>FXXK01000302.1:496445-574773 GCA_900184695.1 Betula pendula
AAAGAAAGAGAAAATGTATGTAGTCAAATCAGGTACCTTGATGTCGTAATCGGCGCCGCCGGTGGCGAGGGTACCGGAGAGAGGGTGGAAATCGACGGTCAGGACAGGCTTCGTGTCGTGCCAGTTGATCTGAACCGTCCCACCCTTCATTTTCTTCTTCTTCTTTGGATTGTGAGGTTTTTGTTAGCCTTTCGATTGGGAAGAAAAAGAGAGGTTAGCTAAGTCTTTTTTTTTTTTTTCGAGATTTTAATAAAGGAGGAAGAGAGAGAGTGTAGATTTGGCGCGCTGCTTTCGTTTGGCGGGAACTGTGCAGTGTACATGTGTGGCTTCTCTACTTTTGTGACCTTTGGGACAGATTTTTCAATATTTTTTTAAATAACAAGCAGAAAACTTAGGAACATGACTAATTAATTAAATGTGATATCGTGTTTTTTTTTTTTTTTTTGTAATTGCATTTATAGAAAACGGAAAAACAGAACTACAAAGAAAGGGAAACACCAGGGGAAAGGTGAATCTTTACCACTACATATGCCGATGGATCTCAAAGGCGAAAAAAAATTGGGAATGCAACCAGAAGAACTTTTGGCCGCGGCCCAATAAGTCACGTAATGGGCGCATAAATTTGTACTTCTGTTAATTTTGCGTGTCTCTCATGAAGAGGAGACCGGAAACAAATAAATAGTGTCAGAGATTAAATCTGTAATTTTCCAATCTTGAAAAAGGAGATGAGATTGCAAAGCCATGATAACTGTAAAAAAATCTCCTTCCAAAGTGAAGTCAAGGAGAGAAAGGGAGGCAGCTAGTCTTGCTGCAAGAGCTTCTCCATATGTAGGATCACAAGAGGAGTTGAATTGAGACACGACCTTAATAATTTTAATAGAAGAATCATGGCAAACAGCTGCTTGTACAAAAAAAAAGACTGCCTGATAGTCGTATCAAAATTGGCTTTGAAGAAACCAACTTTTGGGGGCTACCATTTCTCCATAATTTGCTTAGAGAAAGAAGACCAGGCTGTAAAATGCTCCAAAGATAATTTTTTTATGGATCCTGCTACACCCAGAATATTCGAAATAATGCCTCTATTAGCAACTTTGTTTCTATGAAACCACAGAAGATCACAAATAACAGTTGCATAAATCTGGAACAAATGTGAATCATTTGCTAGTATTCCAAAATTAAGAGTAGGATTAAGAATTCCCTTAATCCAGATACCCAAACTAAGGTGAGACCAGGATAAAGAATCTAGAGGCCAAAAAGAGAATCTTCATGCAATCCTAGCAAACGAACATCCGAAAAAAAAAAAAAAAAAAAAAAAAAAAAAAAAAAAAAAAAAAAAAAAAAGAGGATGAGAAAGGGAATCTACATCTAACTTGCATAGAGGACAGACCATATCAGATGGAGGGATTGGAAAAATAGTATTGAGCTGAGCTTTAGATGGAACAATATTCCAAACAATTTTCCATAAGAAAAATTTAAACCTATCATTTAAATGAAGTTTCCACAGAGACTTTCTAGAAAGCATTCCAATGGAGAATACAGAGAGGAAGAATGAGAACTATGAAAAAGCTTGTAAGCCGAGTGAGTGAAGAAAAGACCATTTGTAGAAGGAGTCCACAAAAAATTTGAGCAAGAAATTAAAGAGAGTTTGATCTTAAGAATTTCTCTAACACTCGGAATATCAAAAAGATTTAGTAATAAAGGCTGATTCCAAGAAAAATCTTGGGAGAGCAGCTGGCGGACATAAAGTAAAGGAAAATGCAGATTACTATCATTGATAGGAGTGGGGAAAAAGGAAACTAAAGAAGGGATCCAAGAGGAGTTCCAAACAGAGAAATATGAATTTCTAGAGACTTTTTGGCAAGCACCTATGGTGAGAAAATCTCTAGATTTAAGAATACCTTTTCAAATCCAAGAAGCCGAGGAGATGTGAGGTGAAGAAAGGAAAGATCCAGATGAGAGATACTTACCTTGCATTTGAGTAGCCCAAAAACAGTCTGAATTGTTCAGCATTTTTCAACCCAATTTTGCAATAAGGGCCATGTTGACATCCTTCATCCTTCTAAGTCCCAGTCCACCTAAAGCCTTAGGGATACAAAGAGACTCCCAAGATTTCAAGGAGAGATTCCGAGATTTTTTTGGAGGAAATCCCCACCATAAGTCTTTAAACATTTTATCAAGCTTGCTAGTAAAACTTGCAGGCATAAGGAAGGAACTCATAGCATTAGAAGGCAAGGAGGCAGCAACTGTTTTGATGAGAACTAGTCGACCCGCTTGAGATAAGGTTTTTGCCCTCTAACCATCCAATCATTTCTTAACTTTATTAATAATGCCTTGAAATGCTACTCTCTTAGAATTTTCATGCAACAGAGGAAGACCAAGATGAATATATGATGAATGGTTCCAAGAAAAAGGCAGAAGATCACCAATAGAGGCAATAGCATTTCCTTAGTGTTTTTACTGAACTGCAAAAAGGAATTGTGTATATTGATAGATTGTCTAGACCATTTGCAATATTTGTCCAAACAAGATTTTATGCTGCTTGCTTTCAAAATTGTAGCCTTGCCAAATATCAATAAGTCATCTGCAAAAAGAAGATGATGAATAGCTGGACAGTTTCTAGCAATCTTCATATCCTTGAGAAGACCACTTCTTTCTTGTGAGAATAGTAATCTCGAGAACACTTCAGTGCCAAGAAAAAACAAGAATGGAGAGAGGGGGTCTCCTTGTCTTAAACCCCTTGCCGAATAGAATTTCCGAAAGGACTACCATTTAAGAAAATGGAGAAATAGGAGGAAGAGATACAAATTCGAACCCAATTGATCCAAACAGCATGAAACCCCAATTTTTCTATAATGGCTAAAAGAAATTTTCATTCCATCTTGTCAAAAGCCTTCTTCATATCCATTTTTAGAAACATAAAACCCCCATTGCCTTTCTTGTTCTTAAAAGAATGAAGCAGTTCATGGGCAAGTATAGAATTGTCTTAAATATTACAGTTAGGAACAAAAGCTGATTGAAGGGAGTAAATTATTTTGGAGAGTAAAATCTTCAAACAGTTAGCCAGAATTTTTGTAATGATTTTGTAAACAATATTACAAAGGCTTATAAGATGAAAATGGTGAACTGTATGGGAACCACTAAGTTTAGGAACAAGAGCAATAAAAGTATGATTCTGCTCTGTTAATAAAATGTTGTCCTAGAAGAAACTCCAAACAAAATTCAAAACATTATACTTAACAATGGACCAATACCTCTTGAAGAATAGAATAGTGAAGTCATCAGGACCCGAGGCCTTTGTAGAGCCAAGACTTAAAAGAACTTGAAAGACCTCAAGTTCAGAAGGAACAGAGCAAAGCATCAAGTTCTCATCATCAATGATGGAGGGAGAAAATAGATCAAGCATTTCATCTTCAATAGGAGAATTAGAGGAAGAGAAAATGTTAGAAAAATGACTAACAAATTTCCCTCCAATTGCTGCTCTATCTGATATCCAGTCCCCATAATCAATTTTGAGAAAGTCCACATTTGATCTTTTACGGATGAGAGTAGAAGTATGGAAAAATTTGGTATTCAAATCCTTGCAAGTTAACCAGGTTTCTCGAGATTTAGTACGCCATAGAATCTCTTCTTGAATGAGGAGATCCTCCGATTCAACTTTAAGTTTGTTTTCCAGTACAAAAGAAGCAAGGCTGGCAGGAGCTTGTTGGGCAATATCAATCTGATGAAGCAAGGACTTGATCTTATTGTGAATATTCTCAAAAAGAAGCGAGTTCCATCTCTTCAAAGCCAGTTTAGTATGTTTAAGCTTTTTGATCAGACAAAAAGCAGGATTACCAGAGACCACAATCTGCCAAGCAACTTCTATCACTTCTTTGCAGGAAGGATCCTTAGTCCAAAACTCTTCAAATTTAAAAGGTCTAGGGTTAGAGAGATAGGAACCAGCTGAATTGAGAAAAATGGGATTATGATCCGACGAAGAAGCTGGTATATGCAAAATAGAGAACTTGGGAAAAAGGTGCACCCAAGAATCAAAGGCCAAACCCCTATTAATCTCTCTTTAATAATTCCAAGTTCCTGTCGATTATTAGACCAAGTGTATGGATTACCCGAGAATCCAAGATCAATGAAGCCAAAATGATCAATGAACTGTCAAAAAGAACAGTTAGAAGAACTAGCCACAGGTCTGCCACCAGTCTTCTCAAATTGATCCAAAACATGATTCATATCAACAATGCAGCCAATGACTCACAAAATTTTCACCAACAGCAGTGAAAGAGTCCCAAAATGCCAGTTTGTCACTCCTAGATGGAGGACCATAAACACAAGAAAGAATCCAAGGTTGGTGCGGTGTTCAGAATAGCACCAAGCTGAGATATGATTCTTAGTAAGAGCAAAGCATTCCAAATCTACTCTTGGTCTCCGAGCTAAGAGCAAACCTCCACTAGAGCCTAATGGAGCAAATTGAGAAAGTAAATAAAAACCAAGACAATTCAAGATAGAAGAAGCTTGTAGGGGGAAGATTTTGTTTCAGACAAGAAAATAACATCGGGATTGAAATTGCGAATCAAAACCCGTAAACTTTGAATTGCAGAAGGACGAGAAAGCCCTTTACAATTCCAAGAGAGAAGATTCATTATACTAAGGATGGCATGAAACCGCCCTCCTTTTCTTTAGAAACAATACCAGAAGATGTGGTAGCTGCCAGAAAGGATGAAGAAAATCCTCCTTGTTTCTTAGCAACTTTGAAAATAGGTCTCGCAGGAAGCTTGGACTTACTCTACTGTGTAGAGCTAAAATCCAAAATAATAGAATCATGCATACAGACATCCTCAACTAATTGAGTAATTAATCCCAGACCACTCTTAGTTTGAGGCAAAGCACCAACATGAAACGGCCGTTTTGCAGAGATAGTTATTGGAGTTGGAGAAAAGGCCACAACATCTAGCAAAGGAGTTTTTAGGATAGGTTTTTTGGGGGGACGACGTGAACGAGTTTTCTATTTAGTTTGTTTATAAGAGAGAGTAGAAGTCTTCCTAGAAGAATTGGAGGGAGAATTTGGTTGGAAATTTGAGACTAGCGAGTGGACTGGGCCTAAAGAGGGAAAAAGAGGTTGAATAGGTAAAGTGATGGGCTTGGAAATTGGGCCATTTATAAAAGGAACTAAAGGAACTAAACTAGGGGAATGGATTAGATTGTCCTTTAAGTTCGAAATGGATGGAAGGGTAGCAGGAGGAACTGCTTTAGCATTAGATGAGACTGCTTCTCAAGGTAGCAGAGAAGAAATTTTGTAAGTCTCAATTAATGAAGGGAGAAGGTCAGTTGAGGAAAGTGAGGGTTTCACAGGAGTAGAAGACATGGTGGGCTTAGCATCATAGGATGAAAGTGTTTGGTGGAAAGGGTTTTTTTGGAATACGAGAACGGCAGATGACGTAGCTGGCAAAATGCATGCATGGGGAAAAGGGGTAGAACCACCGCCCTAGATTGGGTTGTTGTGAGATGTTATCAGAGAAGAAACACCATAATTGGGCTTAAGTAGAACATCCGAAGGATGAGGTAGAAGATTAGAAAAAACTGTAACCTTGAGAGAAATTTTATACATTTTTGGAAAAATGACATCCTGAGAAGATTTGCAGCCAAATTTGGTGTGACCTATCAATCCACAAAGAGCACAGTATTCTCCCAACCGTTCATGCTTCAGAGAGACCCAGATAGAAGAACCACCTTCACGACAAAATAGAAATCCAAGCTTTAAAGGCTGTCGAACATCAATTTCAATCAAAATTCTTAAATAGCTGCGAAAAATAGCACCCAAAGCAAAAGAGTCTTCCACGTCTAGAATAGTGCCAAGACCTTTTCCAATAGAGATTGCACTTTGAATAGACATATTGCGCAAAGGTAAACCATGTATTTGAATCCAAAATGGGGATAAGTTAAGAAAGACTTCACCCATAGAAAATGATAAAGACCAGTGTTTGAGAACTAAAAGAGAACCATTAACATTCCAGGTAGCAAGTTTAAAGATCTTGGTAATATGCTTCTAGTCAGTAATTTTGAAGAGAAATCAATTGGGCCCAAGAATCGCAAAAGAGAAAGGAACATCAAATTCTCAAGCTTTATTTAGGACACCTTTTACTAATTGATTATTCAGAGTATTTTGAGAGATAACTTGCCCTAAAACAGGAAGACAAGCTTTAGGGATAGATGCAGGGGTTAAAGCTTCAAGTTGAGAAGATGGATTATCATCCTAAGAGAAAGCTTTGGTTTGAGAGATAAGGTTTTCCAAATCCACATATGAGAGATCCATGGAGACAAGAGAAAAAATTGAAGATAAGATAAAACTAAGGAGATATAGAGCAAGCTTTAAGAAAAAACAGGGGAGAAAACCAAATTTTCTAGAGGAGCCTCACAAAGGAAGCGAGCAACATAATAGTATTATATTAAATATTCCAAACTATAAAGATATGTGATATTGTGTTAGGGTAAAAATAAATTTGTTGTATTTTAATTATCCTTCAAATAAGCAAGAATTTTTTTTTTTTGAATATTATTATTTGTTAGAATAGTTGACTGCTTGGCACGTGTCGAGGTAACAAAAAGATGTACTGAAACGCCTCAATTTTAGATCAATAAAACCGTAAGCAGAAACCTCCAGTTTTCACGTGACGTTCTACCTCAGAGTTCTAATCTCGCAGCGGAATATATATATTTTTTCTTTTAAAACACCTAGGAATACCTTAGATAACACAACAGAGCTGACTGAAATATCTCATTCCATAAAACATTATAACATATGCTAAAGAACATATGAATGCATGCTAACCACATTCAACAAAAGAGAGGGCCACAGACGGCACCAAAGCTTACACAGTTAAATAATATAAATCATAAACTAAGTTAATGTCAACTAAGCTAACTCCTCAAATACTAGCAGCACAAACACGGCATATAGTCTATCCACAATCTAAATCAACAAAAGGGTTTTTTGCCCCTAACCTCAAGTCCTGCATCACACACTGTGGAATTTAGTGAGTCAACTGCTTTCAATAAATATAAGGATTATTGATTTCATTAGTTATCACACTTATGAAAATAACATCTTCACATAATTATAAAATCAACTAAAGAGATTTCCAACAGAAACCATTTAACACAGGTGATAAGATAAGCATATGAAAAAACTAATAAATAATATAACTTCAGCCATAAATATATATATGCATTTCACAGCCCATAACAACGAAACCATACATACATATGTGTCTAAAGTAAGAAAATAATAATGAGATGAAATGACAATTTTAAATGCAAGTCTTATTTCTTTTCTTTCACCACTCGTGAAGAGCCCACACTCGGTTAACAGATATTTTTGGAGCTGACACTCCCTCCATATAAAGTTTATTTGTTTGTTGCTGAAAGCCTACGGTCTCAGTCTTGTTATTATTAAATCTTTCACGGGAGCCTAAGGTCCCACTGGCAGCCATAACTCCCCTGCTACTCACCAGCTTTGTTATTAACATATTTATTAGTCACAACAATAATCACAATATGCATCAATCACACACAAACAGTTTTAGGTAGTTAATAGATAAATCTGCAATCATTATATTATTAAAATCAGTATCATTTCTCAGTAAATATAAATACTTATAATTCTTGTAGGCTGCAGATATGAATACGTCACAGACAAATACTGCAATTTAATTTAAGCTTTTCATTAGCTAGGAATTTAATTAAATCTTGTTACGTCCTTCATTTATTTTAATCTCTTAATTTTATTTAGGCATTATTACGGCATATAAAAAGGATATTAGTATTATTACATATTTTTCTATGGGTATTATTATGACATTTATATAGTTAATGCCAAAATATTATTAAAGTAAAATGGGCATTATAACAGCATTAGTATGTTAAAGGCTTAATATTTTTGCATAAAATGGATATAGCAACCCCATTACTATAAATAATGGATATAGTATTTTAAAAATACATGGGCGGCATAACGGCATAATTATGAATAATTCATATAATATCTTAGTAAAATTTTGGCAGAGTAACAACATTAGTGTAACTAATGTTTAAAAATGTTTTAAAACTTTGGGCAGCATAACGGCACATTTATGGAACATCTAATTAAACTTGGGCATTATAACTGTGTTTTGATAATTTAAATAAACAATAGAAAATGGAGTTTAAAAACTTTGTTTAAAGTATTTTCTAAACATAAAGTCATGCATTTAAAGTAACAATAAAAGTTGTTTAATACTTACCACGGATGAAGGCTTAAGAACTCTCTCTCTCTCTATTCCTTCAGTTCGAATTTTAAGAAGGGTGAAGTGAAAACTAAAGAAGCCTCACCCCCTATTTATAATACTTTTTAAAGGTCAAGATTTATCCTTTTATTTTGTTATCTACGGCTGAGGTGAAAAAAAGTGATCGTATGCAATATGAAGGTTACACCTGCTTACATTTCATTTATTACAAAATATAATCTGCAATCTTATCTGCATGCAAATGATTACAATTCACTTAATCCATCCAAATTTTCACTCATATATACTGAGAGCCTAAGGACGTGTGTGTGCTAGCTAGGTGCAGGTGCTCCCCCCCTCCCTTTCTTATCCAATATTTTATTGTTTGATTTTCTTTGTTTTTCTTTTGATTTTCGTCCAGCCACCGAGCTGGGTGGTTTGGACGAATTTTCGTCCCCTTCCCGAAATCTGAAAATCATGAAATTTGGAGGGTAGATAAAGAACTACGAGACGAGTATTTTGGCTTTTGAATCAACCAAATCAGAGTTTGTTTGACCTTATTTTCATTATTTTTAGTTTAGAGTTCATTTACACTTTTCATTGTACTAGAGTCTAAAAGTGTTCCAATAGACTCCAATTTTTTACCATATGTTCTATAAACACTACGTATAGATAGAGAACTACGAGACGAGTATTCTGGATTTTGAATTAATCAAATCGGAGTTCGTTTGACTCTATTTTAGTTTAAAGTTTATTTACACATTTCATTGTATTAGAGTCAAAAAAGTGTTTTAATAAACTCTAAATTGCTACCATGAGTTCTCTACACACCACACATATAATGGTTGGCTTCATAGTAAGAATCCCCTAAGAAATGGTTCATAATTTTTAAGTCATATTTCAAAGTAGTAAGAGAAATAATATTCTTTATTATTTCTTTTAGAATATTAAAGCTTCTTTAATACCAGTAAGGGTATTTTATGATCCCAAAATAATTATTTTTTTTGGGTGTCAAATCGGCTCATGAATTAAAATCTACTAGTCAATATATATATGATAAATATTCATGTAATCATATAGATTCATCAAAAATCATTATTGTGCCATATATAAATATATAATCCAACCTTAATATTAAAATAAGGCAACATAAACGGCAGATTAAAATCTGGGGCGCTATATGTACCTACAAGGAAATAAGAGTTAGCACAAGATCTTGTCGGAACAGACTGGCGTAAGATAGCTCCAATACTTAAGTCAATATAACATATGAGAATAATCTTAGGAAAGCAAAATATAGTGTCCAAGAGAAAGGCGAAAGCTCTCTTTTTATTTGGTGTCTACTACTTTTTGTAGTTGAATTACTGTAACCACCCACCATGTGGCAAGCCCTCATCGGAGGCTTTCTAGTTGCTGCGTTCCCCAGGTCTAGTGACTCTTGTAAACAATCACTTCATGTTGAGATAAAGGGAGCCATCACTAGCGTGCTAAAGGAGGGGATATAATTTGGTGTCCTGTGGCTGTACTTGGATGGATTGGTCAATAGACCGGGTATCGGGTTATCAGGTCCAACAGTTACCCTCTCCCCCCCACCCCCAAAAAAAAAAAATTCCCTTTAACAACATGCGAGATTTGGACAAGGGGATTTATTTGTTCTGGGCCTTAGGTCTTTTTTATTAACAAATAGTTCTGAAATGGAGAAAGCCTTAAGTCTTAGGGCTTGAGTCAGGCTCCGTTACTTTTGCCTATTTAGGCTGATTGGCCTTCTATCCGCACGTGTGCATTAAATTTGATGTTACATTGAGGTGCAATCTTCAAGTGGCTTTTCAAAATAGGTTCTTTTGTGCAAAGTCTTCCATTCCATCTTTTTCATTTAAGTCGTTTCACTCTCGCCATTGCTTCATATTTGTGCGCTCTCACTGGCTCATATAGGCTACCCACCAAGCTTTCTCATCTTCTACTTTGTTCAAATTTGATGCTTTCGTGCTTCTGTCGACCGTATTCCAAACTTGAAATAGTTCCTCGATGTTCAGTTTTCTGTATCGGCAATTCTTTTACTTATTTTACCTTTCATCGAGCCTCATTCGGTGATATCGTTGCTTATGGCCCTTGCTAGAGTGAATTAAGCACGTTCGGCAATGTTCCAAGGGGACTTGTCGCAGTCAAGGATGGGGAAGGCAATGCCGCTCTACTTCGGGAGAAGTATAACTTGCCCAAAGATGTCGCTTTTCATGTCCCAAAGTTTGGGGAAGCATGATCGCTCCAATTTAACTACCCGAGAATTTCTCTTGTTTTATCGACATTTGGATCCAATGGCGATGGATTATGGAACTTTCACGCTTGTCCTAAAATGAGGCTTATTAATGTATATGTTAAGTACTCGAGCATCAAGAAGTGGAACTAGAGGTTCATCTTTGTGTATGGGACTGGCTCAAAGTTCTGCCCCTCGGACTACGAAGGTGCCTCGGAGCCTTGCGGGATCAACTGATCATAGGGAACCCCTATTGATGAAGGTAAGTGTTTCTAAACCCTTTGTTTCATGTTTACCTGTTCATAGCACATTCTAATTTGCCTTTTATTTCGATGCTCATGGAGCCTGAGCTCTCCTAAGAGGAGAGATACCACTTGCATAAAGTGTAGAAGTGGGCCAAGGACAACTAGGTTCTCTGTAACAAAGACAAGTTAGTCATCGAGGGACATTTGGAGGTGTTCCTTCTTTATGAGAATCTAGTCAAAATGCCCTCAGGGGGCTGGGAGAAGACTAGTCCTGCTGAGAAGGGCCCAAAGAAGAGGAAAGAGGTAGAGCCCACTGAGAAGTAGAAAGAGAAGGTTGTTCTGGACAAGAAGTCAAGGATTGAGTCAAATCCTCTCTTGAGTCCAGTTGATGGAATCGAGGCTAGTTCACCTAGAGCCGAGGCTGACACCTGTGCCTGGATTGAAGCCAATCAAAGAGATGAGGCAAGAGTAATCTCCCACCCTACAGCGGAAGCATCTAATCAAGCCGAGGTCGGGCTTGCTAGACCATTTGCTAAGATTAATGATCTATTACCTTAGGCTGGGGATCCGATGACGAAAGCAACAAAGGTCCCCTAGGACACCAATGCCTTTTTTCTAAGTGTGTTGCAGTGAGCTGTTGCTAAGCCCAAGGGAAGAGGCCCTTCAAACTAACTTACAGAAGGCCCCTTTTCAGTTGTGGATTCGGAGTAAGGCGATAGTGGCCAATCGAGGCTTGCCTAAGTCCTTGCAGCAGTTCCTATCTCCACAGTGCCCTTAGAAAGAGGGATGTCGTTCAAGAAAGATCCTGAAGAAGAGGATATTTCTATCATGCCGAACGATGAGCCGGCCTCGACGTGGTTATTTGCCAACTGTCGATTTTGTAATTGATTTAGAGGTGTGTGTCAACGACGTGGAAGCTTAGCCTTCAATCATCCTTGGGTTATGCATCCAAAACTGTCGAAGTCTCTGAGGAATGTACAGGTCAAACAAGAAAATAGGCTGAGATGTTTGGATGCAGTTGTGGGCAGTATGCCTCTAGGATTCAACTAAGGTTTGTAAAGGACCTTTGAGGCAAATCTCGTTGTGGAGCATGTTAAGCCTTTGGGCTGTTGTGAACCGCAACTAACGAATACGCTATATATGACACATCACACATGGTTAAAAATATATAGTTATATACTATACTTATATTATAATTAATTAGTTATATATGGTATACTAAACTTATTACTTGCTCACATTATACATATACTATAATTTTTATTCTCTAGTTACATCTAATAACATATTGGTAATTTGTAATCTATAGACTATAGTTATATACTATATTATATAATATGCCTTATATAGTTACATAGTATATATTTATACTATAGATAAATGTATAGAGATTGTTCACAAACTCGAGCTTGAACTCTGCTCAAATCACACATTAAAAAATTTAATGGCCTAGCTTGAGCTCGAGTTGAGTCAAACTTGTTGAGTACTTGGCTTGGCTGAAATGACATTCTCAACAAGCTCAAGCTCGCCTGAGTTTCCAACAAGCCGAGCTTGAACACACATTTTATAGCTCAACTTGAGCTTGAGTTAGACTCGAATAGGTATTCTCATAAATGAACCAGTCTTAAAATTCTAAAGTTCGGCTCAATTTTGCTCGATTACAACACTAAGAAAGTACATACATAATCCTTATCATAAATGGAAAACGCTTTCCATTCAAATTTTAGTATTGAAAACTTGGAGTCCAAGACTTCAAATTTTACAAGTTTTGAAAATCACCAAAATTGTTAGCCTAAAAAAAAAAAAAATCATATTTGTGATGTTAGGTATCAATCATGCTATAAAAAAAGAGTTTTTATGTAATTGTAATATATACTAACATCGAAAACCAAGACAATATCCGCATTGTTGATTTGGTGACGCCAAACATAATTAGGATTTTTCTAACAGCATATGACAATAGTATAAATTAAGAATTAAAGACTGTAAACAAAATTAGGATTTTTCTGACAGTGTATGAGTTATACCCAAAAGATTTATCAGGCTTTAGGGATTATTGTTAAGTTATGGATGCTATGGAACGTTTGAAGGATTCTATGGAACGTTTGGTGTGCTCATGGAACGTTCGATGTTGAGGATCAAACGTTCGATACATGTCTCGATGCATTGATCACGTGAAAACTTTTGATCAATGTGCATGTCAGACAATATCAAACGTTCGATGCTTTTATGAAACATTCGATGTGCTTTTATCAGATCTTCAATGTTTTTATCAGATGTTCGGTGGAAACTCTAAAACCGATGGATAATAGTGCATCAAACGTTCGATACATCCAAAAATTCATTAGTTCTTAACCTAACGTCCCAGCTCTATAAATACCAACCCTAACCCTTTTATGCACTGTTCACACTTGATTTGGATCACTAGAAACTTGTATGTATGTGAGGGAGAATGTTTGAAGAAGAAAGAATGTGTTTTGGCTTGAAGAGGTATCCATCATTCCTTAGTTCGTTTCCTTGTTGATTCTTGCTTGTTATTATGTTGCCTAGTAGTTGTTATGTCTTAATTTCTATATTGTTTAGTTTAAGATTGATCATCTTGAACTTTTAATTGGTTTATGTAAGTTTTTGAATGTGTGAGGTGGTTAGGAGTTTGATACCTCAAACCTTGTGTTTTTATAGTCTAAGACCATTTATTTTCTCTAGTTGGACGTTTAGGAGACCTTAGGAGGAGTTAGAAATCAAAATGACCGAGATGTGGTCCAAAATGAGTTTCTAGACTTCATCAAATGTTCAATATTCTTCATTAGACGTTTGATGTTCTTCATCAAACGTTTGATGTACGGGTGTAAAACGTTCGACTCCCCTGATCAAACGTTTGATGCTCGGTCAGAATGATCTTTTGGGTTATTAGAAGCATAGGACTTGTTTAACTCAAGGCATAAGACTAATGGTAAGATCATTTCTCAGATTCAAAGGTTGGAGACTGTGTGGAGGAATATTTGGTTGATCCACACGACACAAGTGAATAAAAACTCACATAGATACTTGTTGTTGTTGTACTTTTATGCATAATATGACTATTTTGATGTATAAAACTTGCATGGTTACAACTCTTATGAAATACTTATTTCTCTCAAATGTGAACTCTATTTATAAAAATGATTGTGACTAAGAAAGATAATGAAATGATGAATTGTGAAAAGCATGCATATAAAAGACACAAAATTAATGTGCATCGTATGACATGGTTGCACCGTCTCACAACAGAATAATAGCCATGGGCTTACCTTTATTACGGGTTGATTTTATGGTCAAATAATGTTTTTTTATGATGAGGGCTTTAGATTCAATGGTTTAGTTTGTGACAACGCACCATTCATTGAGTGGTTTACTAGTTACGGCTTAACTAGTCAGTGTGAGTCACCTGAGGTCAGACTTGGTCGGATTGCTAGTATAAGACGGTACGTTCGTGCAATGTTCAGGGCACTGAAATTGTATCATATGTCCTTTTGGACGCGCTAACCCTATTGAACAGGAGTAATGTCTCAAATAGACCATATTGTTAACATATCACATGTTCTTATTTACATCATGTATTATAAATATATTGCATCATGATATGTTTTATGCTATAAATTGAGAATAACAATGCTTGTATTTTTAACTGAATTCACAAATTATAATGTGTATAACATGTGTATTATTACTTACTAAGTCGTGGACTTATTCTTATATCTTTTCCATCTATACTTTTATGCGATTTGTTATATGATTGTTTATAGGATGCATCTGGTTCGATTAGAGGATGTCCTCCGGGTGATCATTGATCACCTAGAACCAGTTTGGCTCGCTCGTATATGGTTTGGTGAAAGAGATCGCTACAACAATATGATTGACATGATTTACGAGATTTATCTCAAGTTGAAGCCCAATTAGTTTTGTATGGATGATATGTTAGTATTTTAATATGTAATCTTTATGTTAATTTGATGACTGGTCTTTTAACCTTAGTATTTGGAGACATCAGAACTCATGAATATCTATGATATTGTGGTTATGTTTTATTGTGCTATTTTAGTATTCTTTTATTGTTGATATTAGTTGCTATCTCTATCTTTTGTAAGTGATAAGTCTTCTGTTGTAAACTCTCATTTTTTCTTAATGAAAGTGTATGATCTATGAGTTTTTACTCTTGAGGGGTTAAGGCTGTGAAGCGTACCTCTAAGTCATTTACAAGTTAAATAATTTTGTTGGGGCGTTACAATATGACAATAGTAGAAATTAAGAATTGAAGAATGTAAAGGAAACTGAGAAAGAGATAAAATAACGATTATGGAAGAAAAAGACAGAAAAATAGAGAATAACTTTGAAAGACTAAATTTTATTAATACTTTAAAATTGAATTGAAAAATAATACATATCATTTACCTTTATGAAAAATAATAACAAACTCCAAATAACACCTACAATGGGGGTTGAATAGATGTTTGCCAGATAAACGAGAATTTAAAAATAAGCAACCAAACAAAATATTATGAAAGCAATAAAGCACATGACACAAATATTTTGATTACAAAGTGAAAACCTTTTGAGGAACTTTTCAAAAGTAAAACTACTCTGGGACAACCAAACCTAGGAAATCAATACACTATAAAAGAATGAGAAATTACAAGATATTCATATTTACAAAACTTTTGTGAGAGACACACTCTTGTATTAGATAAGTAACCCGCCCCGCTATTGCAGAAGTTCTCCTAGAACCTTTGAAAAGTTCTTCTAATGATCTCCTTTACCGGAACTCTGATAAACTTTAAGTGTCGTAAACAAGAATTGTAAAAAATCTAAGAGAGAAACAATATGATTGCTCTAAACAAGCCTAAACTTCTCTTAGCACAAATAAAATAGCCTCTAAACCCCTACATAAAACGTTTGAGAAGACTACATTATATAAAGAAGAAAAACTTGGTCTTCAAGTAACCAAAAACGGATTCTAGAATTTTCAAGATTCCTAATCTAGTTGAACGGAGCTAGGTTAACAATTGAAATCAGGATTACTCATTCGGCATAGTCAAACAGATCTTGAAACGGGTAATGGAATAGGGCTCTTTGAGTGTAGCCTTAATTAGATCTGGTCGAACGACGGATAGAACGAAGCATTTTGGAATTCTGAAGTAGTAGCTCGGTCAAACGTAGTTTGAAATGGCCTTTGGAACGGGTTTCACTGGAAGTCTGAGGAAGCTGGCTGGTCGAACGCCACTTGGAACGCCCTTTGGAACGGGCCGCACTAGAACTCTGTAGAAACCAACCGGTCGAACGGCATTTGAAACACCCTTTGGAACAGGCTCTTCTGTTGCTTCTTCAAGGATTATCCGGTCGAACAGAATAGATTCCGATCGAGCGAGACCAAGTAAAAACAACATATATGTAGAAATTAAACTACATTTTGTAAAAAAAAAAATCCCTATTACAAAAATCACTTTGAGACACCGAATTAGCCAATTAAAAAACTAACACTTTATATAGGTTAAGTTTAAATACTTTCAAAGCAAAATACTTGGAGAAAAAAAAATACAAAAATAACCCTAAAACTTGCCGACAAAACAAAATACTTCAACACAAGGATGGAATTGGAAATTCTTATTGATAAGGGCCAAAGCATGAATAAGAAATTTATATAAGGGGCCAAAACATAGATGAGAATAGTAATGTTATATGTAGGACTTTTGTTTTTTTTTTATCCCCTAAATGTAATATGGCTTTTAAAATCATCATTGGATCAAATGTAATGTAGTTTTTAAAATTACTATTGAATTTATGATATATCACTAATAAATTTTGATCCAATAATGATTTTATAAGCCACATCACATTTGGAGGATAAAAGTGGGACAAAGTCCTACGTATAACATTACATTGGATGAGAAATATATTAAGATTGAAGATTAAAATTACATATAAAAAATAAAATTAGTATCCATTCAGTGTTAAGAAAATATAAGCAATAGAAAAGACACAAAATAATTGTTTATTAATATATTTCAATTTTCAATTCAATCACTTATCAAAATGGAATCTGGCATTCTTTTAAATTTCGAAAATCATTTATGATTGACTTTGTACTAAATTTCGCAACAATTTTCTTTCGATGTATAACATCACAGAAACAACATTTTGTTGTGAAGCCTAGTTTTGATAATATTTATAGTTGAAAATACTCGTTCTGTAGTTGTGGTAGAAACAAGAAGAGTAACACAAGTACAATAAGTCAATAAATAAGTTGGTAAACAGTTGATCAACTGTACTTACCAACCACTAGCAAAATTCAGAAAAATTTGATAATCCCTGAAACTGTGAATGTAGAACTACATTATACTCGTAATGTTGAAGTTCTATTTTTAACTGTTTTTTTTTTCATAATCGGTAAAGTCTTACAAATAAAACTTGTTTACTGACCAACAAATATCATCAATTCTTATGTAAACTTAGACCAAATTCATATGGGTCCTTTTTTTTTTTTCTAGGCCATATGGGACTACGTTTGCTTGTGTACTTAATTTTTTGGACTACTTTTTAAGGGGCCAACCGGCCAAGGGCTAAACTAATTTTTTTTTTTTTTTTGACCGAAAGATATATCCTAAAACATATATATATATATAACTATTTAAAACTTTGGGGGAGGCCATGACCTATGCTAGTCCCCCTAAGTCCATCTCTGTTTCAACATGAATCAAAATACTTATAGACCAAGCAAGAAAATATTGTTCCAAAAATAATATATTCGCTATCAAGATTTTTCACTTCCATTAATTTACATCGATTGACATATCTTTTCTTCACCAGATTATTATCTTTCTTAATTGCAAATTTCTTTAATAACCATATTGCTGGCGTTAGTCACAACATAATTAATTACATGAAAATTACTCTTTATCACATCATACATTGCAAATATTAGCAATTTCATTAATGCTCAAATTAAATCTGGTATATTTTGGAAAAGATTCACAAAAAGACTGTCATCCATGAATAGAGCATCAAAATCTGGAATCGGTCCTGGAATAACAATATCCCGGATCCCAACCGTTGAATAATCCACGAACGAACCAGGACTCAACTCCTCGTCTCTTCCACTTTCACTATTCACCACCTTCTTCTCCAATATTTGATCATGCGAAATCTCTGAACATTGAGAACTCAATCGCAAAGCAAGACGTTCTCTTTCTTTCTTGGTTTTGGTCCTTGGTTTCCGGATCACGGCTCCAAGAAAGTTGAGGCCTTTCTTGTTGTCGTTGTCGTATGATCTCTTTGGTGGCCTCCCTCGACCACGCCGTTCATTCATGGCTACTACGTATACTATTTTTGTATGCAAAACCCTTTTGAAAAAAACAAGTTCTTGTTGCCGGCCGCCGCAAAGATTTTATGAGAAAGTTAAGAAAATTAGGTTGAAAAGAGAAAGATATTATATAGTGTTTATTTTTAACCGACAAGGGGAAGGCAATCAGATATCATATAGAGGATAGAAATCCTAGTCATACGTGAAGTGGAAGTGTTCTTCTTTCAAATGTCGGTTGCCTTGCTAGAATTTTAATAAAGAAAAATGTTTGTACATTATAGAAGTTTTTTTAGGGTCTTTTTAATTTTTTTTAATTAAATTGGGGCCCACCTCTCATTGAATAATGGGTCTCAATTTGATTAAAAAAAAAAAACAATTTTAAAATAACCCTTAAAAGACCTCTAAAAGATATTCTAATAAACCCCATTTATAAATTAATTTTAGAAATTATTACCGAATTGGTTAGCATAAATCAAACCATATTTGTGACATTATCCAATATAACCGTGCGATTTTTCACTTAATTGTAATACACATGTACGGCCAATATCGAATGTTACATTATTGCTAATTATAAAATTATAAAATTAAAGTAAAGAAATCTTGGGTACTATAAATTTTAAATTAAAAAAAATACTGAGTTGTCAAGAATTATTAAACCTTATTAAAATAGTAGTAGTACAAGTAGTAGAATAAATGACCTCTTAAGTGGTAGTTTTATTTAAATAAAGTACTATCCTGTAGAAAGTCAGAAGAAGTGTAGTAGTAGTCATTTGTCTATGACTATAAATAAGAGTAATAAGTAATCTTTGGAACCATCTTTTTATTTTTTTTTAAATTAATATATTTTTTAAATTATCATTAAATTTGAGATAAATTATTAATAAATTTTGATCTAATAATAATTTTAAAAGTTATAAAATTCTTAACATTTCTTATAATTTATAAGAGTTATACTACACAAATTCCTATAACAGTTAATGATGGTTAATGATGAAATAAATGAGGTTGACTATTATTTTCTAATTAAGTTATGTACTTAAGAAAAATAAAATAAAATAAAAAATTTATTAAGTAGACGATCGAAAATTATTATTTTGCCTTTCCCCCACATTAAAATTTCTGATTGTGGCATGTCTCTAACGATGGCAATTTATAATAGAAAGATAATAAATGGTACAATAAAAGGACAAAAACACTTTTAGTAGTGGAATTTTTTTTTTTGACTTTTTTCTTTTCTGGGCTTTTAGTAGTGGAGATTAATCGCAATCCCGATCTACTTTTATGGTAGCAACAGATCCATCATCCAGCCTTAGTTGGCAGGCATGCATCATACACATTGGAAATGATTGACATATACATACAGAAAAACAGTAAGGAAAGTAGATGACAGATTATATAAGTTTTTAAGGCAATCACCAACCGAGAAGATCTATAATTCCCAGAACAACAGAACAAATATGCTTCAAACCATCCTCTCTACGTGCAAGCTCCGGCGGATAAGCCAATCTGGGATACCGTTTGAAGGCATTGTGGCAAGCATTTGGATAATCCGCCGCCGCAGTAATGTGCATGTAAGCATAGTCATACGACTCAGCGCCCAAATCCTTGACAGATTCTTGGAGAGCCTCACCGGCAAAGGCATACTTGTCAGAGCACTCCTTGAGGACCCTTTTCTTGATCGTTTCATTAGCAAAGCTAAGCAACTGAGAAGACAAGTACGAGGATGTTGCTGTGGCATTAGCAATTCCGATCCCACCCATGATTACTGCCAATCCCTTTGTATCAACATTCAGGCTTGTGGGATCGGATTTGAGAGACGAAAGGCAAAGGTCGTAGAATTTGGTGTTTTTGCATGTGTTTTGGATCAGATTTGCGTCTCCAGTTACAAAAATATTGTATGGAAATGCAAGGAAGAGAAGAGAGACCATGAAAATGTTTGTAGAACCCATTTGAGAGAAAGGATGAGATTGCTCTGCTTTGTGATGGTCCTTTTCTTATATGACTCCTATTTACTTTATGCCTACTTCTTTTTGACTTAAGTTGTCATGGTCATTATTTAACAAAAAAGAGTTTTTTACTGTTGCATTTACGACTTTGTTGATGTGAGGCCTTGCTTGGAAGGTAGCTTAGAATTCATTAGGCCCTGTTTGGATGTTAGACAGCCGACAAAACTGGATCACGGGTTACAACCAAAGACAAGATCCTCAATCCAATGTCCTTCGAGCTCTGAAATGTTTTGTTTTGCTACCAAGAAGCCATTACATATATCTGGACAATGTGTTCAGTGGGCAGAGTATTTTGAGCCACCAAGATATTGTCTAATTTTAGGGCCACTGGATGTATGGATATCTGTACAAACTAATGGCAGGCAGCGCCCATCATGGGCAGCCAGCTAGCCAGTTATCTTCTGGAGTACTAACGTTTTGTGCGACTGTGCGTTACTTCACATGACTTTAAAGTGCATTTGTTAAATGCTATATATACTCTTAAATGTTTATTCTCAAGTGTTCATTCTGTGACGTAGTTATATGTATTTTTATTTATTATTTCTTTCTATGGTTATTTTTATTGTTACTTCAGTGATTGAACACTTGGAAGTATGTCGAGCAATTTTTATGCATTAAATGGAAATGCATCCACATTACTAAGTTAGTGACAAAGACTATCAGTTTATAACAGCCTGAAAAACTAGTGTTTTTAGTGTGTGTGGAACAACTTGCAACAACAAATATATTTGTGAAAATAATGCGCTCTCTTTTTTCTACGGTGGTAAGGCATTTTAGACTGTGAGTATCGCTCTAGTAGCGTGCTCCACTGCCGTTGAGAAGAAATTGTTGCTAATTCAAGAGTTGAACATGTGAAACAATTTCAGTTAGATCCTAACTTGGTGCAAGATAGATACTGTAATTTATGTTTTCGCTCTCTTACTTTTTTTGAAACATTGGTATCAAATACAATATTGTTATTCCTGTATGTAAGTGTTTCTTCTAAAAAAGCATTAACAAACACTGTGGCTTTTTTTGTCTTTACTTTTTTTTTTCTTTTTAAAAAATCAGTGGATGTGGGTCAGCCACACCCGGTGGTGCTCCCCCTGCATCACTGCCGCACCACTATGGAGTGCCACGTAATGGTGCATGAACCGCTGTGCCTTGCATTGCATCTCACAAAGACACATAGTTTGGTGTGGCAGCCTTTGTGGCCATCACAGTTTAACAAAAAGGAGACAAGAGACTTTGTGGTCTCGAATCACCCAAGTTTCGTTCGGTATCACAGATTTTTGATACGGAACCACCGAGCAAGGTCGTGTGAACCACCGCAAACTATATTGTGCGGAGGTTGTCGCTGCATAAAAAAGGGGGGAGCCCCCGGGGAGGAGAAAGAGAGAGAATAAAGAATTGTCACCGCATGTGGAGGATTGGTAGCCTCCTTCGACGCCAAGACAACGACTTGTAGCGGTGGTGGCTATAACGACCCGACTTTTATATAAGTTATAAAGTGGAATTTTTTAATTTCCACATGGTGCTACTACTTATTAAAATACTAGTAGCGAAAGATTTACCTATTATAAAATTTTCTCTTTATTTTTGAAACTGCAAACTCGCCTCAATGCACAACATACAAGAGCTTTTAACTGAATTACACTTTATGTATGAAATATAATGTCATTACAAGCTTAACTCTATCTTTTTCACATAATCTCAAAAGTTGTCACATGCGGCATATCTATATAACAACTTGCTTATCAAAGGTTAGCTATTCAAAAGTTAGAGGCTTCCTACCAACCTCATGGATTGTAATTAAAGCACACATACGAGTCGTCTTCACTAGCCTCTACAATGATATTTGTAAAATTACTACAATTTTACAAATGGATGTGTGAGTCCACGGCTCAACAAGTACAAATATTCTAACTTTAATGTCTGCAATGTAAGCCCAATTTTCCTTAAAAATTTCTCTTTAATGCTTGTAAAGCAGCTATCACAATGCATGGTTTTCAAATGGTTTGATTATAAAATATCATAGCCGCTTGGTAAGACATATGTTTAGAGAGAAGATTTATACATTATAATAAAACATAACTTTATTTTATTTTAGGGAAAAAATATAAAAAAGTCACATCAACTAATAGTCATTTTTAAAAAAGATACATAAAGTGTTAAGTGGTACAGTTTGATAGAAAGACCACTTTTTAGTTTTTTTTTTTTTTCTATAATACCCTTAGTTTCTTAAAAAAAAAAATTTAAAATTAATGATTTTTTTTTTTTTTTTAAAAAAAGAAACAAAACCTTGTGGGTGGCCGATCCACCACATGGGGGGTGGATCTGCCACCCCTAATGTTTTGTTTTGTTTTGTTTTTTAATTTTTAATTTTAGTTTTTAAGAAACTAAGGATATTATAGGAAAAAAATTTGAAAAGTGGTATTTTTATCACATTTTGATAATTTGATGGGTCATACTATACCGCTTGATACTTTATGTTGCTTTTTAAAAAATAACTATTAGTTTAGGAGGTTATTTTATTAGCAGTAATATTTGTTGTCGCTATTGAGGGATCATTAGTGTCCACCCAAATGTCATTGCTAATGATTATTAGCGTCAAATTTGCAGCATCCACCACATAAGCAGCAACATGTCGTTGCTATTGATCAATATCAGTGGCATTATCACTTTTAATGGCAACAACATATCGCCGCTAATGACCTTATTTATTTATTTATTTTTTGTTGTGAGATTTGTGCGTAGGGATGATCCTAAGAAAGGGTCAGAAAGAAATTTTATCATACTACAAGGTAAAAATCTACGAATATGTTCGTGTGATGAAGCTTTCGAGGAAAATATAGTAACATGAAGCCAATCGAAGTCTTCTTTGTATGATAGTTCGATCTTTATCCTCCAATTCATAGGCACCAAAATTGCAGGGAAAGTGATGACGAAAGCCAAGTCTTTTCAATTAGTTTAAGTTGGGGAAAATATAAAAAAGTTTCCTGAACTGATAGCTTGAGAGATTTGGGTAGTTTTTTTAGCATTTTTTTTTTTTTAAAAAAGCTTCATGAAGTGTAAGTGTAAATGTAGACCTAAGGGCGTAGCTAGCCTTTTGGGTTTGGGGGTGTCAAATTGAAAAAAAAAAAAAATTTGGGGGGTCAAAAATAAATTTTAAGGATATATTTTAAAAAATTAAAAAATTTGAGGTAAAATTGAAAAAAAAAAATTAATTGAGGGGTCAAAATTAATTTTTAAATGTATATTTGTAAAAAATTAAAAATTTTGAGGCCAAAATTAGAAAAAAAAACATTTGGGGGGTCAAAATTAAATTTTTAAGAGTTTATTTTAAAAAAATTAAAAAAAATTTAGAAAAATTAAAAAAATTTGGGGGTGCCACAGACCCCCTAAGGGGCCATGTGGCTCCACCCCTGTGTAGACTCCTCAAACTGCCAATTTGTGATAAAAATACCATTTTTTATTTTTTTTCTCCTAAAATACCCTTAGTTTCTTAAAAAAAATAATAAACTTAAGCAATTTTTTTTGAAAAACTTCACAAAGGCCCCTCAAACTTCTACGCAATTTGAATAACCCCCTAGTGTTTGATTTTTCTGACTTTGGCCCCTTATACTTTTAATTTGTCTTATTTCACCTCCTCTGTCTATTTTCACCGTCAAACCTTATTAAAATTTTCAAAATACTCCTATATTTTAAACAAAAGATTATAAAAAAAATCTAAAATGTGTGGTATTTTGATAATTTTTGCACCACTCCATTAGGATTTAATGAAAAAAATCATAACACAGCAGGACTGAATGAGACAAATTGAAAGTTTGAGGGGCCAAATTAAAAGAAATCAAACATTAGAGGGTTATTCAAATCACGTGAAAGTTCGAGAGATCTTTATGAAGCTTCTTTTTTTTAAAAAAAAAAAAATGAGGGTGGCCGAACCACCCCATGAAATAGATCAATCACCTCAACCCCATGAAAGGTGACTACCCCCAACCAGTTTGGGGATAGTCGAATCACCCCCACAAATATGTGATGATGGTTTATGAGCCACCCCCAACTTTTTGGGGATGACTGATTCACTCGCATGTGGTGGACATTTTTATCACTAAGGGTGTTTTAAGAAAAAAAATTAAAAAAATAGGCATTTTTATTACATATTGATAATTTGAGAGGTCGATATCCACCACTTAACACTTCATAAGACTTTTTACTGTGAATTAGGGAGCTTTTTTATATTTATCCCTTAGTATTACTAATTAGTATTTTCCTCCCCTTTCCTAAGGTGAAGATCTCAGGTTCAACTGGTTATCGATGGAAGTGGGATTTAAGCTTTCTTCAATCAATATGCAAAAGGACAAGAAAAATAGAAAAATATCCGTGACTCAATATTCCTTAAGAAATTAACTCAAAACGGCCATCTTATTTCAGCGTAAAATTTTTTTTGAAAAATGTTTTTACTTTTGTGTTTTGAGTGTTTAGTATAGCGTAAAATATTGGCCAACCTAAAAATATTTTTAGTTAATCAAACAAAATAACATTCATAAAACATAAAATGATTTACACTTCTCATCTCCGAATATAAAATTGTAAAAAGTTTCCTTATGGGGCTATCTGTCCAGAAAGGTAGGCCCTTTTATAATTGTTTTCCCAATTTACAAGAAATATGGGTAAGCTATTGTACTCAATCTCAATCTAACTTCCAAAATTCTTTTATTTTCACTCTCTTCCTCTACCGTTACTCTTCGCTGTCTCTCTCTTCCTCGAAGCTACTCAAATTATATATATATATATATATATATCCACTTTTCCCGAAAACATCAACAATTTTATGCAAATATTTTATGCGGTAACAAATTGAACTAGAACGACCAAAATAAATCCAACAGGATTTAATGCAAACAATAAATCAGAAGCCTAACCAATGAAAATAATTAATCAAATCGATCCCAGTTGTAAAACTAAAACCAAAATTAAAATCCAATGCGAACCCATAATTAAAAGTCTCATATCAAAACTCATGATATATATACCTATAGCTTAGCAACTACCTTTCTATCATGTTCTTCATCTTAAACTCAAACCCATCCATTGGATTCGAAACACTTTGCATCATCGGGTACTGCAGATTGGGTAGCATCAACTGCATGGTACTGGGATTATAGTCGTACATCGGAGGCACCACCATAGGGTTGTTGACCGTTGGATCAAAATAGATTGGGCCGTTCAGTGGAGTATACTGTACCATATCACTACTATACATGCCTCCAAAGTCAGCATAATAATCTTGATCATGATCAGCCTTCATCTTTATCGGATCGATCATAGGATTAAAATCCCACGGCGGCAGCGAAGGGTAATCCAGTGGCTTTACACAAGATATAGGCTGCATATTAATAGCCTGAGTCCCCATTATTCCTAATGCTGCATCTTCCCGTACTGTATCAAGTCTCCTTTGCGCTGCTTCAAGCTTAGCTTCCAACAAGACAAGAGCTATACTTATTTGTTCACCCGAGAAATCGTCCAAGCGTTCATCCCACGGCCGATAAATTGCCTCGCAACTTTTCATGCGATTTCGTGAGATCTCCTTGTCAATATTCTTCTTGCGGTCGATAAAATAGCCTGATATTCCATGGCTTCCTTTCCGATGTACCCCTTTAACCTTGAACCGGTTGATCATGAGCCGGACTTTCTCTTGACTTTCCGGCCACGTGGCTAAATCTCTAGGATGGTCTTTGTGTTTGGGCCCGTACACGATCATGCACATCTCCACGTCACAAAGAGTGGATAGCTCGAAAACCTTCTTTTCCAAACCCTTTTTTCTCTTATTGTAGGTTACCATACGAGTCCTCTCATCGCTTATGAGTTCCATGCGAAATTTTCCCCGCCCCATCTTTTGATTTGGAAAAAGTCGGCGGCTCAAATTCTAGAATCAGAAAAAGAAATTGTAAGCATGAAGAAATCGAAGAAAAAGACTAAATATATATAGATATAAATCTTTTCATCAAACTTCTCTAAGTAAGATTACATTTGGCATTGTGTTCATGCCCACCAAAAATACAATTTTAAATCAAATCGTAGAATATATATCGTTTGGAAATACGTTTATAAAACATTGCGATTTAAAAAACAAAAAAAAATAAAGAATATTTATGTTTTCAAATTGTAGGTAAGCGGGTGCATTCAAAAAAAAAATGCTCGATTTTAAAGACTAAAGGTTAAGCTATAATTTTACCAAAACAATTAATTGCATTTTGAAAGTTGTTATTTTTAAATCGCATATGTTGAAATCGCAAATTCCAATAGACACTAAGTCATGAAGAAAGTATATATCTTTCTATAAACCCTTTTAACTCATGAAAACAATTTTGTACTAAAAACAAAGGGCGTAAAAATTAAGATTATTGCAAGTCTATTACATAGAAAACGATCGAATCATCGTATCGTCGAGGAGTTCATTGAGAAAATATTGATTTACAGGAAATAAATAAATATATAAGATGGAGAGCCAAAAGTAGATGAACATCTGGGTTACTCTTTCTAATTGAGAGAGAGAGTTATATGGAAAAAACATATACTATCAAACGCAAACACACTGAAGAAACAAAATATTTACAATATAAAAGGAAAATATAATAAAAACGGTGATTACCTTACTAGCTTTAATGGCTTCGTAAGAATGCCTTGAAGAACTCTAGGGTTTTTTCATAGCTTTTATAGAAGAGGGATTAAGCTGCCATCAAGGAAGATTCATGGAAGGTCATAGCCCTTATAGAAGAGGGATTGAGTTGCCATCAAGGAAGAAGTAGTACTAGAGAAGGTAAATTAAATAAAAGATGGTGGCGGTGATTTTCTCTTTTAAAAAATTTAACTATTTATTACTTTCCATAAAAATAGTGAGTACGTAAAGGGAAAGGATATTTACTGGGCTGACTAATTGGGCTTTTTTTTCCTTCCAAATTTACCCCTCAATTTAGTGATAAAATCTCGTTTATGTCCCCTCCTTAGATATAAATTTTCGACTTCCAACTATCCTCAATTAATTGTATTGGTGTCAATCTGGAAGAAACTAGGAGGATAGTGAAAATTAGGGTAACTGCAAATTTGCAATATGTTTTTGAAGTTTTTCTTATAAACTAATACTATTTTTGGAAAATATTTCCCAAAATAATGTCCCTTGACAAAACTCTTTCTGCATTTATTATCATATTTAGAAAAATCTGATTACCAAAAGAAAAAAATTACAGGTGGTTAGTTGGATCATATTATGATTATTATCCTTTGGAAAAATGCTTGAAGTCGAGGTTCTACATTCTTTTTTTTTAAAAAAAAAAATATAATTCCCTTGTGCCAATAACTTAATGAAGTGACAAAATTTTGACAGTTAAATTTAAGAGTAATGTTATTATTCATACTCTTTTTATAATGGTTGATATGACGTATTTTAAATAGCTTCTTTATGAAATGTATATAACAAATAGGTGTAAAGAGTAGCATGACGCTAAATTTAATTATTCAATGACTAGTATGGTAAATGTTACATGAATTTTCATGTCAATTCGTAAGAGATTACTTTGTAGTAAAAGTTATAATATTCATATAGAGTGCTGCTAGGGGTACTCACTACAAGAAATTCTCTTATTAGCGTCCAGACTATTAGCGGCCACTTTTTGGTTGCCGTTAATAGTGGACGCAATAACAAAAAAAGTGAAAAGAATAATTATTCCTTAAGTCATTAGTAGCATTTAAAAAAAAAAAAAAAAAAGTCATTGAATTTGTGGGTAGACGACTATCACAATGGGTGGTAGATCACCCACAACAGAACACAGGGGTGGTTGTACCACCTCCGATGTATTTGGCGGTGGCTACAGCCACACCTAGTGCTCATCGGAGGTGGCCTGGCCACCTTCAATTGGCAACATAGGTGGCCGCACCACCCCAGAGCACCTTGGGGGTCCACCACAAGGCAATTCAAGGGTGGTGCGACCACCCCCAGGTTCTATTGTGGATTGAACTCCCACGTTCCTTTTTTTAATTTTTTTTATTTGAGTTTTAAAAAATAAGAAATAATGTAGAGTTTTTTTGTAATTTTAGTTCAATTTCAATTAGAGCATATGTGTTGTCAGTAAATTAAGAAATTAATATGAATAACTACTCAATTCATTCTCAATAATAACTATTTATTTTTCTATTGAAATACCTATTCCACGTATAATTAAAGCATATGTGTTGTCAGTACCCTTATGATGGCCTTGGCTTAAGCATCTAGTATCTCATAAATCAGGAGTGTATCTTGCATAGTGGGCTTGAACATGGTTATTAAGCTTAGAGCTCGCTTTACTGGTAAAGAAGTAGATCTCCTACAACGCGGATATGATAAGACTAGGCCAATGGTCCAATTTCGGCCCTTTAAATGCAAGCTTTGTGAGCCGTGTGGGCTTGTTGGCCCAATTCCCAACAAATAGTACTATACAAACATGTACCTGTTATGTTAAATGAGAAATGCTAACACCAATAAATAATTGAGCCTAGGCACCAAGTAGGAATCAATCCATAACATATTAACATATGCCTTCGTCAATAATAGATATACAGAAACAACCTTGAGCAAAACCTTAAAAACCTCATTTTATAAGTTATATATATATATATATATATATATATATATATATAATAAAGCCTAAAGACATGGAGATTGCTCTTTCTGCCATGGAGCTGCACTCTTAAAGTGGGGCGTCCTCGTGAATCATGCATGGATCCCAGTATTTCCAATCACGGAGCTTTGCATTTATAACATGAGTTTAATGTTGCACAACTAAGGGTACTGGTGGAGCACTTTTAGAGGTCACTACTTCTTTCAGTTCTGAGCATTCGCTGTCGACTTTTTCAGGTATTAAATTATTCACATCATTCGCTTTATGTTCTCTACTCTTCCCCCACAAAACACTGTATAGCCCTCCAACCAGCAGGAGCCCACCTAGAAGACTAAAAAGTAGAACAAGAGCGAAAGCATGCATAAGGTAATTGTACAAATATATAATACAATATGAATAAATGAAAAAGAGAGCGGAAGTAGAGAAAGAGACTTATGAAGAGTACTGTTAGCTAGGGTTACATCGATCTTGACTGTATTGAAATATGATAAAATTGTAATAAATAAAATGAATCATTCACTAGTAATAGAATGATCAGCAACACAACATATTCATCTCATATCCTACTCTCATATCAGTCTTTGGATTAGTTTTTATTAAATAAAAAACAAAAGAAAAAATTTAAAAATTGATAAACACTGCAATATTAACTCAGTGAGATGAAAGATGAGTATTTTGAATTAATCGTAGTAGTATGGATTGGATGAAGTGAAATCGATTTGGTTTATCTAGGCAAAGAAAAGATTACCTTCCCAAGGTAATGATCTCGCCTAAGAGAATTGCGGAACAGAACATTGTCATGATCAACGCCAAAGGTGTAGACATGGCAAGAAAAACTGGTCCCTTCTTCTCAAGAACACATGCTTGCAAGTAGTATGTAACGCCAGTCACAATTATTCCCTGCATGCCAGATCAAATTGCAAAACAGTACTACCTTATTAATTATATTCATCTTTAAAATTAATGGATCGATGAAAATCAATTGAAGAAATTAATTAAGAAATAGAAGAGATCTAGTTTAATTACACAATAAGCTACGGCTACTAGCCTGACATTCCAACCCAGCTTCCATTGATAAGGATCTCTTTCCAAAGCAATGGCAATGGCAAATGACTGAATCGAGCTCAAAAAGCACTGAAGAGTTACGAACAGAAGCTTTGGAGGGTAGCTTTTCATAACAGATGCCTGCATCCAACAAAATGGGTGAATCCAAAATTTCAGTATATATATACACACATGCACCCATAATTTTAATTACTTGGAACTTCTTTAAGGTAGAACTAGTTCGTGTACTCATTCCTGTCAGATAAATTCATTACTCTCTCGTACATAAATTGATCGACTAAGTCGTGAACTTTGCTCAAAAGCTGACCTCAAAAGGCAATTTACACATACATATTCGCCCTCTCTCTTACCTTCTTTTCGTTTACCTTATATAAAAATAAGCGTGTGTTAAGGTTGTGAGTTATTTATTCTTATTTGTTGTTCTTGTTCGATTGTCATTGTTCCTGGATGGGTTGAGATTCTTAATCTTAAAGTTGCGAAATTTATTCTTAGGGTTGTGTTGGGATCTTGGAGGTTTTGGTCGTGAGCTTTTCATTCTTGGCGTGTTTGAAAGTCGTATTCTTGTTGTTTGCTTTTTTTTTCAATTTGGCCCGACATCAGGTAATTAGTGTCAGAGCTTTGGTACGTTGTGATGGGTTATTAACTTTTGATGTGATATAAAATAGGAGAAATATTATAAATTTTTTGTATGAAAAAATAAAAATTTTTATTTTTTAATGAATTTTTATTTTAATAATAATAAAAAAAATTATTAAAAAATAATTAATATAATATAAAAAGTGAGAATGTTTTTTTTTTTTTTTAGAAAAAGTGATGAACAGTAAAACCCACTAAACAGTAACTTCTCTTGCCAAACATGCCCTTCAAAAAGCTACTTCACCAAGTCCACTTTAAAAGAAAAAAAAACCTTCCCCAAATCCAACATCGTCTAGGGCACTACAAACTTGAGAAAACAATTGCAACAACTCCAAAGTCGACTAGAATGTTACAATTCCTTGGGACATGATTATGTGAGTGAACCAAATTAGGATTTGTCATCGTGGAGTCAAAGTATTTATGAAAGACTAAATCTAATTTTTAAGCTTAATATATATATTTTAAGGAAAACTTTTAAACTAGGGGGTCATGACCCGGCCCTCAACGCCTTGGTTTCCTCCTTAATTATACTGTAGAAACATAGAGGTAAACCCGAGTAGTACTTGGACTATGTTTAAAATTGTATTAAGAAACTTAAAAATATTTTTAATAGATAACAAAAATGGGACTGTTTGGTAAAAAAACTTTAAAAAGCACTTATTTGGCTTTTTTACTCTAAAAAGGTTAAAATTGCATTTTGGAAAAAGCTTGAAAATGATATATATATATATATATATATATATATATATATATATATATATCTCTTTCGGTTTTTCTATAAAAAAGCTTTATTTTCCAAAGCAATAAAAAAATAAGCTCTTAAGCTGTCACATAACCAAGCATGGACTTGGCATAGGTGCTGGTAAAAAAAAAAAAAAAAAATTACATTGTATCACCTAGCTATCTTGTAGTTTTTTCAATGGTCCATATTGAATTTTAAGTTTCCATGAAAAAGAAAGAGAAAATTAAATTAAATTTAGACCGTTGAAAAAACTAGAACATAAATACTGTAGTTTTTTTATAGCACCTAAGCTAAATCCACCTAGCATTAGATCAATAGAGAAATTCAAACTTCAGCAATAATTTTGAAGTAATGATACATGTCAACTCATGTCTACAAGGCGGACATCAAAAGTTTATGTGACTTTTCAAATTATCATTTGATCAAAAGCTAATAATGATTTATCATAAATTCAATGATAAATTTAAAAAAACTATATCAATTTTAGATGAACACGAGATTACCTTGTATATTTACTCATAATTTTGATAGCACTCCCACTTTGCCAATTGAGAGGATCGGGAAAATTAAGTAGAAAACTTATTGATGCAATGTTTAAATCTCTTTCAAAAAATCACATAAAAAAAAAAAATCTCTTTCAAAAGGATAAAGATATTCTCTATCAAACTATAACATTTATACCAATAAATATAAATTCCATAAAGGCTAGTACTACTACTACGTACATTAATGGCCATGACAACCAGGCAAAGGAGCCATAATTTACCTTTCGACAAAAACTTTAACTTTCGACAAAAAACATTAATCAACTTTAGCTTTCGACAAAAAACATTAATTAATTTTGTCTTTTTTTTTGGCTAAGTCTAAAGATTTTTAAATTACGCACTTACGTACCCTAATGTTTCGGAAAACAACAATAGCTAGAATATTTAGAAATATACCTGGAAAACAAGCCACAAGCCCCACAAGGTGTTGGAAACCAGGAAGAGGAAGCAACCCTTTATCCAGTCTGTGCTAGAAGGAAGACGGACATGGTGTTCTTGGATTTTAGGGTGACCCAAGAGTTGATGATAGTGGCCGATTAGCTTCAAATGCGGACCCTTGTAAAAGGCAAGGGTCGCAGCGCCGGCGATGCAGACGAGTATGCCTGTAAGCTTTGCAACCCCGGCAGTTGTCTTCAACCTCAACACCTCCTTCCTATCACACATGCATTTTTTTCATATGCTTATGTTAATTAACCGAACCTCAACGGGATCTGCAATCTAAGTTAATTGATTTATCTACATATTTGAAATGGATTCCCACTACATAATCAAACAACATATATAAGCTTAAAGCAACTAATTAACCATACTCTTAGAATATATATGATATGATTCTACTTATATTAGGTTTATATTTTTTATAAGATATTTATCTTGTAGGATTGATTGTTCTTATTAGATTTGATTGTAATCAAATTAATTATTCTGATTTAATTATTATACTTATCTTCACCTATCTCAATTCTAAATTATCTGTAACTTAAATATTATACTAAGGAATAAGAGTAAAATGCAGCTTTTAAGACAATTACCTAGTGGTAGACACCAAGACCAAATGAGGACCTACATCTAGGGGTATAAACCACACTATATGAGTTAATAATATCTTTATTTCGCATCTGCACTTTTCAGATAACGAATTTTAATAATTGCATCTGCACTTTGCAAAATCTGCCCATAACCATATATATATGGATGGTTTTTTTTTTTTGTACTAATTGCCTGTGATATCCCCTTTGCATTTTAGGCTCTTTCATAGTTTTTTTTTACTATAAACTTATTTTATATGGCCTTGTTTTTTTTTTAAAAAAAAAGCTTTTTATGATCTTTTTTAGATGAGCTTAATCTAATTTTTGAACTGAAAACACTTATAAATTGTAATTTGAAAATAAAAATTGAATTATAAACATTGAGCAATACAAATATTAATTTATGAGTTGAATTCTAATTAATATGAAAAAAGAAAGCATCTATTATAAACTGTGGACAATATAAGTGAATTGAAAAAAACTATTAACACCTATAACCCTCTATGTTGCATACATGCAGCTTCAATTTGTTAATAGAACTCACCGGTTGTTCTACCCCTTCCCCTAAAACAACATTTTTTTAGTCTCATTAAACAAAACTATTTTTTTAATCTATATGAGTATGCAGAGGCAGATATTATCCACCTCCGATATTCCGCTATCCACCCTCATATTTGAGGATAGTGAATATAGTATCCACCCACCCTTGAATTAGGGGCTGAAAATCCTCTCATAACCCATGTAGATGGGTGGATAGCGGATGTAGAGTGGTTTTTAACCGCCACATGAACAACCCTACCTACATGTAACAAATCCTCCATGTCTATTTGGTATTGCCGGTTGATGCCCAGAATATCATTCACCAACAACATTCTAGCGAATTATACAAGGATCTATATATTTGTACTGCAATGCAAAAGCCATGCATGTTGGATTATGATTAATTAGTTGACGTTATGAAAAGACAAATGTGGTAAGTATGCCATAATTTGTACATCAATGTTGAAATATTTTATACTCTCTATATTAGGCATTTATTTATTTTGTTGTAGATCTAAGTTTTCTTGTTTACCGCTTCTTAGCGGCCTCTCTATAAATAGGGGCGATTATAATACAATTTAAGAGCACTAAAAACAGCTCCACTTAGATTTTTCTCTAAATATATATAAAGAACTAAATTATTTTTTGCTTTACTATTCAAATAAACTTCACAACAACTTATTTTATTATTTTTCTATACTAATTAAACATTCTTTAAATTAAATGCTAAAAGAAAGAGAGAAAATAAAAAATATTTAAATATTGTTTCAAATAAATGCTTGAAGAAAGAGGGAGGAAAGATAAATTTTTTTTTTATTAAAATAATGTTAAGGGAATCACTTTTGATTCCTTAAACTTAGGGTACAACTTTTGGTTTCATTAGTATTTTCTTAATTTAGGGAACACCAAGAAAAACTGTTCTAGAGTTTTTGTTTTTTTTTTTAAGAGTTGTTTTTTTCCTATATCTAGGGAAGATAATGAATTTTAGAGAAGTTTTTGCTAGTACTCCAATATACTTCGATACAGACAAGATGTAGCCGCCTTTGTCGGTCTCTTGTTTTGGTGTCTCTGCTTTCCCTCTCTTTTCTTTCTCTTTCATATATCCTATTATTATATATTTCTACTATTAAAACACAAAATTCACGTGAACACATAGTGCTTTCTTTGGGTCATGACATGCATGCATGTACAAGTAGCATGGTAGGGAGCAGCTAGGCTTTCACTCCCATGCCATGTTCTCCGGCCAAGCGTTCATCTAATTAATATGTGGAGTAAAAACAAGTGGGGTTTGCCGAAACATGTCACCTTATTTTGGTTGCAATGTAAAATATAGGTTCCATTAATATAATCGAAGAAGGCCGTATACGCAAGAGAACAAATTAATTCACGTACGTGGACAAATTAATAAATATCTTTGCTGTGGCCCTATAATAAAATATCTTTGCTATAAAGATTGATTTTGAAAGCTAAGGGGTGGTGGCCAAAAATAGCAACCACCCATCCATTTAAGGATTTTGCTATTTTCTGTAAAGGCATATAATTAAATATAATAATATAGGGGATCTGTCTAGTTTTGATTTCAATGCAGAAGTTCAATAACGTTTGAAGTTAATCACAACTTAGCACAAAAATATGGGCAATTAATTTTCTCTATTGGCATATCTACATGCAGTGGGCAGTACTTATTTTTTGTTAAGGTACATAAAGAGAATAATAGGCTGACAGCTCAATAATATTTTGTTTTTTTTTAGGCCCCGTTTATTTTTGTGTAAAATGTTTTTTTGTTGGAAAATACTTTTAGCTAATTTTTTTAAAAAAAAAATTTTGCAAACCAAAATGGTTTGAAAAATATTTCCGAGTGTTTGGTTGGAACTTGAAAATGCTCTAAAAACACCATCAAAGTTCACCATAATCGTCACCCCACTCACCCAAAATCAGGATACACAGTAGCAAAATCACCGCTCGCACACGTACAAAAACCAAATTCAAAAACTCACACCAATCAAAACCTCAATTAATGATAAATACATCAAATTAAGAAGTTAATTCCCTATCATGAGAGAGAGAGAGAAAGAAGGAAAAGGTGATGGCCTTGGTTGGCGGCAAGGCTGAGCATCATTGTGTCACTACATCTGCCACCTCTTTCTAGTGGATCGCCTTTAGGTTGCCCGACCCGAGTGAGTACCATTTCTCGCGCTATGAGTCGATCAAGGTCACGATCTCATTGTGTGACTAGCATGAGATGTTGGTGGTTGGTGGTGGGTGTTGGCTAGGTCTTGGTTGGGAGAGAGAGAGAGGGGTAGTAGGACCGCGATGGGTGGGCGTTGTGGTGATGGGGCTGGTGGGATTGGTGGTGGTTAAGGTGGTGCATTTGGGTGGTGGTGAGAATGAAGAAGCCATAGTATCTAAAATTTTATGTGTGTGTTTGTGAGAGAGAGAGAGAGAGAGAGGTAGAAAATGTCTTATGAAAATGAGAAGCCTAAAATATTTTTACACTCCATTAGTCTTGTTTTTCTAAGTCAACTGAAAATATTTTTAGTTTGACCAAAATAGTCAAAAATGAGAAAAAAAAATTCTTAATTGAAAAGGTTTTATGCGAAAACAATCAAGGCCTTAATAGATTTATAAGCTTCATTATGTTAAATTATCATTCATCTTAAAAGCTTTGGGCCTTACGTGTAAGTTCAAACTCTCTCTTAATAAGTAAGACTCAACACATTACTATTTAATTGAAATGAGAAATAAGTGACAAAAGTAATGTTCAAACTCATGACATTTACTTTCATAATATATTAAATTACTAATTATCCTCAAAATTTTATTTAATAAAAAAAAATTAATCATTTAATTAAAATTCTAACACAGTTAAAAATGAGTACAAAAAATCATGAGGATCATCCTACATTTCCATATGAAAAGAACTACAAAAAAACAAAAAACCTTTTGAAAATTCGCAAAGAAAGCTTTTGAAAATTTGTGCCTTGGTTTGACGTGCTATCTAGTCTTATTTGACGTGCTATCTAGTATTATCTAGTCTTATCTAGTCTTATCTAGTCTTATAGTTGCCCGGAAAAAAGTTTCTAAGTATATATACTAATTAACTTCACAAAAAGATATATATTCATCTTCTTCTTCTTCTATTGGTTGAAGAGACAGAAAAAGAAGGGGAAAAGAGCTAGAGGGATATGTAAGATTTAAAAAGAAATGCAATTTACAACAAAAAGTTTGCTTTAACCTGAATAAAGATGCATGTAAGCAACCAAACTAACTCGGGAAAAAGACATCATTCACTACCAAAAAAAAAAAAACTCAAGTCACCAAAAAAAAATGTATTGATAACAAAATAAACATTAATATTTTAATATAAGCGCCGATAAATAAATGTCGATATAGTACTTATTTTTTTTTAGTAATTGATCATTAAGCTATAGCCATTTTCTCATAGGAAGGAATAATTAAAAATTTGGATTAAAATTATTGGGAAGAACTTAATTTCATATGAAAATTGGTGGGATCCCCATGTCCCCCAACTCACCTTTTTCTTTTTCATTTTTTTTTTTTTTTTTTGGATGAATAATATTTTTTCAGTTGTCAAAGAGACCAAATAGGAGATATATTCGATCTGGAGAATTGATGCGCTCTTAATTATGTTTTTTTTTTTAATTATTTAACATGCTTAACGCATGGTATATCCAAAACAGGTGACAATTATCTCTCATTCCTTACATCCATACATGGTGCCATCAAACAAAACTGTGATAATTAATTGTGACTGACAAAGACGTTAAAACTCCATCTTTTTAGTTACTTTGATCACCAGTTAAGGCTAGGATACACCTTAGGCACTTATGTAGTTAAAAAATTAAAGGTTTAAATTTGATTTAAAAATTAAAAAAATGCATATGAACTTTTAATATTTTAAAAAATATATAAAAATAAAACTGTCCTATTTCACTATTAATTTACAGTAATAGACAAAAAGGTCCCTATTGCATTTAATTGGGGAACCACACAAAACTGACCAAGTACTTTACGATATTAGCCTCTTCTTTCAACCCTTTTGGATAAATAATAATAATAATAAAACTAATTCCATATATACACTAAAAACTATTACACAAATATTAATGATTTTTTAAAATATTATTTCAAATAAATGCTAAATTGAGAAAGTTATTTTATATTAAAATAATATTAAGAGAATCACTATTGTTTTCTAAATATAACATTTTTCAAGCTTTCGTGAGATTTATATGCAAATTAAAACATGTTTTAGTATTTTTCACTTAATTTTCCTGTTAATTAAATAGGGTATCTGTACTAAACAAAATTAAGGAAATAGACTCTACCTGAGTAATACTGCCAAGAAGAAAGTAATGACAGGAAGGCAGTTTGTCGTAGCAGCAGCCAAAGTTGCTGACGTATAAATAAGTGCCATGCCGTAGATATCCAAGCTTAAAGTAATCCTGCAATAAGAAAAACAAAAAATTAAACTAACTAGCAAAATCACGCATGGAATCTTTTCATATTTTCATTAATCTTCATGCAAAAATATGAAGAGCAACGACATTTAGAAGCAAAAGGAAACAATTTAAACTAAAAATAGGGCATACCCAAATAGCGAAAGAAGGAAAATCTTGCAGAAGGTCACAAATGATAAGGGAACGGCCTTTTTCCTAAAGCCCACCATAAAATGATCAGCAAAAGTTATGATTTTGATTATCAAATAAGTTTAAATAAGAAGAAAATGAATTAATATATAATATTACCATTCAAAGAAGGCAGCTATAGGAGCTAAGAAAATTGTTCCCGCAGCTTGTCTATAGAAAACAAACACGAAGCTGTTCATACCACCATTGAATGCAGCCTTGGACAGCAAGAACATTCCAGCATATATTGCTTGTATGAGAATCACGGCCAAGTAAGGCTTCTTTTCATCCATTATTGTCGGCGAACCCTAAAACCTACCTAGAGTATTCTTGTTCAAGTACTCCTACTTGGGAAAAACTAGCTGGGTTTATGTATTTATAGAGAGAGAGTGAGAGAGAGAGAGTAATTAATATATAATTAGTGGACATTTAGGAGAATGGCCGATGAAAAGAACATGGCTCTTCAATTGGGACGTGTGTGGTGGTGAATATAAGAAGCTGCTTTAATATTAAGGGGCCACCAAAAAAGTGCTTGTGGTGTCTCTGTTCACCAGTCTTGCACAAGTTCCAAAAAAATTAAGTTAGTTGTCACTCAAGAACAACATGGGTAATTTTTTTTTTTCTAGGTAACGTTCGAGGGATGCCTCAATTCCTTTTAGAGTCTTTAAAAAAGTGACCACTACAAAAAATAAATAAATAAATAAGTATTCTATATCGCTTATTTGTCGGTATTTATATTAAAATGCTGACACTTTTTTTTTTTTTTGGTTATTGATCTCTTTTTCATGGCGCACTTGCACAAGCATAAAAAAAAGATGTGTTGATATAGTTTATAAAATTATCGTTGAACTTTTAATAATGAATTAATATTGAATTTTAATCTAATAGTAATTATAAAAGTTAAATTACTTTTAAAATGACTCAAAAAAGACTTGATCCTCCTTCCAGCATTACAATTTTTCTCTAAAGCTTTGGATTCTCTGTATTGATATTCTTTCCATTGGTGTCCATTTTCTCCAAATTTCAAAATCAATAATACAAAAGAAAAAGGGGGATCGTGTAAATTAAAGTGAGTAGATAAATTGTCTACAATGTAGCTATTACAACAAGAGAAGCAGATCGAGTATTAGATCCTTTAATCTGATCATATAATTCAGAAATTAAACCCATCTTTTGGACACCTTTTAAAGGTTTTTCATGTGGTTATAAAATCATAATATTACGACAATGAGGTCCCATTTCTTATTTGTTTGTAATTCCTGGTCGGCAAGAAAACTCACATTTGCTGGCAGATTACAATTGGTCTCTTCGCATTAAGCTCTTGGAACAAAAGTTTCAATAGATTTCTTTAGGGAGGGACCGATGCTGATCATTGTGCTAGGGCTAAAGTTGCATGTGATTCAATTTGTGTCCCTAGCTAAAAGGGAGGGCGGATTGGGTATCAAAATATTGGAGGATTGGAATAAGACCTCTATGATGAAGCATATTTAATTGGAATCTGTTTGTGAAGGCTGGCTCTTTATGGGTAGCTTGGATTAATGCTTATGTCCTAAAAGGGAAGGGCTTTTCGTATGTCAAAGTGCCTTTGGTTCATATAGGATACTATGATCAACCTAGCTATATGGAGTATTCAAAAACAGGTTCTTATAATTGTGCTGATACATGGGAGTATATATATTAGAGCAAAGCAACAACTGGTTGCTTGGTGGAAGTTAATTTAATTGGTTCCCTCTTGCAATTCCAAGACAAACTTTTATTTTGTGGTTGGCTACTCATAATACCCTAACAACAGGCCATGGGGAATGGTTTCTTAGTTGGGGGTATAATGGAAATGTGCTTTGTGTGTTTTGTAGATGATGCATTGAAGGTAGATCTCACTTGTTTTTCGAATGCAGTTTTTCCAAAAGAATTTGGTGGCTGCTATTAGCATGTGCCTTATAAGTGATCCTCCAACTGATTGGGATGATATTTTGGCTAGAGGGTGTTAGAAATTTCATTTATGGCCCTACGTCACATATATTATAATGATAAAATAATTATAATTATGGTGTTTAATTTATTTATTCCAAATAAAGAGATCATGTGGAATCAAAATAAATGATTTGATTTTTTTTAGATTTTATTCCTTGATGGTTGGAGAAAAATCAGCTAACAAACAGATTGAGGGTCTGTGACCTACCTATAAATTAATAAAACCATGTGTATTCATCTATTGCAACTGGTAGGCATAGGTTAGAAGACACTCTTTCTTCTATATTTTTTTCAAGTTTATATTACTAAGAAGCTCCTTGTTTAATTGTTGAGATGATCTCTTTCTTTGGCTTGAGCAAAATAATGACCGGAGGTATTTATTATTTTTATTTCCGCTGTTGTATTATTAACATTTGTTTATATATATATATATATGATAACAGAGGGGTGAAGGAATGGAAGGGCAAAGGGCTGAAGGCTGTGCTGATTAGGCTTTCTTTGAGTGCTTCGATCTATGCCATTGGAAGGAAAGAAACAATATTAGACACGGTAATCACTTACTTTCTGAAGAAAAGATAATTCAAAAGACTAGATAGAAAGTAAGAACACAAACTGCTTCTAAATGTCGATACTTGAAAAGTAGTGTAAATACTGAGTTGTGACAAAATTGGGGACCAATAGATGGAGTCATTGGCTTATAGAGTATGTTTGTTGAGTGTATAGTTACTAGTATACTTTGAGTTGTATTGTTTGATTTCTTTTGATATATATGTATAGGTGTTTTGAGATTGTAGATAGTTGTTGTTAGTAGCAGGGACCCAATAAACCATTTTCTTTCCCCAAAACCACTTAGTGATGTAGGTCGAGACCTGTGAAAGATGGTTAAACCCAAAGGATTCAACCAAACGAAAGGATAGCTTTGGGATACCACTCGATTAGGGATAGCGGACATCACTCAATGCTACTAATTGCATATGCAACTCAATGCAACCAAGTTACACGCTTGATTGTTAGGATGAATCTCTTAACTCCAAAAGCAAGAACACTTGCTAATAATTTTTTTAAATCGGATACAAATTTCCTCCAAATTAATTTAGAGGAAATTTCCTTCAATTCACTCTAATTAATGTCAAGTGTCTTCTAACATGTGAGAATCACATTTTTTATAACATTCTTAACAGCCATTAACTCACATTCTACTAACTTAGGAATCCAAACATTGGATTTAAAGAACCCAAACATGTTAAAGGACACTTGTCATTTATTAGAATGGGTTGGAAAAAAATTTTCTCCAAACTAGAAATTTTTGTCCAAAAACTCCATAAATAATTTTGACTAGATCATTATTGACAACTTAATAGACACTTGGACACGTAAATTAAATGACACATGTCGTCCACATGGTAGCTTATGTCAGCTACGGTTATGCTTCTACATCATTCTTCCATTATGAGAAAAAAAAAAAAAAAAAACCTCTTTGACATTTCGTCTTTCGCTTGGAAAGAACTTTCCTTTCCATGATCAGATTTTCCTTTTTAACCAATGAAATTGGATAACTCATTCTTTATCACCTTTGGAAATAACTTTATAAGGTTGCCATTCATCTTTGACGCTTAACAGAACTAGAATTATTTTCGGTGTATAATAGGAAACAAAAACTAAGATTGAAGGCTGTAAAGGGGACTGAGGAAGAGTGAAACTAATAATTACGGAAGGAAAAAAAAAACCCTACCCACCACAAAGAAAACAGAAGCAAACTCTAAAAATTTGAAATATTATTCTCCAAACTGAATTAAAAAAGAACACAAACCACACGCTTTATATAGGATAAGCTTGGAGGGCTCTCCAAGCAAAATATTTGGAAGAAAAAATAAAAAGATAAAAAATAATCGTGAAACTTGAAGCCAAAACAAAATACTAGTAGACAAAGCAAAACGATAATATTACAAAAACAATCCTCCAAAATTATGTTCGATTCTACTAATTCTTGTCATTCTTGCGTTGATCTTCTCTATCAAGATATTCTAGTACCATTAATTCCGTATCAACAACTCTGCATCTACCAATCCTCTTACGTCAATCTTGAATGATCATATACATTTGCTCTTCCTTGATATTTAATACCTCTATACCATTCCAATGGATGTTCTAACAAGATATGAGATGTATCCATCTCCACAATGTCACAACAAACCTCGTCCAAATAATTGTTTCCAACTGAAAATCTTACAAGACACCTCTTTGTGACTTGTTTGCCACGTCCTTGATTTAACCATCCCATAAATAAGGACTAGGATGATCTTCAGCCTTCAAAATTAAAAGGAAAACTAAATTTTGGGAAATGAAATTACCTTTACTTCCAAAATCCTTGATGAAATGGCATTCAATCCTATGGACATTACCATAAGTCTCAAAAAGTTTGGGCTTAACTAAATGAAAGAAAAATTTTTGGGGTGCCACTCGACTAGGGGTAGCAAACATCACTCAACGCTACTAATCGTGGATGCCACTCAACACAAACATTGATTGTTAGGAGGAATCAATCAAATCCAAAAGTAAGAACACTTGCTAATAATTTTTTTATCTAATAGTGATTTTAAAAGTCATGTCACTTTTGAGAGGATATGAGTCTTACATATAGCATTACTCATTTACTTTTTTTTATCATTTTTCGTTGATATCTATAGGCAACACAATACATGACCAGTTTAAACTTACAATAAAAGATATACAACTAACCACAACTTAATATTATTAGAAATTAGAATATATATATATATATATATATAAAGAGAGAGAGAGAGAGAGTACTTCCAGCACAAATACAACTCCCAAACAACAGATAAGTAGGCTATAACCATTACCAACAATACTGCATAAATAACTTTGACTAGATTATTGAAAACATACTAGACACTTGGACACTAAAATTAAATGACACTTGTCATCCACATGGTGGCCACATAAGCCATGCATAATTAATCATGCTGGATTGACCAACATCCAAGCACACTATTAAAGACTTAGATATGTTTAATACTCGGAATGACTATTCATTACAATAGCATTTATTAAGAATTAAAAAAGTGAAATAAAATAACGTTAGTGTTAAAGTATACATATACTTTAATACTTGAAATAGTTATCTCTATCTTTTTAATCTAAGGAATAGTTATGTTCAATCTCATGACCATAAGAATGGCTATTTTAAGGTTAATCTATTTTATTTCTTGACAGAAAAAAACAATTCATTCCATTTTTAAGAAATACTATTATAAAAAATAGTTATTTCACTTATCAAACATAACCTTAGGCTTTTCTATTTTCATCCCGCTTTACTTTTGCATGTACGCGGACACGCCCTTTTATTAATAGCCATTTCCGTACGGTCAAAAAGCTGAAGGACTGAAAATTAAAATCAAAAGTTAAAAGGCGTAAACTGAAACTTAGTTAAAAACGGGAGAGTACGCAGGATTGTATTATTTTATAATTATACTTTTTTGGGAAAAACTTATAACTAACTAATTAATTAATTAAGTTAGTGATTGCTTACGTGAATTCTTATTAATTGACATACATGCATGAGAATCTCCTCCTATAGTTTATAATAAATAAAGTTAGTGATTACTTCCCACTAATCGCACAACTCTCGATCGCTAAATATTTATATTCACTCTTATCTTAATTTATCTTATCAGTGTTACTTTTATCTATATTTATAGTTTATTATTTCATGATGCTTCCTTTTATATTGTTAATTATATGTTCGTTGGAGCACTATGGCCTTAAGAAATGAGACTACGACTTCGTAGGTTTTCTTTTTAGATCTGATTATTTATGCCTTTTTTTTTTTTTAATGTGGGGCAAAGATCTTGACAAAGTAAAGATTAAATTCTTGTTTCGCCTTTTCCTGTCTATTTAACCCTTCTTTACAAGAAACTGAAGCACTCAGGATCGATGATCACTTTAAAATGCTCGAAGACTTGTTAATTGATTTTTTTTTTTTAAAAAAAAAAAGATTTGTTAATTTAAAAGGTGAATCAAGCATAAACCTTTAGGTTATTCAACGCCGATTTCATAGGCTTTGAGAAGATCACAACAAAATAATTGAGTTTTGCCGGAGTTAATTTTTATTAGCGACTTTATGAAAAAATGCTACCATATGTATGTCACATTCAGCGGCATTTTCGAAAAACACTTTTAACTTTCTAGATTTATAGGCATTCATAAGAGCTCCGATTACAGCTTCCTTAAAATCTATTTCATTCCTTAGAGGTAGAGAAATTAAAACTGTTAAAAAACTCATCAAATAGTTTTTCTTAATGTTTCCTAAACTAAAGAAACACCATGAAAACCAAAATTTGTACCCTTAATCTATGGAACCAAAAGTGGTTCTCTTAACATTATTTTAATATGAAAAAAAAATTATCTCTCTTCTCTCTTTCCTCTAGTATTTGTTTGAAACAATATTTAAGTGGTTTATCTTTCTTCTAGAATTTTTTTAAAAAAAAATATTTAAATAGTATAGAGAATAGATAAGGGAAGTGATTGTGGAATTTATTTAAATAGAGAAGTAAAAATTAATTTGATTCCATACATTAAAAAAAAATTTAAAGAAAGCTACTGCTAATACTTTAAAAAAACACCACTAAAGCACAACATTTTTCAAATACGCGGGTATATATTTGCAAGAGGAATAGCCAAAAACGTTGATAATCTCTTTTACTTTTGCAGTGTTTAAAAGTATAAATTAAAAAAATAAAAATTATAAAAATAAAATAAAAATAAAAAACTCTGCCATTTTGAGAGGTATATGAATATATCATTATAGATATTATTTATATGTAATGATATATTTTGTGTTGTTTTAATTAAACAGAGCTCTTCGAGATTTCGTACTCATATCTTGCTTTCTTGAATTTTAATAATACTTTGTTTATGTGCCCTGAGGGCTGAGTGGACTTGCATTGTTTTTATCGTGTTTGATAGTTGAGAAAATCAAGGAAAAGTGAAAACTATCACATGTTGCATTCTTTTGTTACAATTGGTGCTTTGGTTATTGCTCGCAATCTTGATTGGGATTTTTTGCTATTTGATTAAAGAGTAATACTCAAAATTACTTTTTTATCCTACTCTTTTGATTTGTCAGTGTCAATGAATCTTTAAATTCGCTACTTTCTTTTTTTAAAAAAAAAAACAAAAATTAATTGGCTTTATCATGTCAACAAAGTATGATAAAAATTGGATAAAATAAGAAAAACTCCGCTTACCCCTCTAATGCATAGGCGCTTTTGTATTTAAATCTTCAAAGTTTGAAAATTTACAATGTCAGTATTTTATGTTTTCGCCCTTTTTAATTACACCATTTCCATTATGATTTTTGTTAAATCCTAATAGAGGACGCCAAAATACCTTTTTTAAAAAAATATATATAAAAAAAAAATCAATCATTTGCTTGGCTAACCAATGGCTGGGCCAAGACTGACCCACGACCGTGGGGCTAGTGTTCCATGTTTTTTTTTTAATATGTTTTTAATTATTTAATTAGGGTAATTTTATTTTTATAAGTTTTACATGAATATAAAAGACATTACACTTATTAACCATTTGATTTAATCTTAAAGCCTAACAGTTGGGGTGTAATTAAGAGGAACTCAAACAAGGACGTAGCTAGCATTTTAGGTTTAGGGGGAAAAATTAAAATAAAAAATAAAAATTGGAGGGGTTAAAAATAAATTTTTAAGGGTATATTTTAAAAAAATTAAAAATATTTGGGGCAAAATTGAAAAAAAAAACATTTTGGGGGGTCAAAAATAAATTTTTAAGGGTATATTTTAAAAAAATTAAAAAAATTTATGAAAATTTTAAAATTTTGTGGGGGCTGTGTGGCTTCGCCCATGAACTCAAATATAAGATACCAACATTGCAAATTTTTAAATTTCGAAAATATGATTATAAAAGCACCAATAAATCATAAGGATAAGTGAAGTTTTCTCATAAAAATGAGTAATTATATATGTTACCCTCTATATCTACCTTGTGTCAATCAAAAGTGATGTGACTTTTAAAATCACCATTGAATTTATTATCGATGATTATTGACTTTTGATCTAATAGTGATTTTAAAAGCCACATCACTTTTGGTTGACATAAGGTAGACATGAAGGATGACTTATATCATTACTCCATAAAAATATAATTTCTAACATTTGTATTAATTAAATACTTGAGCTGGATGAGCAACTATGGGAAGATGTTAGGGGTTATAAGTACAAACTAAATGATGACATGACACTATTGACACGTGTGAAAGAATAAAATGCATGAGATAATGATGTAAATTGATTTTAGGGTTAAATAGTTTTGACCCATGTGATTTAACAACTTTATTTTTTGCTACTTAGGTTTCATTTTGTATCATAAATGGTATCTCGATTGTGGCTAAAAACAGAGATGGTTCTTCCGTTCATCTTCTGGCTAAAAAGTTAATGGAAGTCTATGTAACGCCCTTAAAAAAACATACATGTGGCATGCCTTACTAAAATTTAAAAAAAAAAATAGAAAAAATAGAAACCAAAAAACTTATAATATATATTTAAAAAAAAAAACTTTTGTAAAAAAAAAAAAAAAAACAAAGGGGGCTGCCGAGGCCACTCCCCCCTTTAATGGGAGTGTTTGGCCACCCTCACAACGCCAAAAGAGAAAAAAAAAATAATAATAATAAGAAAAAGATTTGGCCCTTGGAGTCACCTCAATGACTATAGGGTAGTTTGGTCACCTTCAGACCGGCCGTAAGGGGTGGTTTTTACCACCCCCAAGCCTAAGAGGTGGCTCGGCCACCCCTGTTTGACTTGGTAGTGGTTATGGCTACTCTTATGTTGGTATTTGGGAGTAGTTTGGCTACCCCAGTCTGATCAGGCAGTAGTTCACTTTTTTTTTTTTTTTCAAAATTTTTTTTCTTTTAGTTTATTTAATTCTTAATAAGGTGTAAGAACACATGTCAATTTTTTAATAGTATTGACGTGAATTTTTGTTAATTTATGAATAAAGATACTATCTCCGTTTTTAGCAATAAGCAAAATACCATTACAATACAAATTGAAACTTGAGGAACAATAAAATTATTAAACCATATAGGCAAAAAGGTGTTTAAGTACTCTTGATTTTATTCAATGCCATTTCAATAATACATCATCTCTACAAGGGATGATTGCATAAATATTGGGATTATATCGAAGTGCACATGAATCGACAGATATTGGATGCCTTGATATCTTAATTAACATGAGCTGGCCTGGAGCGTGAGGTCAAATTAAGGAGCAGAGGAGATATTTTCCATAAAACTTTTAGAACTTCATTTCCTTTTGTAGCACCATCACATATATATTGTACCAAGTATCCATTAATGAAGACGGAGAAGGCTGTGCAATGATGTAGTGCCATAATTAATGGGCAGGTGATTTTTAAGAAACCATTCAATTGACAACCTAGGTTTTGTTTGGTTAAGGGTTTTGAGATTTTTGAGTTTTGAATGATAATAAAAAATGATTGATGTGATATAAAATATAAAGAATGTTAATTTTTTGTATAAAAAGTGAAAAAAAAAAAAAAATTATTTTTTAGTAAGTTTTTTTATTTAAATAATAATAAAAAATGGTTGATTTGATATAAAAGTGAAAAAAAAAATATTAAAAAGTGATTGATGAAATATTAATAATAAAAAAAGTTAAAATATTTTAATATTAAGTGTTTAGAGGGGTTTGAAAAACCCATTGCCAAAAGAGACATTTTCCTGATAGTGTATTCCATTGCCGAAAAGCCAAAAAGAAGAAATCGTTGGAGAATCACATGGAATAACACCAAATAAATTTGTTTTTGCTGCAAAAAAGTACTCTTTTTCAAAATTTTTTGAAAAATGAAAAAAAAAAAAAAAGATTACAGGAGATAGTACTCATATTTTATTTTCCCAACTAACAATTGGCGCGCAACTAAGGCTTAGTACTCCACACTCTATTTGTATATGTTAATTAACACGTTATCGTCACAAACCAGCTATCCTTAATTTGTGATTGATTAAACCAAAAGCTATGAAAAAAGAACCACTACAACTAATGCAAAAACAACGTGTTCGATCGATTCAAGATTGACGTCGACGTGTTTGGTTCAAAAGAAAATAACCACACGAATACAAAGGAACACGTTGCGTTCGATCAATGTCAATAGTAAAATTTGTTTGATTAAAAAAAAATAATAATAATAACGAGGCTAAATTGGGTTCCATTCATTAGGTTTTGATGGTTACAGAACAGCTTTTGGATGAAAAAAGCAATGAAAAGAGATGTAGAAATGGTGAAAGAGAAGTCAACTTTGAATTTAAAAAGCAAAAACTGATGAGGACACCATTTCTCGTGAAAAAGAAGCATTTTTGTGTACGTAAACTAACGAGGAAATCGTGCACACACAAATATATATATATATATTACATAGATTCCCAACGGCAACTTTTGTTTTGTAATAATTTGCTTTAATTTGCAAACATACTTTGACGTCCCAATCCGGCCGTAGCATATTCTGTGGAAAGTAAGAGCGTGTATTCATAATAGGATTAGTGGTCATACTCGGTCTCTTTCCGACCATGAATGATGTGGACTTCTTAATTACTTTGCAAACATTTAGTCCTCTGGCGGCTAAATCTAAAATTTTTTTTTTTTATAACTCTTTTAAGTACTTACAATTTGATGACACAAATTAGCATATAATTAAGTTTAGGAAAAAAAAAAATTAATTTTAAGGGGTCGAACTCATAAAAACATATACAAACTTGAGAAGAATTTTTAAAATTTTTAGGGGGTTTTAAAAATTTTGGGGGGACGTTAGTCCCCCCAATGGCATTGGCAGTTCCGCCCCTACATATAACATTACTCGTTAAACATACAATATTTAGAGCATGCATTCATATTTGGCTCAATAAATTTTCTCTTCATTTTTGCTAAAAAAAATTACTTTTTTTTTTCTTTTTTCTATTTTAGTTACTTACTTTTCGAAGCATTTACATCGCACTCCCTATTTTAGTTTTCCAATTTTATTATTTCATTTAAATATATTTTTTTCAATGATTATTTTTTTCTCCAATTATTATATTTTTGAAAATTTGTCTTTTTTTAATAGTTATATTTTAAAAATTTTAATTGCTTTCAACGGTCATATTTTTAAAAATTCAAATAAAAATTCGTGCTAAAAATGAGAGTATGCTTTAGAGGAGAGAAAGAAAGAAAGAGGAGAGGAAAGGTCAAAGAGGAAAAAAGTGCAACGAAAAATAAAATAAAAAGAGGAGCTAGAGAGAATGATAGAATAATTTTTTTTAGTGTACATTGTTCATCAAATTTACAACTCAGCAATTTTTTTGCTAAAATAGTTAGCCAAATATAGATAATATTTTACCCAAATTTACTACAAGCACGGGGGATGGAGGCAAAGATGGAGCCAAAAACTTTTTTTTGGAAAGGCCACAGAATAAATGAAAAATATATTAAGATCGAAGATTAAATTGTTTCTTAATATATATCAATTTTTAACTCAAAGACCTATCAAAACCGAGCCCGCATTCTTTTAGATTTCAAAAATCACCTATAATTGAATTCGTACTAAATTTTGCAGCAATTTCTCTTTTAATGTACAACATGAAAGAATTAATTAAAATTTCATCTTCAATTTTGTTACGAAACCTAATTTTTGACAATATTTATTTCAAGAAAGGTTCATTATGTAGTTGTGATACAAATGGGAAGAATAAGCTTATGTTGCTGCCATTGCTATGTTAAAAACTCTCTTATGTTTTTCATGGATGTTATTTCTCATGCCTCAATTTTTTAATGATAGATTTGGATTGTTGCTCATAATGGATTTGAGTTGTTTAAGGTTTAGGTATAAAATAATTTTTGTTATAACATGGTTAGGGCCTAGGGGCTAACCTTTTTCTAGGCACTGCCAAACTTAATTGTTTTTGGCCAAATATATGAAATTGGTTAAGTATATACTATAACAAAAAAAACAATAAATCAAAAGCAAAAGAGGGGGGAGGATTAGCCGGCCAATACCAGCCCTCAGCTCCCTTCTCTCGATCTACCAGATTAGCCAAAATAACTTTTAATTAGCTAAATGTAAATAGTGATTTTATCTTTTTGGCAAGTTGTTGATGCTAAAGAATTTTTCCTCACTTGTTTCTTCTCTTTTTTTCTGTTTTCTTATTCATTCACATGCCTTATGTAGCTTTCTGTACTTCTCTTTGGCAAATACTTTCACGCGAGACCAAAAAGGAGAGACTTACAGATGTGACTATTTAATAGAAACATGTACTTAGCAGTTTGCACCCTAAAGAATTTTCCGTGTCTTCATCGAACTCCTCTATCATTCAAGTGTTTACTTTAAGAAAAGAAAAAAAAAAGAAAGGTGTTTATCATCACTTGTCCCCACCAATCATGAAGACATAACTAGTTTTTGCTTCAATAATTATTCATAGTATGGGGTGTATTTTTGTGTTGTCAATCAATCAGGGAAAGATATTGTGATATAGCTGTTGGACCACGTGGGTGAAAAAAAAAAAAACCATTAATTATATGATATAAATAGAAAAGTAGTTTGCAATGTTTTTTCTGATTTTGTATCGTTTGTGGGGACAAAGATTTTTATTAATTTTAATGTTTGGATTTTGTTGATAATTTAAACAACAAATGTGAAAGTGTTAATATAAAATCTATATGTTTAAACATACTTTGAGCTGTCCACCCACCTACTCGTGTTTATTAATACATGTGGTTAACTTAAATAACAGATTATTCCTTATAATATAAGAAAAAATTCAAAAGTTCTTGTGGTTGGTCAAAATAACAAATTACTTCATAAAATAAATTTTCGTCAGTCATTTTAACGGAAACCGTTAGTCTGCCACGTCAATCATTTTAACAATAGCGTGTCACCTTATTGGTCTGACATGGCAGACTAACGATTTCTGTTAAAATAATTGATGAAAATTTACTTTAGAAAGTGATTTGTTATTTTGATCAATCACAAAAAATTTTGAGTTTTTTTTTTATATTATAAAGAATAATTTGTAATTTATGTCAACGACAAGGACTAATTTTTCATTTTTCTCACCAAAAAAAAAAAAGTATTACAAATTCAAATTCATCTCCTTGTCCCCCTACATTCTTCTCAAAGACATACTGTTCTTCTTCAACTCATCAGAATCATCTCCCGCTGCCACTATACATTCTTTACTTACTTTCTTCTTTCTTCTCTTTTTTTTTTTTTTTTTTTTTGCAAATAAAATATTGAGCAATGCTACTAGCCGGCCAGCTGCTTGTCTTGTAGTATAAAGTTTTGATGGTTACAGAACAGCTTTGGATGATAAAGCAGAGCAAAGAGATGTGAATAACTCGCCTAGTATATTCCACGCAAATATGGGTTTAGCAGCTGTCAAAAGCATTAAAAGTTAATGCAAGAATTCCCATCACTTTATTATAAAACCATTCTAAATGAGTCATATATAGGATTAATTAATTAATAAATGTGCAAATTGTGGATTTTGTTTTTGTTGCAATAATCAGTTACTTCTGAAAGCACTCTTTGACGTGCCAATGTGTCTCTCTCCAATTTTAGATAAACCCATGACTTTAACAACAAAAGCAATTTACATCACTGAGAGGGTCTATTAATTTGTACCAAACAATTCAGGGTGTAGGGCTCAATTGTTTCAAATAGCTTAGAGCATCTTTAGCAAGACCATCTAAAATAGCTAATGAAAAAGTATAAATTTTTATTTTAGCTATTTATTTCTCTATAAACACTTCAACAGACATTCTCTATTACATCCTTTATTTCTTTAAATATTCATTTTAATACTTTTTTTTATTATTTTCTCTTCTTTCTTTCTCTCCAACCCGCAAACTCTTTCTTTCTCTCTGGGCACTAGACCAACAAATCAGCAGCATAAATCAAGATTGGAGGTTTTGGAGGTGTCACTACCAAATAAACAGTGTTTAGTGTTGTTTCTTTTCGAGTCGTTTTTTAAAAGCAACATGTATTTTAATTATGTATGTCGTTTTGATTAAAGCGTCTTAAAATTGTCATATATTTCTTACAAATGATGAAAGTTTGATAATTTCACATTGTTTATTGTTGAAGCGACGTGAAAATTTTGATTTCAATGTCGTTTAGTCATAGACGACACTAAACACAGTGCCAAACTGACATCGTTTCAGTCCAAATGATGCCAATATATGACGTTTTCGCGTCCCATATTATAACCGGCATGAAAGGCTTTTAAAGTTATTTAAACTGTGTCTTTTAAAGCCGAAATGATGCAAATATTGGATTTTAACCCCGAAAGGCCTCTGATTGGGATCTAGCCCTTACACTCCTTAACTGGTTCAAGAGCTTGCTCTTCTGGTTTTGGATTTTTTTTATCCAGATTAGTGTCATTTTAAATTTGTTCAAACGGCGTAAATCAGTTGTTACTGCACAATGACGACGTAAATTAAAGTTGTTTCTTCAACAAATGATGTTACATTTTTTATTTATTTATTTATTTCTATTGCTTTTTTTGGACAAATGATAACTAACGTGAACAAAACGACGTCAATTTTTTGACATCGTTTTATGCCACTATTCATGTCGTTTTTCAAACAATTCAAAAATGCTGGTTTTCTGTAGTGTGTTTAGCCTGATGGGTTGGAGATATGGGCTACAAAACTAAGCATTCATCTCTCTTAGAGCACCATTTTCATGTCCAAGGGGATTTCGGTTTGGTGGTGGAGATGGAGAAGGGGTGGTAGCAGAGTGTGTTTGGTGGTGGATAAGGCTATAAATTAACAAAGCTACTTGTGAGCTCGCTCGGGCTCGGCTCGGTTAAGCTCGACTCGATTATTAAACGGGTCGTTTGCAAACATAAAAATAGACTCGATTATTAAACGATACAAACTCGTATAAAGCTCGACTCGTATATATTTACAATGTATATATATATAATAATAATAATAGGGTAGCAGGAGTACGTAGCTTCGAGTTATTTTCATCATGGGATCAATTAACCATCATGATAAGACTTTTCTTACAATGGCAATGAATAAACCAAGGACTCATCGGACTAGACTGGTACTCAACCGGAGGTATGAGCACTGGCTGTCAAGACCCTCAATATATATTATGTTCATGCTAATAAAGTGTAATTATATATATGTGTGTGTGTGTGTGTGTTATAAATTTAAAGTATATACAATAATTTATGTTGTGCGACATTAGTGTGTAAAACTTCATTTCCCTTTCTTTAAATCAATCACTTTGAGGTGGCACACTCTATTGAGAATCGGAGCTAATCCTAAGGGTTGTAGGAGTACGTAACTTCGAGGCATTTCCACCATGGGATCAATCAACCATTCGCTGATAAGGACTTCTCTTACAACATTTTGAAGTATTATCATTAGAATTTATGCGAGTTGCTTACATAATCATATATATTAGGATTTAGATTTAGATTTACTAATCACATGATCATATGATATAACTTTATAAGTATGATCATTAATAAATATATAGGATTATATGATTATATAATAATGTAACATTATGCCATATGATCTCAGATGATCTAATATAAATTTAATTGTTAGAACTTAGATCATATGAATATACTTAGATGGTGTGATCATATGATACTATTAAACTATTTAAGTATTATCACTAGGTAATTAAGATAAATATGATCGATAATATTAATTATCATTTTAATTATAGATAATCTCATATCATATGATATAATTCATAAGTCATAAATATATAATTACAAATTAAGATACAAGTATTAATTATAGGCATATAATGTCATATAAATATATGAATTCATGTTATTCAATTAATCAATGATTGAAATTTTAAGTATGTAGTCATGTAGATACTAGCATATTAATGTAATAATTTGTAATATCAACTAAAATTGATGTGTCTTTTAAAATTACAATTTGATCTATTATTGACTTTTAATCCAATGATAATTTTAAAAGACACATCAATTTTAGTTGGACACATATAATATAACATATTATATAACATATGTTAAATTAACTAATTAAGATATACTTCTTTAGTGTATTATTAATATATGTTAATTAGTTAATATATTACTAGGTAATAATCAATAATGCTTGATTGTATAAGATATGATGCTTATGTAAAAAGTGACCGACTTTATTGAAATATAATATGTTGGCAATAAGAAAAAAAATAAAAAAGTGTTTATTTAATTAATTAAATAAATTTTAATTTGTTTGGTCTGATGGTGGTCTTGCATCTTTTATGAGACTAGGAAGCAAGTCAAATTAAAAATGCTCTGGAGCTGCATTTCCAAGAGTCACAGTGTTACAAAAAAAAAAAAATGAAAAAGAAAGAGTCATAATGTTTATCAAGAATTCCGATGAACAGTCAGTATTGGTTATCAAGAATTCCAAGGGGTTTTTCCGTCTTTAATATGACAAGGAAAAATAATGGAAATAGCCTAGTAGGGTTACTAGAGTATAGACTGATATGACCCTTACAACACCAACACATCAGTCTCGGGGTCTCTTTAATTTGTTCTCTGCTATTGAAGTAAGTGGTGGAGTTTCTTTTCATGATGTGTACCCTTGAAGTTTCAACTGTTGTATTGTTTAAGATCGTAATATTGATGATTGATAAGCAATCCAACAATGACTATTTTTCTTGATGCCATCTGATACTTTATGGTAACTACACTAGAGTACAGCTCTTTTTCCAAAACATCACGTCTTGACATGTGCTTTCACATTTTTTAATTCAAACTTTCCTTCCCAAGACGCTTATTTAGACGTGTCATTTCTCTTTCCCATTACCCATATGATCATTTTGCAATCCAGCCATCACTTTCTTCTAAATTATGTGTTTTTCTCTCACATTTCTTCACTTACTCTTCCATCTCTCCACCCGCAAACACGATTTCTGCAACTACATACCTTATTGCCACACTTACATCACACACGCATCGTCGCACCCCCATGGCTGAGCGCGGTGGATTTGGGCAATGCTTCGGTGGTGGTCAATCTAGGAGAGACCATGGCTGCGAAGGCTGGTGCAGGGCATGCTAGTGACACAGCTAGGGTGTCTCGTGAAGGCTGATAAGAGAAATTCGTTGGAGGCTTGGAGAAGATCTACCTACACTCATTGCGCATCAAGGAGCATTTTTTATTTTTTTCTTAAAATCTGGAAAAAAAAAAAAAAAAAATCGAGTCGAGTATCAAGTACTCGGCTCGCCTATTGGTCAAGCTCGAGCTCGATCTCGCACAAGGAATTCTCCTTGGCGAGCCAAGCCGAGCCGAGCTTAGGTATTGCAGCTCGTGAAAATTGTGAACGAGCCGAGCTTGAACAACCCCTACTTGCCTAAGCTCGGCTCGTTTACACCCCTAGAGGTGGAGGTAGTGATGCGGCGACGGTGGGTGGGATGGGTGGGCGCCATACCCAAGGCTTGGTGGTTTTATGTCCAAGATAATTTTGGTTGATGGAGATGCTCTTAGGATGACGAACCACTTACCTTGACAAATGAACCCTATAACCCCTTTTCTTAAACTGTCTGAAATTCAATAATATTCCAATAGCCTAATTTAAAGAGATCCTCATCATCTGTGAAAACCGCTTATCCCGGGCTTTACTTATCATCGTCCTCCTAGAACTCCAGCTTGGATTCAGTACAAGTATGAAAGGTTATTTGACTATTGTTATTCTTGTGGAAGGTTAGGTCATTTATCCTTTGCTTGCCCTGTTATACCAAAACTTCCTGATATTGGCTGGTTCAATGACAAGTTACGTGCTACACCATTGAGAGATACTCGGGTTGAGGTTTTGAAGCCTTCTTCCTTGCACTACCAATCTTCCTCTTCTTCAGTGGGAGCTCCTCATTTTATCAATAGAGTCAATCAAATTCATAATGCAATGTTGCAACCTGAGTTCACTCAGCAGCCTGAACCGAGTCTTAGCCCTTCTCATAACCTCACTCGGTCATTTCCCTCTTCCCTAGACCCTGGTGCTTTGGTTATCTCGCCCCATTCCTCTTCATTACCTTCATTAAATGAAAAGCTCCCCCTTGTCAACTTCCAGCTGCCGAATCTCACTTGCATTAACTCTTCATTAATGTTAACCCACGTTGTTGAAAGACAGCAATCACTTCAGCTTTCCTCTTCTGTTTTGTCCAAACCGCCCTTATTTCCTACTTTCACTTTTGCTTCCACTTGTAGCACCTCCTTACTATCAAGGAATTCTGGTTCCTATTCAACCAATATTTCAAACAAGCCTTCCGTTAGTTCCACGTGGCCCTTGTCTCACCCATCTTCCTTTCTCCGAAAACCTCCATCTGCTCTACCTTCCTCCACAGCCAAAAAACATTTTTACCCTTACTCTAAAGAGAAAATCCTGCAATCTCCTCTTGCTCTTGTTGATTCTCCTCCTCAGAAAAAACCTAAACGCAATTCCTCTAATGCTTCCCTGGTTGTCGAGTCCTCAACATCAAATGATACCTCCTCTGACATGGTGGTGGGTTTTTTGCCCCCACCAGAGCCTCAATGAAAACCCTAGCTTGGAATTGTCGGGGTTTGGCCCTTGCTCCGACAATTCGTACTCTTCGAGCTTTAATTAGGAATCACAAGCCTAATCTTCTCTTCTTATCTGAAACCAAAGTCATTTCCTCCCGCTTTCAACACTCTCTCATTGTTCTCGGTTTTTATTCTTGGCTGGAAGTCCCTCCGATTGGCTTTAAAGGGGGACTTTTTCTGACTTGGAAGGTTGGGGTTGATTTAGAACCCATTCGCCTAGATAGCTCTAGGATCTCTTGTCTTGTCTATTTGGAGCCCTCAAATCACCCGTGGTTGCTTTCCTGTATATATGCTACTCACACCGCTCAGAGACGTTCGTCTTTTTGTTCTCATCTGACTGCTCTCGGGAATTCCTTTGGTGGAGCCTGGCTTTTGCTTGGTGACTTCAACTCTATTTTGTCCTCGTCAGAGAAGAGCGGTGGCCGATGGTTCTATGTCTCACAACAATTTTGCGAATTTCGTGAACTCTAATGCCCTAGTTGACTTGGGCTTTGTTGGTAATCGTTTTACCTGGAGTAATCATCGGTTGGGCGGTGCTAACATCAGGGAAAGTTTGGACCGTGGCTTGCTAATCTTGGTTGGATTAATTTGTTTTCTAATGTTATTATAAACCATTTTCCTACCATCAAGTCTGACCATTACTCCATTCTGCTTTCCTCTATGGGCACTTATCAGAATCTGCCAAAGCCTTTCTGATTTGAGGCTTTTTGGACAAGAGATAAGGCTAGTTTTTTTGTTGTAGCAGGAGCTTGGCTTGTTCCGGAAATTGGTTCTCCAGCTTTTTCCTTAAGCAAAAAGTGGAGAAATACCAAAAAAGCTCTAAAAGTGTGGAATCTACAACATTTTGGGCACATTCAATCTCAAATTAAGTCTCTTATGGCCGAAATTTATGCGATTCAGGTTAGTGTTTTTTCTTCTGAAAATGCTACTTGGGAGGTTATTTTGCAAGCTGATTTACAAGAGCAGCTGTTGCGGGAAGAAGTTCTTTGGAAGCAGAAATTGTGGGAGCTTTGGCTTACCTGTACAAACCTTAACACTAAATTTTTTTCATGTCTCTATTGCTTGTCGCCGAAGGTATAACTCTATTTCAAATCTTAAGGGTCTGGATGGTATCAGAATTGTTGGTAGAGATAATATTGGTTCCTTTTTGGTGGATCATTTCAGTGATCTTTTTTCCTCTTCTCAGCCTGTTCTGGATTCTGATATCTCTAATTTGATTGAGTGTATTCTTACTAATGAGAAGAATTCTACTTTATGTTTAATTCCGGAAGAAGGGAAAATTTTTTCAGCTATTATTGATCTAGGCCTGGATAAGGCCCTTGGCCCTGATGGCATGACTGGATTATTTTATAAAACCTACTAGTCCATTGTTAAGTCCAATGTTGTTGCTTCGATTTAATCCTTTTTTAGGAGGGGTTTTATGCTCAAGGAGTTTAATCATACCAACATCGTCTTGATTCCTAAAGTTGATCATCCTTCTTTGGTTAACCATTTTCATCCCATCAGCCTTACTAACCTGAATTATAAGATCATTTCAAAAATTATGGCCAACCGTTTTAAGCCCCTCTTGCACAAGATTGTTTCTCCTTTTCAATCTGCCTTCCTTAAAGGTAGATCCATGCAAGATAATACCATTTTAGCTCATGAGCTTTTCCATGCTATGAAACATAAACACGGCAATGGTGGCTTGATGGCCTTGAAGCTTGATATGGAAAAGGCCTTTAATTCCATGAAATGGAACTTTCTGCTGCGCATTCTATCTTTGCTTGGTTTTCATCTGACGTGGATCAATTGGACTCATCAATGCATTTCTACTTCTTCTTTTTCCATTATGTTGGATGGTGCTCCCTTTGGCAACTTTTTGCCCTCTCGGGGTTTGTGGCAAGGTGATCCGTTGTCTCCTTTTCTTTTCATTTTGGGATCGGACATTCTCTCTCGGCTAATTTTTAAGGAAGAGCAAAAGGGTTTGCTACATGGCATTAAGATCTCTCCTCGTTGCCCTTCTATTTCGCATCTTCTCTTTGCTAATAATGTTATGATATTTTCTAGGGCTAATTCTCCGGAAGCCACTTTAATTATGAGTTGTCTCTCAACTTATTCTAAATGGTCTAGTCAGCGTATCAATGTGGCTAAGTCATCGATTTTCTTCAGCAAAAACTATAGAACAGCTTCTAAGTTAGCAGTCAATAACATTTTGAAGCTTCCCCCTATTCCTGTCAAAGCTAAATATTTAGGGCTTTCTCTCTTTTTTAGCCGCAAGAAGTATGATTCTTTTTTGGAGATTAAGGACGAATTCTTGCAAAAATTTCTAGATGGAAAGCTAAACTCTTATCTTAAGCAGCTCGGGCCACTTTGATAAAAGCCATTGCTAATGCTATTCCTTCTTATGCTATGTCAACTTTTCTGCTTACTAAGTCCTTCTGTGCATCCATTGATTCTGCTTTGCATAAATTCTGGTGGGGTTTTCCGCAAGATAAAAGTCATTGTCTCACCTTCTTAGCTTAGGATAATATCTGTTTGCCTAAAGCTTTGGGAGGTCTTGGTCTTCAATCCATGTAGCTTATGAATAATTCCTTGTTGGCCAGATTGGGTTGGAAGATTACCTCTAATCAACCTCTCTTTTGGGTGGATGTGCTCAGAGCTAAGTACCTCTCGAATGGTGTTTCCTTCTTACAAGCCTTGGATTCTCCTCTCTCTTATTGGATTTGAAAAGGTCTTTTGAAAAATAGGGAAGTTGTTAAGAGAGGTGCTTATATTTCTATCTTTAATGGTATGAATGTAGATATTTGGGATTCCTCATGGATTCCTTTGATGCCGGCTTTCAAACCTGTGCCTAATGCTAATTTGGACAGCCTCCCTTCTTTTTGCGTGTCGAACCTTATTCTTCCTAGCTCGAGAGATTGGAACTTAATGCTTCTCCAAGACCTCTTTGATCTAGTTACAGTGCAGTGCATCAGGAACATTCACCTGCCTCAATTGTTCTCCTTTAATAAATGGAGTTGGGCTATTTCTCCTTCAGGGACCTTTTCAGTTAAATCTGCTCATGAAGCTTCCATTTTTCCTGCAGGCATAATCTCTCCCTTTTCTACTGAAGTGTAGCATAAACTGTGGGGTTTAAAAATGCAAGCTCGCCTAAAACATTTTCTTAGGAAAATTGCGTGGAATATCTTCCTTCTCGTGGGAATATTGGTAGATTTGTTGCAGTCACGTCCCCTAATTCTTGGCATTGTCCTTTTTGCAAGTGTTCCTTGGAAACTCTCAGTCATATTTTTCTTGATTGTTAGCTTGCTAGGTTTCTTTGGAGAACATCTCCTTGGCCCTTGAATTCCTCATGTTTTGCTAAAAGACTTATTGTTGATTGGATTATGGTCATTCTTGATCTGGTGACTTGGCTTTCTATTCCTAAGCATGAGGTCAGGAAGTTCCAGCTCTTTGTTGTCCTTGCCATGGATCTCATATAGTTTCCTAGAAACAAGTTGGTTCATGATGCTGTCATCCCAGCTCTGGAGAAGATCCAGTTGCAGCTCTCCTCCTTAGTTTCTCGCCACATCTCTGCACGGAAGGACACTGCTCTCCCTTCTCTGTGGTCTCCTCCACTTACTAGGTGTTTTAAAGCAAACTTTGATGTAATGGTGAGGGATTGCTTTTCGGTTGCAGCTGCTATCATCAGTGATTCTTCAGGTGATATCATTTTTGCTGCTACGTCTAAATTGTTGGGTACTGACACCCTTATGGGAGAAGCTGTTGCTGCCCTCCTAACCTCTCGGCTGGCTCTCTCTTCCGGCTTGGACAACATTTCTATTGAAGGAGACTCCAATTTAGTTATTCTTGCTTTGAATTCTGCTTCTTTATTTTTCTCTTGGAATTTTTGTAATTTTATTTTAGACTCTTGCTTAGTTCTAAACTCTTTTCAAAGCTGGAATGCAAAGTATCTCGTAGTGTCAATTTCAGGACACATTCCTTAGCTAAATAGGTCGCTTCCACTCGTGTTTTTTAAAGCATTCCCAAAAGATCGCCTATCCTCTCGTCCTTATGGATTAAGAGTGGTAAGAATTCTCCCTTGTAGCCACATCTCCTTATTGATTTAAAAAAATAAAAAAGAAATTCTCATCCATATTAATAGCACATCAGTGCCACATAGGTCCAAGAGAACTCTTCAACTTAATCCCAAATACACGTCGAAACCAAAGTGGCAACTGAAGCTTACAGCATCAAGAGTTGTTCCTTAGTTTCATGTATCAAGTGAAAGAATATTAAGTAGTGTGCGAGCCCATTTGTCCTTACAGTTTAGAGTGCATAGCTTATTTATCCCAACTAATGAACTGTACAGTTACCCCTTTTTAAGCTGCTTGAAATTCAGTAAAAGTTGGGCGGCCTAATTAAAGAGAGATTCTCATCCATACAAGCCTATTTATAAAATAAAAAATAAAAAGAAAAAAAAATCGCAAAAATCATGGAGATGTGTGCAATCATTTTATGTCGTCTAAATTTCTAGTTTGTTGACTGAAATAAACTCTTTGCTTCCTAACAGTTGTAACTTCAGAAAAAATTGATAGCTTATCATAATAATAAATTAATACACCCTATACTCCGGTCCAAAGACCTCCAACGTTGTCCAAAAGAAATTCAACATTGTAGGGGCAACATTATTGAAATATAAAAGAACAATAATACCTAAGAAATAAGGAAATTAAACTATAGTTTCTTAGAGGTACTACTTCGTTTGTAGAATTAGAAAAGAAAGTTGATTATTTATCATTGTATCAAAGCCATTAGTCCATTTATAATTATCAATAACCCTTAATTCAATTTTTTTTTTTAAAAAAAAATTGTCAATAACCCACCTTTTCCATGTTAGAATATTAGATAAACAATTTCATATCAATTTATGTTTTGGAGATAATTATAGATATTATATAATTATTGAAATAAGAGTTACAAGAATGCAAGAGACAAGAGTTACAAGAATTTAAGAGTTACAAGATGGTTTGTGTAAATTAAATTTATTGTTGTTAATGTAGAAATAGAAGAAATATGTAACATTTTGACTCTTTCTTTATAAATATAGTCTTGTATACAATCAAATAATTAAGCAAAGATGTAGTAAAAAAAAAGCTTTAACATGTAAATATATGCTATATATAGGCAAACCACCTTAATTATGCATCTTTCTTTCATGCTTTCATTTTTTTAAATTATTTTGTCATCTTGTAATCATTATATCAATTTTTTTAACAATTTCTTTCCTTTGTCATCCATTTAATTTAAAATTTTCATTTGTTAGATCCCATTTATTTAGGAAAATTATTATAATATTTTTTAAATAGATTAAATTCATAACTTCTCATCAATCTAAACTTTAAGATAAATGATAATTTGCCATTATTTGGTTGTCCATTTGGTTATTCTATCTTTGTGCTGTTTTGGCCCATAAAGGCCTTCCTTGTTGAGCCGTTGAGGTCCAGTTTCTTTTGTTTTATGTAAATTTTTCTGTACACCTTTTTTTTTTTTTTTTTTTTTTCACTCAAGGTGTAGCAAGCTAACAAGATGAAATATGAACCGAATCGAAGATGAATGCTTGTTTGGGATTGTAATTTCAAAAAGTGCGATTTTAAAAATAGCAATTTTAAAAAGTGCAATTTGAAAACGTGATTTTTAAAAACGTAGTTAAGTGTTTGGCAAAATCACAGTTTGACCTTTAAAATCGCAATTTAACATTTAAAATTCTGCGTTTTCAAAAAAGCACCCCCTTAGCTGCGATTTGAAAACGCAGATTTTTTGCATTTTCAAATCGCAATTTTTTAAAAACGCAGTTCCCAAACAATCCAGTTTTTGTGATTTGATTTAAAATTGCACTTATTGTTTACGAAATCGCAATCTCAAACGCATCCAAAATATAAAAAGTATATTAAAAATAAGCATTCAAGGTGCCTAGTCTCCTAGAGCATTCGAGGTGCTCAGCCTCCTTTACAAAGTAAACTGTCTACAATTCAATGGATGCCTCTTTCTTTTACAATGAACTCGAGTTATATCCGTCCATTTATTGTCTTAGCCCAATTGTTACAACTACTTATCCATCCGGTTACAACGGCCCAAACTAATTATCCTTCAGCCCACTAGCTAGCTGTTATACAAGCCCACTATTATACCATTTACACCTTCACTCAACCTTCCAGATTCCTTTGCCCTCGCGAGTGTACACACGCACTGCTATGATGTGTGTGGGCTACATGTGCCGCTGTCTCTTTTGGTCTCCTATAACAGATCTTTATAACAAGTTCACAACTCTTCTGGTTCTTTTTTGTAGAGCCCTTTTGGTCCTTCAGAAATTTTAGATTCGGATTTGGGCCTAAAAAATATTCAATCTTTATGGTTTTCTACTTTATCGTCCTAGATAGTGTTTTCTCTGCCATTATACGTATACCTTTTAGTCTACCCAGTTCTTTCATAAGTTTAGACAGGAGTTAAGTTAAAAATGGTTTCATTTATTGATATCCATATTGTCCGTCATGAGCCGCTACAACTAATTTTGTTGACAGCTTTTTTGATAATCTTCTTCGCCTTCAAGGATCTCCTTTGGAGCTAGGCTGAATTACTGTCAAGATTGAATTTTCTTTTTGGTCTTTTATATTTTTAATTCTGTACTTTTCTGTGTTTTGTATATGTGATGTTTGTTTGTATTTGCTTCTCTCTCTCCTCTCTCCCTCTCTCTCTCCTCTCATATAATATATATATATATATATATATAATATATATATATATATAAAATAGTGACAATTCTAGTTTTGGTTTAAAAACAGGTTTCAAGTTTAAAACCTAAACAGATTAAAAAATAATTTTAAGAGAGATCCCAGCCCGAGCAGGGAGCCCTTTGCCCAAGCAGAGAGCTTAGGCAATGTTCTTCCTGCTCGAGCAAAAAGCCCCCTGCCTTGGTAGAGGGGAAGGCTCCACAGCCCCTCACCATCCCTCTAGCCAAAAGCATAGGGTAGAGAGAATTTTTAGGATCTCTCAATTGTAAGGAATTTTGGTCTAAAAAAAACAAGTCGAAAACCAAACATATTCAAAGGTCCTATTTTTTCGGACACACAACTAGTGTGTTTTTTTTTTTTTAATCGCAATGGTCACCAAATACTTTATAGGTTTAAAAACAACTCAAAATATCTTTTTCTTTTTCTTTTTTCTTTTTTTTATCTTCTCGAAAATAGCTTTTCAAAGATTAAAAAAAAAAATCAAAAAACATTTCCAAACAGGTCTCTCATGTAGAATTTGTTCAAAAGTATTATTTATTTTTCACATCACAATGAGTAAATAAATTGATTGATATGAGTAAAATAAATAGTGGGTAGAGATTGTGTTCACCTACTTTAATATATCATGTAAACAGGGAGATAGTGATGAAGGTTAATCCATAGCGTTATTCGTGGACAGGGCCTATGGAAGCCCAGCTCGGCCCATCTTAGATTTTCAAAAGAAAGTCTTCTTACTTATGTATAATAAAAGTGTTGGAATCTGGCCCTTTTAGACATAAACCCTCGAAATTCTTGTTTGAAAGTTCTACTTCTAAATAGGGCTATGGTTAACGAATTTGACAATGTACATGCATGAGTGGTTTGGTCGGAAATCTTGTAATGTCTGACCTGGTCCAGGTAACCGATGGGTTCAATCCATTTTGGTTGGCGCTTGTCACATTATTAAGAAGGGAAAAAAAGATAAAAAGAAAAAAATCACCAATTATTTCATAAATATAAAAAATAATGAATTTAATTATTTAATTTATATTTTAACAATCTCTTTTATGTGTGGACTTAAACTCACTTTTAATTAATGATACATAACTCGTAAAATATTTAATTAAAATGAAAGGTAAATAACGAAGACAAGATTCAAACTTAAAAACATTCTAATACCAAATTAAATAATTATTTATTTATAAAAAATAAATTAAATTATTTAATTTATATTTTAACACATTTTACCTTATAAACAATTAATTTAATATACAGTTGGCCTTGATAGTTATTTCATGGAAATGGTCCCATGTGCAATTCATTACTAGCATACCCGACTTTCAACGACTCTTTCTTCTTTGAAAAAGCATCACAACAACCATGACCTCATAACACATGAAAAAAGGCACCCAATTATAAACATAACCTTTTTGTACATTTGATGTCCATCTTCGTAAAGTTTTTTTATACACTAACTACGGAAATGTATTGGATGATTTGTCAAAAAGATAGACTGCAAACATACAAGATATAGGCCGAACTACTCTCATCTAGTTGGAATGGGGTTGGCTGAACCATCCTCATCTGGCCGGAGGGTGGCCGGCCAACCCTAATATATTTTTTTAAAACAAAAAAAAATTTGATTAGAAGTAGTTTGGACAGTTTTAGTCTCAAAAATTTCACATGCCACGCACGTGATCTAATTTTGTTAAAGAAGACATAAGAGAGTGATGAATGGTAGAATTGAAAATTTTTAAAACTTTACGATGGTACATTGTCAGTTTTAAAACTTCGATAGTCGAATTCAAAAAAGTATGTATACTTTGGGGGTAAATTATATTTAACCCAAATAAAAATAAAAATCAAGTGTTGGTTTGAACTATAATGTTAACAATGTTGAATAAAAATGTGGTATGTAACATTATTTAAAGAAAATATTAATGTTACATATCATATTTTAATTCTACAATTATCCTACAATGTAACGTGACAGTCTCAATTAACTTGTAGATCGATCATTGTTTTGAAAAAAAACCTAAAAAGTTGATTTAAAATGTCACACTAACATTTTGAGAATAAAAAAGAGTAACGGAATAGGCATCCTGCATATACAGTTGTCTATAAATATCTCGTGAGCTACCTATAATTCACACACACCGCAGGTCCGCACGTGCTTTAGGGTTTTAGGGGACCTCCATGTTCTCCCCCCATAAACCCTCTCACACAACCCAGCCTGCACTGCAATCCCTCCTCCAATCTCTGAAAACCACCATGAAATGACAAACCCCATTTCCTGTCCCACTCCCAAAAACCCATTTTCTAACCCTAACCCTAATTCCCATCTCTCCGACCACCATGAGACCCCCACTCTCTCCAAGAACCCTCCTTCTCTGCACCTCCTCCTCTTCTTCTTCATTATCTTCTCCTCCATTTCTCCAAATATTTCATTTCTCAACCTCTTCGCATTACTCGTCCCATTCCGTGCATACGTCGAGACGCTACGATGAGGAGTCCCGGAGTGTGAGGGTTTCGGTGTGGTGGGACTTCGAGAATTGCGGTTTGCCGGCCGGCACCAATGTCTTCAAGGTTGCGCACATGGTAACCGCAGCGGCCAGAGCCAATGGGATAAAGGGTCCCGTTACGATCACGGCTTTCGGGGACGTTTCGCAGCTCTCGAGGGCGAAACAGGAGGCGCTGTCGTCCACCGGGATCAATCTCTCTCACATTCCTCACGGTTCGTGCTTTGTTTCATTTAATTCTCTGGTAGATTGAATTCTTTTAAATATTTTTGATTGGTAGTGATTGAGAATATTGATGTTTGAATTTTTTTTTTTTTTTTTAAAGGTAATTGAGTTGTAGTGTGTGGAATGATCTTGAAATTTTTTGTCAATTAAACGGCTCACATCGTGAAGTTATTATATTGAGGAAGAGAAACGCTGAAATGAAGTATGATTTTCAATGAATCAGTGAATGCTTGGCTAAAAGTATTTGTAGAAGAATTAGATTTGGATTTTTGGCTGATATTGTTGAAATGAAGTAGCCACACACATACTCATATGTATGGTGGTGGAGAAAGTGGGAACTCATAATCACCAAGAAAGAGAAAAGTGGGTATATTGAAACCAAGTATTGCAATTAGCGTACAAGATTCAATTTAGGGAATTGGGTGGCTGAGGTGATTTTTTTTTAATGATAAATTGATATATTTTGTTTTGTGCTTTAGGCTTTTAGTGGTGCTGTTCTTGTTGAGTCCTTCTACCATGAGATTGAGTTTTGATGGTTAATATTTTAAGTTTGTTTGTAAGGCAGAGTGGCTGTGATTTCTCAAATACATATGAACACTTATTTGTGTCAATAATCTTCATAAAACTGTAATGGTGTTTTTCATATATAGATAGGTATACAAATAACAATGTATTTGTAAATGTAACATTTCTAGTCTTATCAATTTTTCCTGAATTAATAGTTTTTACTGAAAAAGGAGCCCACAAAGGTTTTAAGAGGACTAAAGTATTTTTTTTCGTCTCTTTCCATTTTGAACTTCTATTTAATATTTTTTGTCTTGTCAATGTGGAATCTTAGGATTAGGGCTGTAAACGAGTCGAGCTCGGGTGAGTAGTGCCTGTGCAAGCTCGGCTCGTTCACACTCATCACGAGCTCGAGCTGAGCTCGAACTCATGACAAGTTTCAAAAGCTGAGCTCGGCTCGGCTCGCCAAAGAGAAACCCTTGTGCGAGATCGAGCTCGAGCTCGCTCATTTGCTGAGCCGAGTGCCTTATTGAGCACTCGGCTCGGCTCGGATAGAAGATGGGGAAGAAGTCAGATCTCTCTCTCGCGGCCATGGCTAAGGCTGGTCATGCGAAAATTTCAGTTAGAAAGGTGAAAGTTTGCAATAGCAAAAGCCTTCAAAAGTTTGAAGTTATCAGAGCTCAGCACTACTAGGCCAAGGTGAAACTTCCACTCCCAGCCGTTGCCTCTGATCTTCTTCTTCGCATATGGATGGGTTTCTGACATTATGGCCGCGAGAGAGGGATTTGAAGTATCATCTTCTATATCTGAGAGGTGCAGTGAAGAGAAGAGAGTGTTAGAGACAGAATGAAAGGCCGAAGGCGTAACCTAGGGTTGAAGGAGATTGAAGGGCTGGGATGCGTTGGATTGATCCAACGGTGTAGACTTGCTTGGGGGAAGTGAAGCGTCAAAGGTTGGATGTTGTGCATGGAGAAGCGCACGACCTTATCTTTTGAGATTGCATCTTAGATTCTTATCCTTAGTTAAACGCACGTTTGGGGCGTTTGGGTTTTAATAAATGTTGGGCTGGATTTGTATTTCACACGAGGCCTTATTGGTGTTTTGTATTTTACTCAGGTTTGGATAGTAAGAAGGATGAGCACGTACTTGTCAAGTGAGAGAAGAAGATAATCACAATCAATGTGATTTTTGGTTAGGCTCTTCTTTTTAGAATAAAGCTGAAGGAAAAAAAAAAATCAGATATGGTTTTGGTTGGGCTCTTCATACGCAGTAACGCATAGTTTTTTTTTTTTTTGTAAGTATACCGTAGTTAGTTTGTTAACCAAGGTTTTTTTATTTTTTATTTTTATTGATAGTTAATCAAGGTTCTTACTCTAAGGTTAAGGGTTTCCAAAAAGTATTGTATTTATTAACTAAATTGTGTATTAAGATAATCTCATAAAAAAGAAAATTAGTTTCATTTAATCAATCTAATAATGCTCTTAACTATCAAACCTTCACCTCACGCTTAGTTACACCAAGGTCTTTTACTTATTAATTTCTCTTATATATAAATATATATATATATAAAAAATTATTGTTACTTAATAAATAATATATTGTATAAGCTATTTTTATTAATTTGTATACAAATATATATTAATTTATATGTACATATTAATAAATATATACGAGTCGAGCTTTATACGAGCATGTTCACGAACATTAACCGAGCCGAGCCGAATTTTATACGAGTTTATATCGTTTAATGATCGAGCCTATTTTTCTGTTTGCAAACGGCTCATTTAATAATTGAGTCAAGTTCGAGTCGAGTTTAACCGAGCCGAGCCTGAGCAAGCTCGCGAGTAGCTTTGTTAATTTACAGCCCTACTTAGGATGGTTTATTTTTCTTTAATTTGATAGATGATCTGTACCTAGTTGACACATTTGTTTAAACCCTCATAAAGTTTATGCTTTGAGGTGAATTTTTCGTGTGAAGATTCAAATTGAAAGCCTTTATGCATTAAAACTTGAATGTATCTTGTTTCCTTATGTTGTGGCTTGGTTCGCAGGCTTGCACTTTTCTCTCAGATTGTAGTAAGTGCTTTTTGCTAAATTTATTTTAGTTTCATAAAAGTGGAAGAAATTTGTCTTTTTAGACTTGCTTCCTGACCTTTTTGATAGATGTGGAAAATCATTTCATATTATCTGTACAGTTTTATTATAGTAAAAAATTAAAAAAAATAAAATAAAATCGATGCAACTAATTTTATGGGAGGTTTTCTTTTCAGCAGAGAATTTGTTCAAATGAAGGTTTTGTTGCTGAGCTGAGTGAAAGCTAAATTTCCTTAACAATTTTGAACAGCCTACCACCTATAATTAACTCTTACTATTGTATTCTAATATTCCCAGTTTCCAGGGACATAGTACATGCCGTTGGGAAATTTCAATAGCTAACCCAGTCCTTATGCAAATGAGTCCATATTAAAATTATTTAAAGTGAGCTTGCTCTTATTTGGGAGGATGATTATTTTGTCAAGAACAAAAATTATGAGACTGGTTCCCCAAGATGTCTGCTGGAATCTGCCATCTCTAAAATCAAGACAGCAAGAGCAAGGGTAGTAATGATGCAAATATATAAAACACAGACACACAAGCACACAAAAGAGCATAGACACAGTTCAGGTAACTTGATCAAGTAATCAGATTAAGATGAGAAAATCAGTTTTAACTTTTGGTGAATTAGAATGTTGATTTTGGATGCCTACTGCATATGGATGACACTTCTCTTCTTTTTTTCTTTTTCTTTTTTCAGTTTTTTGTTTTTTAAGGACATGGAAGACCAAAAACCTGTAATAGATACGTGGATCTTAAATTGCAGGTTGACAGTATGCCATTGTTAGTCAATCTACCTGCTAGATTTTAGATAATGTAGATATTATCCAATAGAAGCAGCAAGGAGAAACCATTTGAGGTGAAAAGGAGGAAGAATCATAATCATGTTTCATTCCTTTGGTTGCTAATACCCTTAACTGCAGTTAGGAAGAAAAGGATGAAAACAGGTAGCCACTTTTATATGATGTGACTAGCTTAATTTAAAGAGTAAGGCTGTCAATTTGATGGAATGTATTTAGATTATCTGTGCAAAAATTCAGCACAATCTTATAATTTCTGCCGTTGCTTATAATTTATTCTGAATTCACATTCAATTAGTATGCCCTTCGTCTGTAAATAAATCTCTTGATTCTAAATGGCACGATGATTGATGAAAAGTAGAAATTCTAAGTAACTTCCCAAAATGTCCTTTATTTTGTATAAGAGGTGAGCATGCCTTTTAATGAGAATCTTGGTTAGGTTTTTTTGAAATGATGAGGTAATTTAGGAAAATGTCAATTTAAATCTTTTCAATTTTGCAAAGTAGGCATTTATATCAAAATTTCTTAAAATGGGAAGCAAGCAATTTAAATACGGTGGGAGTATTTGTTATGATTTTCTTGGAAAAACACTTACTGGAAAAAGTACATGATGTTCTCGGAAAAAATAACATGTAGAGTTTGTGTGTCTCTGTTCGCCTGTATCTTAAAATGTATAATACTTGCACCACTGAATTGTTTTTGGTAATTTTTCAGAAAAATAAATAAATAAATCACTTTCTAACTTGTTTTCTTCTCAAGAAATTATAATACGAACTTTTGAAAGTATCTAGATCCAAAGAAAGCATGACGTTGCAGATGGTTTTTCATTTCTCTTACGAACTCGTTGCTAACATTGTTGGTTTCCTCAATCTCTCCCAAAAATCAATTAAATGAACCTAAAATTTTCTTTCTTTTTCTCTCTATCTGTTAGGGACATGGAGAATTTCCATGAACACAAATATTTGCAAACATCATATTGTAAGTTGGAACTTGAAATCTAAAGGGTATTTGATACATCACTTATTATGAAATATAGTTGTATTTGGAACTGTGCAATTATATATTATTTTCTTTAGGTAAAATATTAGAAAAGCTTATATCTATTCAGATTATTAAAAAGTTTTCCTTGCACCTTATGAACAAAGAGATGAGATGTCAAATTTTGAATTTCTAGTTGTCTGTACCATAAGTTTCAGCATCTAATATAAATGTATTAATATTTTACTCTCATCTATGAAATGGGAATTAATTAATTATTTGCTTCCAAATATTTTCTTTCTGTTCATTTTTAATTTTTTATGTGCATCTTTTAGTGGACGAGCAGGTGATATATTGTCACCTATGCATTGGTTTCAGTTCAATTTAACATCTTATGTACATCTTTGTATACATGGGTGCAGGTGGAAAGAACAGTGCTGATAGGTCTCTTCTTGTAGATCTTATGTATTGGGTTTCTCGAAATCCTCCACCAGCCCATCTCTTTTTAATTTCTGGTGACAGGGACTTTGCTAGCATTTTACACAGGTTAAGAATGAACAACTACAATATATTGCTTGCAAGTCCTGAAGATGCTCCTAGTGTTCTCTGTAGTGCTGCAAGTATCATGTGGCATTGGCATGCTTTGATTAGAGGGGAAAATCTTACTGGGAAGCATTTTAACCAACCCCCAGATGGTCCCTATGGTTCTTGGTATGGCCACTCTAAGGTGCCTCTAGAAGATCCCTTCTTGGTTACTGAGCAACCTGCATTTTCTCGGGCTGAGGACTTGCCTGAACCTAGTTCAGATTCTAAGCCTCGTACTGTTCCAAAAATACTAATGAAGCTGATTCGTCATATATTGAATAGTCACCCAAAAGGAATACCCATTACAGAACTTCGTGCCGAGTTGGGAAAAAGTAATGTAAGTATGGACAAAGACTTGTATGGATATAAAAAGTTTTCACGCCTTCTTCTATCAATGCCACACATTTTAAAACTTAAATCTGAAGTTGATGGTCAGTTTCTTGTACATGGTGTCACCCCTAAAACTCCTGAACCATTTGAGTGCAATCCAGTTGTGTCTACAGGACATGCTAGTAATAATGGAGTCCGGGACCTCTCTGCAACTTCAAAGACAAATGGTGAGGTGAGATCAATTGCTGGAGCTGTAAACGGGAAGTCGTCATTGCCTCCATACTCTGTATCAAATGTGAAGGAGCCTCCTAAAAAGATTCAAGAACATTCTCCAATCGGCATATCTATTACAGGACCTGTGGATGAGAAATCATTATTGCGTCCACTTCCTGAAATAAAAGTTGAGGAGCTGCAACAGCAATCTCCACCTGACGAGAAGGTTGTTGAACAGGTGAGTAAGGGTCATTTGCCTCCGGTGGTGGAGCAAGATTCTGCATCTGAAGTGGGCTTTTTCAAGAGTGTTTGGAGAAAATGTTTTGGCAATAGAGATGGTGGTTTCACAAATAAAAGTCAAAGCATTCCAGAAATATGTTCTACTTCTGGTGTTAGTTCTGAGGAAAAAAGTCAAGACACTGCTGAATACTGTTCTACTTCTGTTAATGGCTCAAAAATGGCAAAAGTCGAGGACAAATGTGCAAAATCAACAAGTCAGGATGCTAATCCAATATGTCAGGTGCCATATTCTTCTGCCAGTAATGAGTCAGCTATGGACAGCAAAACTGCTACAGGTTCTGAAGCATCTGGTGATAAATTGAGAACAAATCCAGGTTTCTTCAATCGGATTGTAAATTGGTGTAAATTTTGGAGAAGTGACCCAAAGTTTGAGTTGAGTGATCAATCCAAAGAAAAACTGGACCAGATAATTAGTCAATCTGGAAAGCATGAGTTATTCTCCAAGGATTCTTTTTGGAGTGAGATGGAATCTTTTATGGATACACCCAATGGTTCAGTTATTGTCTCCCAGTCAAGGACCAGGTTTTATGCATTTACTTGATTTGCTTTGATTTTATGCATTTTTCTTCCTCGTGATGCTGATGATAACCTTTTATCCAGCTTCTGCTGGTGTATTTTAAATACTTCATTCTATTATTCATTTTCTTATCATTGACTTAATAGCAACTATGAAAGAGAAAAAGAAATGAAATATCTCAGAGTATAGTACATATAGTGACCAAACATATCTGATACTTGGTCCCTCTGTTGGAAATTATTAGCAACTTCTTTTTACGGTCTATTGGAAACATGCCGGATCTTTTCTGTGCTATGACAACTTTTTTAAACTTGGTGATTTTCTTGCATCTAATGCAATCAGAAACAGACATTAACATAATTCTGCTACATGTGATTTTTGTCAGGGAACGGATGGCAGAAAATTTGCAAAGGGGCGGGCCTCCGGCTCTTAGATCATTAAGTGAAAGTGACCTCCTCCACTTAGTGGATTTGTTAATATCAAAGATGAAATGGGTGGAAGAATGCCCCTCTCAGACATCACCTTTCAAACTCACTTGGGCCGTTGGAAAGAGCTCTGTGGGTCAATCGCATGGATCAAATGGGTTAAGCTCCATCTTTTCGGGCACAACAGCACAGTCACGAGAACATGATGGAGAAAAAAAGTATAAAAATATTCCCCATGCTGGATTTTCTCCACCTGTCATTAACAAGAACCCTTCTGTCAGATCTAGAAGTGATATGTTAGCCGATTGCCAGAAGCTTGTGAATGAGATATTAAAGCATTATCCAGAGGGGTATAATATGGGCTGCTTCAGAAAACTGTTCCTTGACAGGTATGGCTATCCTCTTGATTTACAAAAGGCTGGCTACCAAAAGTTGGTATGCCTGTTACAGATAATGCCTGGGGTGAAAGTAGATTCCAGCTATATCTATCCATCTGGTAAAGCCTCAAAGAGTTCCCACGTTGGAGATTCAGTTCCTGATGGTCGAGAAAATAGTGCTGGTCATTCAGTTGCTAGTTCAGATAGTGAATTGTCTGACACAGCAAAGAAGGATGATGATTCCGACTCTCCATGGGAGGAATTGGGGCCTGTTTCCAACACAGGTTCTACAAGAAATGAAATGGAATCTGCATCAAGGAGAAAAGCTATAGAAAAAACAGAGAGGCCCAAATACCCTGATTATGAACCTTCCGTCTCAGATGATGAGCTTTCTGATTCAGAAGGGGACAACTCTACATTAACTGGACCAGAAGGGCATGCGAAGAGAGTAAACGAGGAAGATAGCTCGCTACTACAAATACTGGATTCATGGTACAGCAGTAAGGAAGGTGACAATAGAAAGAACCAGTCAGAGAATGTTGGTCCAACAAATGGTTCGAATCCATCTGGTTCGTCGGCAATTGGAACCAACAGTGATACTTACGTGGGAAACTCTGTACGGAAGCAAAGACCTCAAAAGATCTATTCTTTTGTTTCTGACACAGTTGAGACTAACAAGGACAAGCTGATTGATGGAATATTGGGTAGCCTGAAGAAATCAGCTGAGCCAAAGATGCAGGGCTGAAGGGTTCTATGATGCATCCTGGGTCTTCAAGTTGAATGTTAGAAAAGTGGGATTTTGGGCTATTGAGGAATTTTTTTTATTAGAAATAGATGGTGATAGTCCTCATCATATTGCAGATTTATATTTTCATGAGAATTTTGATTTAAGCATAGAGGTACGATCCGAGAACATTGGCACTGCAAAGAAGTATGCTTGCCTTCAATCCAATTTATGGTTAGGAATGAGAATTATATTGTAGAAGTATTTTTTATTGATGTGCAAAAGACCAAAAATACGGTAAATAAGACAAGACAATCACACATAATAACAATAGGATTTACGTGGTTCTCTCAATGTGAGGTATATTCATAGGTGGAGGTGATCACGAAGAAATTGGTAGTCAAAGATGTAGTACAAAATAGTAGTGAGAAAATCACTCAAAATTCATAGTTTCAACACACTTAAATCTCTTTATAACAAAATAGAGATTATTCTACAAATAAGAAAACAAAAGACAAGAATACAAACTTATCTTTTGTTGAGACAGATGACATCTTTGTTTCTCTCTTTTTCTCTCTCACGGCACAGTGCCAAGAAAAATACTCCTTGATGCTCTGCTACTCTGATGCTCGCAATGCAACTATCCCCATTATTCTCTCTTGTTTAGATTCCTCGAAACCAAGAAGAAACCATGCGACAATTTACACGCGGCTAGCTACTTAGAAGAGAAATAAGGCACTTCTTTTATAGCTCTTAAAGTCGGTGAAACAAAAGCCAAATAGTCGGCTACTAAAATCTTTTTACAAGTCGATCTCCAAAACCAAAACAGCAAACCCAATAGAAGTAAAATCATCGAGGCCCACACACTAAATGAAAGGCTGAAAGTACGTCAACAATCTCCACCTTAATTTGAAACTCATTGAGTCTAATAATATGAATTTCCTTCAGATATCTCCGCCAAAACCCCCAAGGGCAATTACAATCTAAAAGTACCATTTAAGTCCAAGCATCTCTTGAACTTGAGCACAAGATCTGGTTTAGTCAGAACACCATGCTTCTTTACCAGTCCCGTTGGCAACAAAGCTTTATTTGCTAACTATGTCTTCTTGTAGACCAATATGTACCTTATAGCATTCTTTCCCTTGGGCAATTCTACCAACTCCCAAGTTTTATCTTTTTGTAGTGACTCCATCTCTTTCGGCATGCTATTATGAATAGATGATGGATCACCATTATGAGCTATCAAAGTGAAAGAAACTATATCCTCAAATTCATACATCTCTAATGGTTTTCAATCTCGTTTCTCTCTACCTCTTGTTATAGAAGAAGGCTCTTTCTAATGTTGTAAATCTCTTAAAACTTGTTCATCATTAGTCTTATCCATGGGTGAACTTTGATCATCAAGCTCAAACTCAACAACTTGTTTCCTTTTTTGGTTGCCAGTCAATGCTTTATCCCCACCATTTTGTAGTATATATGCCTCATCAAAAACCACATCTTTGCTAATAGTTTTCTTCTTTGAAACTGTATCTCATAGCCTATAGCCCTTAAGATCATACTCCAAACCAAGACATAGACTTGCTTGACTGTGAATCTAATTTCAAGTGCTCTCTACTTTGCATGTCCGGCGATACCAACATGGGAAACCTAGCTTCCCTCCCTTCGAAGTGCATTTAATGTGAACGTATGCAGGATAACCAAATATTTTTAAAACTAAATGACCAATTGGTTTATGTAACTATACTTCTTTTAGAACCTTGAAATCAGTTGCTGCAAATGGAAATTAGTTGGTGATGAAGCATGCATAATTAACTACCTCAACCTAGAAACTCTTCGGCAATTCTACATTCAACCTCGTGCATCTTGAATTTTCCAGCAGTGTTCTATTCATCCTCTTGGGAACTCCGTTCTGTTGTGGAGTCCCTTTAACCGTGAAGTGATGAGTAATGTCTTCTGTTTTGTAGAATTCCAAGAACCCAATGTCCCTATATTCCAATCAATTATCGGATCTCAAATACTTCACTTTTCTCCAAGTCTAACCTGTGCCTTCCACTAGTTGAAGATGATGAAAACCTTTTACTTGTGCTTCCGAAAATAAACCCAAACTTTTCTTAAAAAATCATCAATAAAATTGACAAAATAATGCGCACCTATGTTCAAGACATAATGAACATAGTCGAGAACACATTTACTTGTATGAGCGCCACCTTAAAACTCACTTCCCATGCACACAGTACTTGTAGAATTCAAATTTACATGACTTCACACCTTTTAACAATTTTTCTTATGAAGTTCAAACATACTACAATCGCCTAAATGGCTAGGCCGCATATGTTACAAAATCATATCATCATTATCTAGTTCTACCAAAGTGGGTGCTGCAACTCCACTTGTAACTGTATTGCCGAGTAACTTATACGTTACCCTTCATTACCATCAAAGCACCTTTAATTATTTTCATAACTCTATCTTTGGCTGAATAACCATAGTTCAAAGAATCCAATGTACCTAAGGATATCAGATTTTTCTTAAGATTTAGAATATATCTAACATTAGTGACTTTCCTTACAACCCTATCAAACATTGTAACTTTTATGGTACCTATTCCAATAGCCTTATAATTAGCATGATTACCCATCAAAACAATATCAGCATTATAGGATTTAGATGTGTCAAACCACTGCATATTTGGACACATATAATATGAACAAGCAAATACCAAAACCCAAGAATCTATGAGAGAATCTGTACCTGAAGAAACTGAAAGAAGATTAGTGTTAACCTCACTGTCATCAGACTCGTCATTGGCTACATTGACTAAATTTTTGGAACCTTTCTGATTCATATTATCTTCCAAATCTTGTTTTAACACTCTGCAAAATCTTCTATTGTGCCTTTTCTTGTGACAAAATAGCACTCCACATCTTTTGTATCTGGCTAAGATTCTTCATCATGTGCCGACTACTGATCGTGACTTAGACCAAGACTACTTACTTCTTCTTCCCCTTAGACTTATCATTTCCACGCTTTTGCTCAGACCTCGCCACAAGCCCATCAACCTGATCATTGCCAAGTTTTCTCCTTGTTTCATGTAATAAGAGAAATCCGGTCACCTCTTCAAATGCTAGAATTTCTTTTCTATACAACAATACTGTAACCAGTTGATCATAAAAATGGGGAAGCGATGTCAATAGAAGTATCGTTTTATTTGCTTCTTCAATCTTCACTCCAAAATTCAACAATTATGTATTAAACATGTTAAATTTGTTGAGGTTGTAACTACTTCTTCACTTGCAACTTTTTTATTTTGCCAAATACAAACAGTCTAATTTCTGCCAAATTGACTCTAATTTTTCCTCATCAATTACATTATGAATGACTTCATCTAACAAATTAATAGAAATCGCACTGGTAACCTTCGCATCCATCTCTTCCTACTCTTCATCTTCCATCTTCTGGGGTTTTTTTTTTCACTTTTCTCAATAACGTCTTGTAGACTCCTTACTAAATCAGAAGACCTTTCATCAATGGCAGTTTTCGCATCTAACTCACTCTTCCCACACATTATCATCCATCTTCTGGGATTTCTTCACCTTTCCCAATAAAGCCTTGTAGATTCCTTTATGAATCGAAAAATCATTCATCCTTCTATGCCAAAGTGAAAAATTGCTCTTTCCATTGAACTTCTTCACTTCATACTTGGTGCTTGCCATATTTATTGTAATCATCAATTTGAATCCCGAATCTTGGCTTTGATACTACTTGTTGTGCAAAAGACCACAATTACAATAGATAAGACACAAGACTATCACACACAATAATACCAATCTTTACATGGTTCTCTTAATATGAGGTATGTCCACAGGTGAAGGTGATCACAAAAAAATTTACTATCAAAGATGAAGTACAAAATAGTGGATAGAAAATCACTCAAAACTCATAGCTCCAATACACCAAAATCTCATTACCACACAATAAAGATTATTCCACAAAATTAAAAATAATAATAATAATAATAATAATAATACAAACTTCTCTTTTGTTGAGACATGCGGCAACTTTCTTTCTCTATTTTTCTCTCCCTGAAGCGACGCTACTCTGAAGCTCGCACTCCAACGTTATTCTTTATTGTTCAATTCCTTGAAACCAAGAAAAAAACCGTACGACAATTTACCTGAGGCTATTTTTCTTCTCTTCACCCCTAATTGCTTAGAAGAGAAATAAGGCTCTTCTTTTATAGCTATTAAAGTCGGTGAAACAAAAGCCAAAAAGTTGACTATTGAAATCCTTTTACAAGTTATTCAAAAAAAAAAAAAAAAAAAAAAAAAAAAAAAGCCCTTTTACAAGTTGATCTCCAAACCAAAACACCAAATCCAGTAGGAGAAGTAAAATCATCAGGGCCCACACACTAAATGATGGGTGAGAATCACCCTGTATGTCAATATATATCTTTAT
>FXXK01000302.1:574778-590006 GCA_900184695.1 Betula pendula
TTAAAGTCGGTGAAACAAAAGCCAAAAAAGTTGAACTTGAATCGTTAATCAACGTTTATCAAAAAAATATACAAAAAAAAAAAGCAAAAAAAAAAAAAGCCCTTTTACAAGTTGATCTCCAAACCAAAACACCAAATCCAGTAGGAGAAGTAAAATCATCAGGGCCCACACACTAAATGATGGGTGAGAATCACCCTGTATGTCAATATATATCTTTATCAATGCATGCATATCCATGACTTTTATATTATCCATACAAAAAGACTCTAAAGATGTTGCAAATGCCAATAAAGCATTTCTTCCAAGTGAACATTTTTACATAATTCACCGGTCATGTTGTCATCATTATTCCCTCCAATATGTTTTATAAGAAACGATTTATTCTTCTCTTTTACAAAGTTTGGTTTGTTACAATATTATAAAAGGTAATCTTTTTTGCAAATATATACTATATTTTTATATCGCAATTATCTCATAATATTGACATGGCAGTTTCAATCAATCATTGATTTTTTTTTTTTTAGATAACTTTACTTATCCTCATGAATTGTCACCCCTTTTGTAATGTCCCACCAAAATTCAAAGTCTCTCAATTTAGTGTATCAAATTTTCAATCTTTTTTTTTTTAATTTTTTTCCTTTGTTAGGATTTTCCGTTAAATCCTAACGAATGGGTGTCAAAATTTTCAAAATACCCATCATTTTTTTAGGAAAAAAAAAAAAAGAAGAAGAAGAAGAAATTGCAAGGATTTAGGTGTTGGTCAAGATTTTTACTGAATTTGTAAAAATACCTACGCCAGAATCTTTGAAAAAAAATTATAATTTTTTTTTTTAAAAAAAGGTATTTTTGAAATTTTGAAAAGATTTAATGGAAAATCCTAATGAATGGGGGACATTGTAACTAATTGGAACTTCGATACATTAAATTAAGAGACTTTGAATTTTGGAAGAACATTGCAAAATGAGTGACAATTCAGGAGAGGTAAGTGAAGTTATCTTTTTTTTTTTTTTTAATAAAGACTGATCCAAGGATTAGTTGAGACTACATTGTTAGTAGTAGTTATAAGATAAAAATGCGGTATCTAATATTACTCATTGGTAATTGGTGGCTCAATATCCTTTAGGTGGTTAATAATCCTGTCAAGTAGGATTACTGTATGGTTTTAGAGCAAAAATTTGCCTCATGTATCCATGACCTGCTCTTGGCATTCATGAGTCTTATTTTTGTTTTTTTTTTTGTTTGTCTTTCTTTTTCTTTTTTAAAGAATTGTTCGAGTTTATATATTAACCTTATTTTCTCCTGTTTCAAGTATACTCCCGCTAACCCCCCCCCCCTTGCAGACCCAATGAGTTGTTTCTCCTTATGAGTGCCGACAAGGGGGAAATCAAATCTTCTCAAGTTCATTTTCTTATAAAGGAGGGGTAAAATTGTCCAAAAACAAGTAAAATGACAATCTTGCCCCTCTTTTTTTAAGGAACCAGCTCCTCTCCAGTTTAAATTTGGTTCCCAAACAGCTAGGAGGGAAGAGATCAACCTCCTCGCTCCCCTTTCTCCTTTCCTCCTTCATTTTCCTTTTTTCTCTCCTTTTATATGCATCTTGAAAGCTAGATCTACCATTCATCCACTCCATCTGCCATCAACACACCCCCTCCCCCGTCTTCATCGGCCCTTGCTCCAACGACCAGTAAGCCCCTTCACAATGCGTGTGCCTCACACACTACCTTGGCAAGCGTGGTCTGCACGCGTTGCCACCCTCTAGTACTTATTTTATTTAAAAAGTTAATACTTCATTGTCTTTCGTTTTATTTGAGTTTATAGTAAAGATAATGAACCCATTTGACAACCCACTCTTTTTTTCCTTTTCAAACTCTTTTATTCACATTACCAAACAATTTTTTTTTTTACATTTCTCTCATAAAAAAATTAAAACTCATTTTATATTTATATCATATCAATCAATTCTTATTTTTCTCTTATTTTTTTTTTTTTAAAAAAAAGTCAAACTTTTTTCGTCACATTACTACACAAATTTCTTCAATTTTTTCTCACAAAAAATTGGTAACTTTTTCACTTTTATATCACATCAATCAATTCTTATTATTATTTTAAAACACCAAAAAATGAGAATGATTTGCCAAACACACCTAGCAACTTTAAAAACTTGTGACATTTTACTTCAAATGATGAGGTATTAAATGATTTGCTCTTAAAAAGTTGAATATTTTAAATTACACAAACAATTTTAAGCACAAATAAATTTTTGGACTGAAGTGCAAAAGGAGGTGGCCAAAAAAAAAAAAAGATGCTTTAATTGGAATGTGCAAAAGAATTGATTGTAACCAAGTCTTTTCGTTGTTGGAAATGTCAATTTTGACATATTGATGCAAATCATGTGACTGAATATGGCATTTTAACTTCTTTTATCCTTGTGCTGCTTTTTTTTTTTTTTTAATCAATTCTTGGATGGTAACATTCTTTTTTTTTTTTTGTCTTCCATCTCTCTGGTGGAACTTTTTTCTTTAATACTAATCATGTTTCTTTTTCTTCAATTTATATTTAGTAGCTTTTTTTATTTTATTTTACCCTCTTTATAACATTTGGAAATCTGCTAATTTATGACCTAGCGTAGGCCATGGCCTCCCCCTGCTCTGGAAAGTTCTAATAAGTATGCTTTATAATTCATCTTTAAGCCAACAAATTTTAGTTTGGCTCCTGATCCTTAAAAAACAATCCAAAAACTTTTAGTATGTGTCGAGCTTCTCAAGTCCCAAAAAGTGTCGAACTGGGTGAACTTGTCCACAATAAATACAATAGAACAAGTAATATTAAGGGTTTATTTGAGTTTGTGATTTGAAAAAAAAAAACATGTGAATTAAATATACGATTTTAAAAATACAATTAAATGTTTGTTAAAATCACAATTTAACTTTTAAAATTGTACCTTTTTTTTTTTTTTAAATGTACCCATATGATTTGAAAACAGATAAAATTTTGTGTTTTCAAATTGTAATTTTTAAAAAACGCACTTCCAAATGATACATTTTTTGCAATTTGGTTCTAAATCGCACTTTTATTTTGTGAAATATCCATGAGAAACACACTCTGGCTGAAAATCACTAAACTAGCTCATCATCAAAATTGACAAAGAAAACTAGAACTGGCACCCTACTCATTCTGATCAATGGAGATGATTCAATGTATGTTAAATCTGATTCAAATTGGAGGTAGGGATAAACCGAATTGGTCTATCTCTAAGTCTGCAATTTATTCTAGTTATGATACTTGAAATGAATTTTGGATTAAACATGGGGTTATTGAGTGGTGAAAATTTTTGTGGTTCCCTCTTGCTATTTCTAAGCACTCATTCTTTGTGGTTTGCTATAAAAATGCACTTACTACTAGTGCAAAACTACTACAATAGTGTTTCACATGTGTTGTTCTTTGTTGCTTCTGTAGGAGCACTATTGAAGATCGTGAACACTTATTTTTTTCAGTGTGAATTTAGTAAACTTGTTTAATGTACTGTGATGAAGATGTGCTAGATTGACACTATTCCGTCATTTGGGATGCTGTTATGATGGAAGGTATTCATTATTAGTGTAAGAAGAGCCTTAAAGCTAATTTGTGCAGACTTACTTTTGGTGCTTCGATTTATAATCTATGGAGAAATAGGAATGAGATTAGACATGAGCAACTTCTAAAACTAAAGTGGGGTATAGATACTAAAGGACTGGTTTAGTTTTTGTTGGATTGTTATACCTTGGGGTTGATTTTGTATAGTGTTAGTTTTATTTAGCTTGATTGTTGAAGAGAGTTTTGTAAAGGTTGGTTTTTATTGATATGAAATGCTTAATCATTCATAAAAACAAATACATTGTATTCCAAGTCTATAATTTATATCTATTTATTTGTTTGTTTATAGATTTTTATACTCCAAAACATATCATAGCCAACAAAATCATGTGCAGGCACATGAATTAAATATTTAGTACAATTTCTTGATGTATTAGCTCATTGTTATTAGTATGAACATTCTCGTTTCTATTGCAACTACAAAATGAGCATTTTTCAATCATAAATATTTTCAAAACCAGGCTGCGCAACAAAATTGAATATGATTTTTACCCATTTTTTATATTGAACATCGAAAAAAAAAAATTTGTTATCAAATTAAGTACAAATTCAATTTTTTCTGTGTTTTCAAATCCCAATTTTTAAAAAATACATTATCAATAATATATAAATATGAGCTTGTAACACTCAAGACTTAAGGCTACTTTACCTCACTTATGAACCAATAAACAGTCGATGAAAATTTTTTACTCAAAAGGTTTTGAGGCTCAAGGTTATGCACAATGAGGGTTTAATAACAAGTATAATAGTACTAATAATAAAAATCAGAAAATTTTTAAGCCTAAGTAGGACCCTCATCTGTGGTATTTACATTACAAATGTAGTTAATTGTTTTAAATGCTTTAAATAGCAATTTAAATTACTTTCATTGTAAAGCAAAATTCACCTTCTTTTTTTTTTTCTTTTTTTTTTTCTGTCCAGGTCCTAGTTTTTTATTTGAAATATAGTACTTTCCAGATGACAATCAAATAGTACCTAAATATGTGATATTATATATAACTCGTATATATGTAGGTCAGCTCATTCAATTTATTCCCTTTTTTTTTTTTTTTGAATCAATCAATTGATAGAATATAAAAAATGGAGGTGACGTTTCCACTTACCAATACTCTCACTTTAACCGAAATAATGTCTATTTACTCACCCAGAAAAAAATAAATTTAAATAATTTTTTAAAAAAAAACAAAAAGAAAAAGAAAAAGAAAAAGAAAAGAACTTACTGTCCATTTCTAAATCAAGTAATATCAAGTTGAGTGCAAAGCAAAACGTGCATCTATCTTAATAAGCCTAGTTTCACCTAAACTCGAATTGCCAAGACATAGAGTTAGACTAACATTAACGTTACACATTTTTATTTAATATCTATTCTATAATAGGATAATACTGATATGACAGTATCAATCAATTAATAATTTTTTTTTTAACAATAATTAATATAAAAATTAGTTAAGAATATAACATCAACATTGTGAAATAATTAAAAAATAAAAATATGACTTATAACATTAATCTTTTGACAAACACTTAAAACTGCAAATTATATTAGAGATTTTAACTAGGCATTCGGCCCAAATATTCACTCAAAAAACCGTGGGATTTTTATTCCACGTAATATTTTTTCAAACTAAATTAAATTCCTTCAGCGTGATTTATTTTATTAAGCTGACATCTAATTTTAAAACATGCATTCTTTTTTAAAATAAAAAAAAAATTGATTGTAAAACTTTATATTTCAAAAAAAAAAAAAAAGAGTTAAAAAAATTTCGACTACACCAATTTAAAGAAAACTTTATATTTCAAAAGAATTTGATTGATCCAACACCCGTGCAAAGTGCTAAATCTCTCTAACCCCTCTACCAAAAAAAAAGGGATTTGAATATTTTTAAATAAATTAATTAAAAAACGATGACAATTGAGGCAACAGCACCTCTAACCAGATCCCATCACCGTCCCCAATCCTTGGCACCCTCCTCCAACCCAAATAAAATTGAAAAAAAAAAAAAAATCCATTTTAATTAAGTAAATAGGAAAAACCTCATCTTTCATAGGACCCACCAATGAAAACCTCGACTTTGTATTCACAATTCCAAAAGAAGCGATTTTGATTTTTGTTGTTATTAATTAAGTAATTAGGAAAAAAAATAAGTGTTCTTGTTTTTTGTCTTCCTTAACTTGAAAAAACAACCCAAGAGGCAAAACCGGTTTGGGAATTTCAGGTCTCCCTCATGCACCCTTTTGTATGTATGATTTGCCGTATTCAGTCACCAGTGCCTCCCGTGAGAACCACCACCACCACCACCACCACCTTTGTTCTTCGCAAAGAAGGTGTTCTTGGGTTTTGGTATATCATGGATGTCCATCACCTGAATCGTTCTTTGCCTTTTGGCTTCACACGAGTAAAAAACACACAAATACAAACAGCATCAGCAATTCAGCATAAGCACCACAAACAACATTGAACCCAGAAAAATTTGTACAAACATCAAAGCAAATAACTAAACCATTTTCAGCTTCTTTGTAATTCTCTTGAAGCCGTTTTCTTGCTGAAGCCAGCTTTTCATTGTCAAAATCCTTTTGTTCTCTTTGTCTCTGCAAAATCCCAACAAATAATCATCCAAACTGAGTAAAAACTATTCACAAAGAATTTGTTCTATACGATTTACTTACACCTCCCACTCAATTGAGCCAAATTAAAATATTTGATGCAATTGAGTTTGGTTTGTCATATTTTGGAAGCATATAAGGTTGAAAAACTTATTTTCTTCCTCCACCTTTCTCATCAACAAACATAGAGCAAGAAACTCTAATTTGTTGGTATCCGTACATTTTGATGTGCAGAGGCAGCAGATGGAGGTGCTGAATGAGCTGGTCTAGGAGGAGCTTCTTTTCGAGGAATCGCTTTCGGCTTCGGCTCGTATTCTGAATTATTCCTGTCTGACCCAGAACTCCCATCTGTGCAAGCAACAATAGATCAATCAAGTTGTAAACAAAAGAACACAAACAAAATCGAAAGTTCTCAACTTTGAATCTGATTCTACTACTCACTGTGTGGATTTGGAGAGTATCCAAAATCAGGAACCTACAAAAGAAGAGAACATTAGAAAGCTAAAACAAAGGACAGAATTTTTCAGCCGCTTTTCTCCCAGACAAAGCAAACTAGATTGAAAAAAAGAAGAAAGATTTATTTCACCTGCTGATGACCATTTTGGGGAATTTTCTGCTGGGGCGAGTCGCCATCAGCTGCCAAGTGCCAACAACATCAATTACCATTTTTAGCTTTATTTCTAAACCCCAAATTTCACTTTAACTAACTTCAAATGTTTCCCAGAAGAGAAACTGAAATCAAGTTATTTTGAAGAGTAATAATTTTACCCATTAGAGCAGATGCAGAGGATGTCCGTTCCCCAGGTGGATTCAACTTCACCCATTCATCCACAATATCCTTCCACTTCCTGACAAAACAAAATCAAATCAACAAATCTTCAACAGCCTTTTCCAACACTTAATGATACATATTTTCATAATTTTTTCGGTTCTTCAAAACCTGACTAGTTGCTTCACCACTCTCCGGACATCCTGCGATTGATGCTTTCGGAATCGATTCACATGCCTTCCTATATCAGTCTCCTATAATTCACAAATTCGAAAAAAGAAAAAAGTCAAACACTATAATTGCAAGAAATTAAGTTCAAAAGACAAAGAAAAAGTTTCATAATTTACCTTGAGTGCTTGAAATGTTATATCCATGTCTGCTAGAGCTTGAAGCAATTCAACCACAAAATCCTCAGACTAACACACAAAAAGCAAACCAAACCAACCAGAAAAATCAAACCCAGAAAAACTAATATAACAAAATTCAAATCTAAATGAAAAAAAAACCTGGTGAGGATCTTCAAGCTGCTCCTTGATTTCCAGGATCTTCTTCTGCTCGTCGTCGAACATACCAGCGTACGGATCCAAATCCTCGCCGTCCTCTCTCTCCACCGACTGCGGCGTCCCGGGAGACCCACCTTTCTCCGCCGGCTCCTTGACAAGACAAATATCCACCCTCCGATCATCCACGTCGTCGCAGTTCCCGCATCGAGCCTGCTCCACCGGAGCCGACGACGAAGAAGACGGCCCCGCGTAGAGCCGCTCCACGATCCCGTCCCTCCGGAGCTTCAGCTCGGCGCCGTAGTCCGCAGCCGCCACCGCTATAGCCGTCTCTATGAAAGTCCAAACGTCCACCCCACAACTCTCCAGAACAACCCGGAAATCCTCCACATCCATCGTGGTCGTCGTGGTCGTCGCCCCAATAAATTATCGTCGTAAAAAGAAACGCTCAATCTTCAAACGCGTTTTTACTCTACTTTACATCATCATCATCGGATCCGAAGCGAGACGACGTCGTACCGCGTCTGAACAAGAAAAAGGTACGATGAGAAAATCAACACATTCACAGACAATCAGCAATCATCGTTAACCCATTTTGAGAAACCACGCAGATCTGAGAGCAAGAAAAAGCTGAGAAACGTTTTCGGAATTTTTGCTGGGGCACAAATCAGGGTATATTCGAGATTAATTTAATGTTTGTGTGAACGCAGAGATTTTTTAGGTTGACCTATGAAGTAGCCATGGGTTTGGTGCTCCCTCCCTGTAAGAAAGAAGCTGTGGGGTTGGGTGGTTGTGGTTTGGGGTGATGGACGGACATAATTAGAGAGAAAGCGGGTTACTTTAGCATGATTGCTGGAATATATTTTGTCTTTGTGATGTGAATGTGCCCTTCTGGATTTGGACCGCCCAATTCCACGTAGGATTTTTTTTCCTCAAAATCTCCAATGATATGCGACAGTCTGTAAACCACGCATTAATTAATTCTTTATACTAAAAAATTCGTTTCCTTTCTATTTTAATTTGTGATGGGCACAAATTTCCAAACATTGGAAAAAATTCTCAGTATGGACCGTATAGTCTCTATTTTATAACGTGTTTTTTTCACATGCGAAAAGTATATATTTTTTAAAAAAATAATATTAATAATTAAGAAATACTACTTTTTTTTTTTAAATTCTTTTTATTTTTTAAAATTACTATTAAATCTTAGGCACACATGTAGACCACAGATCTAATAATGATATCTTATCATTCTCCTATTTTTCTATTTTTCAAAATCATCACGGGATCTGTAGTCTCCATGTGTAGATACACATGTAGACTACAAATCTAATTGTAATTTTAAGAAAATAATGATAGGAGAAAGATATCGGTAGATGTTGTAGCATTTTCCTTAATAATTATATTTTTTGTCTCACAACGCTAATGTGATAGTGAAAAGTAATTTTTGAGTCATCCCTAAACAGCAGTTGGGGATGGTTCGAAAGCCACCCCAATTTTTTTTTTTTGAATTTTAAATATAATTTTTATTTATTTTTAATCTTACTTTTTTCTAAATATATTCACATATCCAAACATTTATTTTAAACCATCTAAATATAATTTTAATTTTTTTCCATAAAATTAACAAAAAATCAAACACCCAAATTCAAATGTATAGCAGTATCACAATGTCACTAATATTCAAGTAAAATTAAGAGATGTGATAGTTGAACGTGATATTCATAAGCAAATAAAATGGATGTCAAAGGAGAAGTACAAATGACACTATATAATTAGATCTTAACCCCTCATGTTGTTGTGTGATTTCAAAAGTGACACTTTATCCAACTGAGATTCATACTATTGTTATCCGTTAAGATATCCACTAAATTTAATGATGCAATCCATAATTTTTTTTTTAAAAAAAAAAAAATGTAAAAATAGGTATAGTGTCATTTTCCTAAACTAAAAATGTAGAAAATTACGACTTTTATAAAATCTCATGGTGCATGAAGTGTTGTGTTTCTTGAAGCATGTCTGCATGTGAGTACATTCATTTTGTGTAATGATTTGTTGGACTCCATATTTCTAAGGTGGGTTCTGCAAATGATTGCTTGGATTCGAGAATTTGGGAAATGTGAACACACATAAGTTGACTTTGTGCATTCTTTTAACGACAGAAATTTCTTATAAACTGAATTTTATGAGTTTATTCGGTTGACTCTTTACGTGTGTTGCGTATTTTTTTGAACAAGTGAAAATTACATTATTGTATTTATTTTAATTATTATTAAAAAAATATGTAAAAAGACACATATTAATAAAAAGACATGTCACATGCTAAGAAATATATGGTACTCTTAAAGATGGATAAAGATTTTCTTTAAATTGGGTTGAAGAAACATTCTTATAATTCGGGCTATAAAAATGTCATGTGTTAATTTAAAGGTGAAATGTACATACATTTTTAATATTAAGAACAAAGTTGAAATAAAATTTAATTAAAAAAATATGTGCTTTTCACATATTATTTAAAAATGCATGTGCAATCTCACATGATAAATAAATCGGGTTTCTTTCAACTCAGTTTGAAAAAAAAAAAAAAAAAAACTCTATCCTACACAGACTGAGTTTGAAAAAAAAATTACAATCTAATTTATAGAAAATTTATGTCCTTTGGGTGTTGGAAGAGATAAAAGAAGAAAAAACAGAACCAAAAGTGAAGACCAACAAAAGAAAGCACCATGCAAAATTAGGGAACAAAGAAACAAAGCAAAAAAGAAGCTGGCTTTTAAGGGAGGAATCCCACTTCAAGGGGTATGAGCCCACTTTAGCTTAATTAAGCAGCAACCTATCATAAGAGGCATTGGGTTAAAGATGACGGCAAAAGCCCGACCCATAACATTAGGAGCTCTATGAGCTTGAGTTGACTATAGGGTTAATAGTTGATTTAAGAGTTCCTTTAAATTTGTGATTTTAAAATATATAATTTGAAAATGTAATTTTTAAAAATATAATTAAAGCTTTTGATAAAATAAGAATTTAGCCTTTAAAATTATACATTTTTAAAAAACATCTCATTGTGTGCGATTTGAAAATGCAAATTTTTTATGTTTTCAAATTGTAATTTTTTTAAAATGCAATCTCAAACAATCTGTGTTTTGCAATTTAGTTTAAAATCACATTTTTTTTATTTACGAAATCGCAATACCAAACGCACTCCAAAATGAGATTCATTAGTATTAAGAGAAATAAGTTGAGAATCATTGGTATGAAGAGAATTATGAAGAGAATTACAAGTTCATTGTGCATCCTAGCCTTTAGGATATATATATATACATTCAGGAGAATTAGATAAGCTTTTAACAAGCAGTTACAAAATTCTGTAAGTGAAATTTAAGAATGGTCATAGCAATTTCTAGGACATGCTATGAATGAGATGAGGAGTTAAAAGAGATTAGGAAGCATGAGAGAGAACGCCATCGTTTTATGCTCATGAAGATGCTAACATTTTGGAATATTGGCTCACAATTTGCACTTCTGTAGCTGATCTGATCATGTGAAAATGGTAGAATTTGTTCCCTTCCTTGCAATTTGCTTTATGCTCATCATGATCAAGAGCATTTTTACAAGTTGGGTTCGTGATTGGGTTTTGCCTCATTGATACATTCAAACTCTAAAGATAAAACGCTACATAAACTCTCGTTTTATATTTTCAAGTGTTTTCTCTTTAATGTAACAGTTGTCACGTCAATTTTTCACTATAATATTTTTAATTTAATCTAAATATTCTCTTTCTGCAACTAACGTGTTAGAAAGTAAGCCCTTTTTAAGAGTAATTTGTGCAGCATTTCTCAACTCAAAAATAATGCATATATTGACTCTTGGCCTTTCTTCTATGTTTTTTACTTGTATGTTCCTTGAACGTATAAAAGAGTTCGTCCGCTAGGATTGGATAAACTTGACAATTGGACGTAACACATGACTTTTAACACATTATGCGGTTCTGCCTAGCAAGTGACATAAATTAATATTTCCAATGGATGGTGTTGAATATTGAGTCTTATCCCTAAAACATTCTGCAGTTCTGCCTAACACGTTACTTTATTAGACTTATTTGTAAAAATTAGTTATAAATTAATTTGTAGTTAATTTATATCATTTTTTTTTAATATAAGACTCTTTTTTGAATCATATCTTAAAATGTTATGTGACTTTTAAAATTACTATTTAATTAAAATTTAATTTTAAATTTAATAATAATTTTAAAAGTCACATCACATTTAAAAAATAAAAAAAATATATATAAATCTTACATGTAGGATTACCCACTTTTTAATGCTCTTAGATGTTAAGACTAGGGAAAATTGACTTGCATCTTTAGGAACCTTTAATGGGCTTAATGTTTATTACTCCTTTCTTTTGCTCATGAGCTGATGACTCTTTTAATCCTCTTTTCATTGAGCACTCTCATCAGCCAGCCAAAATGTTAATTAAAATGAATTTAAAAGGTCTGTATGAGGCTCACTAATTTGCTGAAATATTTATTTAGCATAACGAGCACTATTTAATCACTAAATGCCGAAAAAAAAAACATTAAAATATATAGAGCATTCTCTCTCCTCTCAATTATTATTATTATTATTCTATTTCGTTATCTCCTCTCCTCTCTTTTCTTCTCCGGCATACCGTAGGAAAAATAGCAAAAATATCATAGCCCTTGAAAATGCTAAGGTACATAACAAAAAACAAGAGTGAAGAACAATTACGTACCTATATAAAAAAGGATTTCAAAGAAACAACAACAAGAGAAAGAACATATTGAGCATTTTCTAAAGCCGAGAAAATGGGAGAAAATTTTGCTACAGCCATAGGTATCACCTTTTCAAAAATGTGGATGTTTGGGAAAGACAAATTTCAAAGATATGATTGTTGGTAGGGTTGTAAATACGGATACGGTTATTTGTAATATTCACATTCGCATAATACGGATATTACTTTTAAGTACCCGCATTCGTATCGTGCAATTACTATTCGCATCCGCACAATTATTGCAATAATTAACTACAATTATTATCTATTATTCGCATTTGAGGTAATGAGTTTTTTGGGCCTTTTTTGGGTCTCTATTTGAGCATATTTTAAACGATTTTAAAAATAATTTTGATCTATTTGTAGTGTTTTGGGCTTTTTTTAGTGTTTTTTAAGCTCCAATAATTTTATTTTAGATGAAATTTATATCTATTTTACATTCAAACTTAAAAATAATAAAGAAAATACAAACACCTCATAATTAGTTTATCCAATAATAACTGCATTCGCACACTCTAAAATTGTTATTCACATCCGCATATGTGGATAATGGTTTTTACTATCCACATCTGCATGTGCGGATAGCAAATAGATGCAAATACAGGATGCAAGCGGTTATTATTCATCCGCATTTACACCCCTAATTGTTGAAAAAAGAATAAAAATATGACTTTTAGCTGTGCAACAACTATCTTAGGAATAGGTCGCTCTTAGACTTTTACGGGCTTTCTATTGAGTAGACCATTTGTTAATTGGGCCCATAAGCTATTTATTCCCATATCAAAATCAATTATAGTTCGTCAATTTTTTATTTTCTCATTAGCAGGCTGTGAAATAATAGAGTAATTTTAAAAATCTTTTTTGTGTCCCTTCAAGAATGAAGTGACTTTTAAAATCATAATTTGATCAAAATTCAATATTAATCAATCACAAGTTCAATGATAATTTTAAAAGTTATATCATTCTTAGAATGACATAAGAGGAACTTTTAGTATTACCCAAAATAATATAATGTGGATTCAAGGGTTTATCGATTGATGAAAAAAAAAAAAGAAAAAAATTATTACAATATCATATCTCAAAAGGAGAAGCTTAGGATCGAAAGAAAAGGTTATAAAAACTATTCAAGAAGTGCAAAAGGCTTATCTAAAATTCCCGTGCCTCGATCAAATTGTTCCAAATTCATTATTTCACTCATTGAAACGAGTGTTTGTAAATAATAGGGATTTTTTTTTTTTGGTTTTGGGGGAAGAATATTCTCTACAAACCCTCCAAGAAAGTATTTTGGATTTCATTTGGAGCCTTCTGTTTCTGTAACCCCTCCTCGTACGTAGAATAGGAATCAGCCGATCGAGAACAACTTTCTCCCATCATTTTCTACGGCTCGAATATTTTACATGCATTTGCATCCAATGCCATAAAATGCTGTCCTTTGGTAATCTTTGACTATTCATATATGCATGCATCTATATATTTAAAACAGATTCGGTTGCTGCTTTTTCGCCTTGTCTATTATTATTGTAGCATTCACCACCTTCAAACGGCGATATATATAGGGGTTTGAGTTAAAAAGAATTAAATCACTAATAAGAAAGATATGAAAAGTGAAAGTATTAATACAATATAATTAAATTTAAATCCATTAGCTTAATTAAATTCTTGAATTGAGTGATTTTCCAATATGATACATCTTGCCCACAGTCATATCTAGTGGTATGCCCCAATGTTCTTGTAAATTTTAAATAAAAAATCTTGCCCCCATTAATTCAAGATCTTCTACAAGACTATAACAAAACTTTCCACCATAATGAAACCTAGTGCAATGAGGTACACTGTGTTAAATCATCACTTATCTCAAAAGTTTAAGCTGATAGGAAATAATAAATTTAAGGAAAAAATATAAAATTGGTCCTTGTAGTTGGCTTAAATTACAGATCACTCATTGTAGTATAAGAAAAAATTCAGAGGTCCTTTTGGTTGGCCAAAATAATAAATCACTCCCTGAAGCAAATTTATGTTAGTCATTTGAATAGAAACCGTTAGTCTACCACGTCAGACCACGTCATACCAATAGAAACGCGACACGTGGCATTTCTAATAAAAAAAATATTATTAAAAATATAAAATTATAAAAACACTCATAAATTAAATTTTAAAAACATTAAAAAAATAGAAAAACAAGAAAATTGAAGGGGCTGCCGGCAGCCACCCCCATTGGTGGCAAGGATGGCGGTGCGCCATCCCCAGCTAGGCTGTCAAAACGGGTTGACGGGTCGGGTTCGGGTTGACCCGCTTGACCCGTCAACCTGTTAAGGGTAACCCGAACACGACCCGTTTAATAAACGGGTCACCCGAAACACGATTCGTTTAAAAAGCGGGTCACCCGACACGACCCGGCAACCCGTTTAATTGCCGGGTCGTGCCTTCCGAGTCGGGTTTACTGGACCCGACCGACCCGGATGAAGAAAAAATCAGCCACGAAGACTGAAATCGTGAACTGTGAAGGCGTGAACGTGAAGACGGAGACGAAACTGAACGGCCGTGGGAGACGAACCCTCCACTCTCCAGTTGTCCAGCAGATTGCGCGGCCCAGATGCGGTAACAAAATGGAACACCGCGGTGGCCGGAGAGAGAGAGGGAGATCGAGAGAGAGGAAGATCGACTGAGAGAGAGAAGAACCTACCAGATCGTGCGGTGGCGTGGCCCAGATGCGGCGTCCCCGACATCGTCAACGGCTCAACCGCTGTGGCCGGAAAGAGACAGGGAGATCGAGAGAGAGACAGAGAGGAGCGGCGAGAGAGAGACAGGGAGATTGAGACGAGAGAGAGACAGAGGAGAGGCTGGGACTTTGAGACCTGAGAGCTGTTACTCAACGAAGAAGACAAAGGAGGCGGCGGCTCAGAGCAGTTGGTTTACAGGCGACGGAGG
>FXXK01000303.1:0-12741 GCA_900184695.1 Betula pendula
GAAAATTCTCTATGATATAATTATATGTGCATATGTATGTAATATATTATTGTATTTATTACTAAGAATAAATATAATTATATGTTACTAATAATTGAGTGTTATAGTCCAGCCAATTAGATCACTTGCAAATGAAAAAATATAAACATAAGTTTATTTTGGAATTAAAAATTCAAATTTATAAGAAGATTAAATACAATTTTAATGCATTATTAATTTCAAATATTATTCTATTTTAAATTGACATTTTAGAATTAGAAAGAATCTTGACAAAAATACAAATATGGAAAGCTGACACGTTTTTTTATATTAAATAACGTTTGCCTCTGATTGAAATAAGTTTTAATGCTATAATTTATTTCTAACTTATTTCAATCCATGCTAGGAAAGAAAGAACGTGTGTAATTTTTGTCAATCCAGAAATACAACTTATTTCAAATATTTTGTTAAACTCTCACGCTTTAATTTTTTTTCAGGCCATTCCACAAGTTGACACGTTTGCCTTGCGATTCACGCCCCATCAGACGCGTAATTCAATCGGCTTCTTGAGATTTGCTTCATATCAAAACGCGTGATCCTCGAGCCTTGCATAATACATCACGTCTTCTGACTTTTCCACTTTCTTTTGTCATTGTATCTTCTTTTTCGCAGACCCATTTGATTTCTTTAGTTTCGTTTTTCTTCTTTCATTTTCTTCCTTTGCAGACACAAAGAGTGAGAGCTCGGCACAGTTGGCGCGGTGCTGGCGCGTCGGTAGCCACTGCACCTTGTGTTGATACGGGACTGCCGTCTTTGGACTAGGGGAATGTCTGTGTGCGGTGGATTGGCGGGGTGAGGGTAGATCTGAGGTACGCTGTAGGTGAGTCTTCGATGCTGGCTTGGTGGCGCTACTGCTACTGCTTGATGGGTGGTCTTCGGCGGCCACCGGACAAAGACCGGCAACTTCAAGTTTTTATAGATGTCCCACGCAGTTGCCGGCCTTTGTCCGATGGTTTTGTGCCGCTTGGGTGTTGGAGTGAGTGGATCTGCGTGGGAACTCGAGCCGCTCGAGTACCCGGCTCGACTCGATTTAGCATTTTTAACGAGCTCGAGTTCGAGCTCGAGTTAGGGTATTATTTAACGAGTCGAGTTCGGACATGGGTTTCAAAGCCCGGCTCGAGCTCGAGCTCGGCTCGTTTAGAGGACTTCTTAAACGAGCCAGTCCCGGAATTCTCAAACTCGGCCCGGCTCGGCTCGTTTACAGCCCTAGTCACAACAAAATGCTTTTTTCTTTGATGCAGACAGGGGCGGCTCAATCCTTAGTTAGGTGGATTACGCCGCCGCTTATGGCCCTTAATTTAAAGTATATTTTTTTGCTGTGGTTTCATGGACATAATCCCACACTATTGAGTGACATGAAGAAGCTTTGACTTCCCCATGTGCTTCAATTGGACCTTAGTTAATCTTGTCTTTCTAGCCTTCCAAATTTTCTAAGTTGCATTAAACATCCTATGCAATTTAAGTAGCTCCATTATGTTGATTATATATCTTTATAAGTACATATCCATAATCCCATTGTAGAAAATGGAAGCAATCCTCAATATTAATATGAAAAATTGAATGGATGTTGTACCTGTGAAACTGAAGCAATGATATGATCCATTGTAGTCTTTTTGACCACATAGTGAAAACACAAATAACTAAGTGGTAACTTCTTATTCTATGTGAAGTTGAACTAGTTGATTTTTTTCATTGGATGCTTTCGAAGTTCTTCATCATAATGAAAATCCTTTCAAAGCTCTTCCATCAAAATGCTTAACTGGATGCTGCTGATTATCTTCCAGGACTCTGTACATTAAACTTTTCTGCTTCTGAAAGTGTGATGAGCATAACAGCAACTGATTGGTGGGATTCCTTTGCACCATATTTAGCCAAGTAGCATGTTGTCCTCAATTTGATGCAACAGTAATTATTATTAGGCAGTCCAGCAAGTTCTCGAGGAGCCTTGCTCTGAACAAGACTCATGCTAAACACTGCCTCTCAGATGTTGAGAAGATCCTGGAGAGTCAAAGGGCTAACGAGAATCTCCAAAACATCTATTCGCTTCACTCAGAGAACCACACAGAATTCTCTTGCCCTGTTACGAATGTCGATGAATTTGAGCACACTGTGGACTCTTCAAGAATTATGGTTGCTTGTGGAAGGATTGATCCTGTCAATGAGTGTTGTGACCAAGTTTTCTAAAATGGTATGTTAAATAAGGATGGGTTCCTTGTCTCACCTAAGCACTCAACAAGGATTGTGATTGCAAGAATATTGTCCTCCGGTGGCTGGCCAGTAAACTTGATCCTTCTTCAACAAAGGGTGTTCTTAGAGGACTTTCAAATTGCAATGTAAATAAAGGTTAGCATGAAAATAATAAACAAAAGCAAAATGAAAGACCATGTATGTCTTGAAAGTTTTGCAAGACTCTGACAAAGACCTCCCATAGATATCCCTTTTCATCATGATCTCAAAAAATCAATTAGGAATATTAAATTCTACCTCTGACTTGCTGATCTTCAATTTTGTTTTATTACTTGGTTCAGTTTGTCCACTGGTTTATCCCAACATGACCAACGTTGTGAAAGAATGTAGCAATGTGATAAATATCAAACAGCTTGCTGCGAAGCCATGGAGAGTTATGTGTCTCAATTGCAACAATAGAGCTTCCTCACCAAATTGCAAGCCTTGAAGTGTGCTGCATCACTTGGCATGAGGTTACAGGAAGCTAATGTCTCCTACAATGTTTGTAATCTTTGAAACCACTTAAATGAGCAAATGCATTCCTATCTCAACCTGGTAGAAAGAAATGATTCTGATAACTATGCTTTTTTGGTGATTCGTTGTTGATGCTGGTGGAATTTGCTAATTGGATATGCTAGTGGGATCACAAGGTAATGCTTTTATTTTGAACATGTTGTTGTCTAGCTATTTAAACATCATAATCTTGGAGGTTTTAGTTTGATGTTCCATGTAATTTATCTTGCTCTTATCTCAAGATTTGTAGGAGAGGCCTTTATTTGTCTCCTTTGTGTAGGTTTGCTTTTAGTGTCTCCTGATCTTCTAGGATGTGAGTCTTTTACTCACTTTGATTACCTTATAAAATTGGTTTTCTGATAGTCTACGTAAGAAATAGTCTCTTTGAAAATCAAAGGAGTGAAAAGTTTTCTGGCCTGGATACCTTCGGCTTCTGCTACATTAGAAACTTCTGTTAATAAATATGAGCATGGAATTGTATGTCCCACTTGTTGCCCTGCAAAAAAGAAAAAAGAAAAAAGAGTTGTTTAAATCCTGCTGAAACTTGAATGGAGTTAGGTACTAAGTTACTAACTATGAGTTGTGACACATACTTATTCCTAAATTTTATTTATAAGAAAAATGATTTGCTTACTATAACTACCTATACCATGCAAGACACTACAAAGTGTAGCTGTTGATAGTAATCTAATTGTTACATTTATAATGCTTATGGAAATTGCTTTTTCCTTTCTTTATTCTTGAGTGAGAATTCTGTATAGTTAACTTTAATTTGTGTCATTTGTCGTTTCTTTAGAGTCTGGCTGCCTTAAGACGCAACATATGATAAAACTTCAGGGGTCAGCTTCCGTTGCAGCTCCTTGGCCCTCTAAATCTTATGTACCTGCTTCTACCTGCAATAAAAGTATGGCTCAAATGTTAAATCTCATTTTTTAATGGAATCTATTTTTGCTAACAAAGTTCTGCTTCCACTTTTTACTTCACCCCCACTTTCCCTCTTTCTCCCTCCCACTGTTTTTCTTTGGATGAATGCCTCTCACTTTTTTTATTGATTTCTTTGGACTATATGGAATTGCAGCTACCATACTTTCGGCACTCCCCACAGCAACATCTGCACAAAGTGGTAAGGGACTTAGACCTATATTGTTAGATCAAAACGAGTCAGTTTTTTAATTTGTGCAGCAAGACACATCTTTACTCAACTCAACTAACCTTTAATCCCCACACTAAATTGAAATTGGGGCTGCATGGATCCTTTTAGGAGATCATACAAATAAAATGAAAACGTAATTTGGCAATCATATGAAAGTTGGAAACCTATGTCTCCAATATGTCAGGCTGCTGGCTGAACTCTATTCACTTCCGCAAATCAATTGGTAGGACATGCTCTATAATTGTCATCCGCTAGATAATTCATTCTAAAGAAAATCATGCTAATAATTGTCTTCTGGTATCATACTAAAGAAAATTGTTGATGAACTAATTGGAGTTCGCATATTAGAATTTCACTCACTCAAATAAGGTTATTAGATATAATCCTCCTGTTTAGACTAGCTTTCCTTACGTGCTCGTGTCAAATTTTGATGCATTATCGCATATTAGAAATGCTTCTGGTCCAGCGTTTCAGATTTCATTAGATGCCATTCTGGTACCGTTTAGAAAACTTGCTGGAAAAAAATCTGATGTGGAAGCTTATTAATTTGTACCAGTACAAATTCTCTTGATTAATTGTTATGATCCTCTCCAATTAATGAGCTCCACATTAGTTTGGTACCCATCTCTTAGTAAAAGATTTGGTACCCGTAACATTTCTTGCTAGCGATTCTACTAATCGTTTCTTCATTAAGTAATAGTTTCACTTAGATCCTTCACTCATACATTGCAGGTCAATACATCGACAACTTGATGCTTCCCCTGCTTGTGACAAATTACTGCTTCTCAACATGCTTCTTTGATATTCGTATTCATTGTTACTTGGTTCTTTTGGCCACAAACAGAAGTTGCTCTTCGTGCAAAACAGTTTCATAAATCTTGACTACAGTGTAATTAGTTTTTTTTTTTTAATAATGAAGGTTAATTTCTATTCCTGCCTATGCACTACACAGTGTAAGCTAAGAGTGCACATGCTATATTTCCTTCTTTCTCTTCTTTTTTTCCCTTTGTTATTTTCTTTATAATTAAGAGGCACAATTTTAAATTTCTTAGAAGAGCTGTAAAATCTATTATTGGTACTTCCTTACCTAGAGAGATTATTTAATATCTTGAAGAAGTGATTATAATATTAGTTAAATAACAAATTCTTATTTTCTCTTACTTCTTTAGGATGATGATAAGTGGCATTGGAAATCAAAAATTGTAAACAGATTAACTGATCATGAGGAAATAAGCATGTCTCCAGTATCATCAGTCATTTACCCACTTAGGTTATGAGATAGAGAAAGTTTTACTCCAAACTTGATTGAAAAATTTCTTACAGTTCAGTCTCTTAAGTTGGCATGGATCCAAAATTCATGTGATTATTACATGCATTTTTTTACTATTATTATTAAGTTCTTACGTGTGAGAGTTACATACATTTTGAACATACTAAGTAGGTGGAAATTTTTCCAACTCATATTGTCTTGATATATGGTGGAACCAAATTGGTATACTATGGCTAGAGCCCAGCTCTAGTACTCTAGATGTTAGTATCAGCCTCTAAATCTGACCACAAACTGATCTTGGCCTTTTCTTTATGTTTGTTTCTTTTGTTGGGTTGTCAAATTGTTGTAAAGTTACAAGTTAAGCTGGGTTAGGGCCAAATAGCATTATCACTTTATATAATACGGTGATGAATTAAATTACATGTTCAAATTCAATTGGTGTATACATAATTACAAAATAATAATAAAAAAAAATGTTGCAAAGCCATAATTGTGGGACAGACAAATTTTTTCTCTAAATTAAGTCGGAAGAAATTATTTTAATTTAATTTATTAAGTTGACATTTGTTTTTACAATACATGATTTTCACATGAATTTTTAAAAATGCAATATGATTTTCACAGAAAATCACATGCTATATTAATCCTATTAAAAATGTATATAAGATTCACATGCTTACAAATGTCAATTTAATAAATTGAGTTGAAAAAAATTCTTCTAATCAAATTTGAAAGAAAATCCCATCTTGGTTCAGTTGGAAAGAAAATTTTGTATAAATGACAAAATTAATTTAGAAATTAGGTATTGAATTATAAACAAAGCAAAAGAAAATTTCAATTTGGCTTGTAGTACATAATTGTACATTATGGACTGCTGAGTTGGCGAGACAGATTGTAATTATTTACATTTATATCAATATTTATATATGGTATGTGATATATGGAAAGAAACTTTGGTCTTTGATATCTCTCTTCCCTGCAAGAAAATTTCAACAAAATTTGACGTGTTTGCTGATCTCATATACTAGTAGCCTCCTTTGCGTCTTGGGCATCTCGGCAATTTCAACATAGCAACCCTTGAATATTCCCTTTTATGTTATTCTTCTTTTAAGGCCCAGCTTGAATATTTAATTGAAAAGGTCCAAACTAAAACTTTTATGAAACTTGATTTTGACACCTAATTATCTATTTGAATTTAATTCTTTTGACAATTGTTTGATTATTCGCCTTTCTCAAATTGAAAGGAGTATTTAATGAAGATTCTTTTAAAAAAATCTATAAGTGTACCGTCACATAATCAAGTAGTTGATCAACATCTCAAACAAAAGAAAATGTTGAATTTATGTGAGAAACATAGCTAATTTTTATAAATTAGTCTAATAAAATGACATGTATTCTTGAAGTATGTGAGAAATATATGCTATTAAAAAAATATGTAAAAAACACATATTAAATGACATATATCACTTTATTAAACTGATTTATAGTCCAATCATTTTTCTTAATTATTGAGTAAAAAAAATGAAGATATAATCACTAAGGTTTTTTTTTTTAGAATAGAAAAAAATCACTAACGTTTTTTAACGTTGATGGCTCCCGTTCGTTTTTGGTGAACATAACAAATTAAACTACGTTGTTGGCTTCCTTTTTGACAGCTTTCACGTTAATTCCACACTTCACCTTTCAATTAAATTCCTTGTAATATTCATTTCATGGAAATCTCTTACCATTCATATTCATGTTTTTTTTTTTTCTTTCTTTTTTAGTTTTACCCGATCCATCTCATCAGAATTTCCAACAAATTGAAGAAAATAAATAAATTTTTCGTTAAACTAAGTTAAAAGAATTTAATCCAACTTAACCTATTAGATTGATATTTGCCCAAAATATTTATTAGACAACATGTCAGTCCAATTAAACCAATTTAAAAGAAATTTTTTTCCCAAAAAACTATTGTACCAACAGTTTAGTTTAGTTTTTTTTTTTTTTGGTAATTTGTTTCGACTTTTGGTCAACCTTAAATAATAAAGTATCAAGTTGTTGGATTCAGATCTTTAATAATTTGCTGACTGAATTGTTAGCAATCTCAGACAACAAACATAAAAAAATCTCTATGGGGCCTACTTGTCTCAACAGATGGATGGACTATGTGAGATTTATTCGGATAGATAGACCCTATAAAAATTCTCATATTTGCTATTTAAAATTGTTAATAATCTGGACAACAAAATTAGTGAGATTGTTGGCTTCATTCTCATATGTGATGGGTTAAGGGCTAGGTGTACATGCCAAAAGTCGTCACTTCTACCTTAAATTGCACAAATTCGAAAGCAGCCACATCCATTCCCATTCTCTTCTATCTTCCTGAGACTTCCTCCACGGACCACAACCACTTTCAGATATACATATATACCACCCCAAGTACCACAAGCTCTCATCTCTAATTCCACATGGGGTCTTCAGAAAACAACATCCATCAACCTCTGCTACAAACCAACCCACCAACTTTGTCATCTCAATCATTCACCACAAAGCACCAATCCAGCGGTGAGCTTGACACCATATTGTCCGACACCACCCTGCCCTTCTTGCAGCGTCTCCGACCTGCCACATGGATCGAGCTCAAGCTCCTCTTCCACCTCTCTGCTCCGGCCGTTATTGTTTACATGATCAACTATGTCATGTCCATGTCCACCCAAATCTTTTCCGGCCACCTTGGTAACCTCGAGCTCGCTGCCGCCTCTCTCGGCAATGTCGGCATCCAAGTCTTTGCCTACGGCCTCATGGTATGAGAATTTTAAAAAGTAATGCTATTTAGTAGACTATTATACAATTGTCTTATTTTTTTTTAATAATTTTATTTTTTTAGTTTTTTCAAACAGTTAGGAATGGGGAGTGCAGTGGAGACTCTGTGTGGGCAAGCATATGGAGCCCAAAAGTATGACATGCTAGGCATATATTTGCAAAGATCAACCGTGCTCCTCACTCTAGCCGGTGTCCTCCTCAACATCATATACATCTTCTCCAAGCCCATCCTAATATTTCTCGGCCAATCACCGGAAATCGCCTCTGCCGCCGCAGTTTTCGTCTATGGCCTAATCCCACAAATCTTCGCATATGCAATAAACTTCCCCATCCAAAAATTTCTGCAAGCTCAAAGCATAGTCACCCCCAGTGCATATATTTCAGCAGCCACGCTAGTGATACACCTTTTGCTAACATGGGTGGCGGTTTACAAGATCGGGCTTGGCTTGTTGGGTGCATTGCTAGTGCTGAGCTTTTCATGGTGGATTATAGTGGTGGTCCAATTTGTGTATATAGTGAAAAGTGAGAGGTGCAAGTACACGTGGTGAGGGTTCTCTGTCCAAGCTTTATCGGGGTTGCCAGCGTTCTTCAGATTATCGGTGGCGTCTGCTATGATGCTGTGCCTAGAGACGTGGTACTTTCAGATTCTTGTTCTGCTGGCTGGTTTGCTAGAAAACCTTGAGTTGGCTCTCGATTCTCTATCCATTTGGTAAGACAAGTTGCTTTTTTTTTCTTTTTTCTTTTTTTTTTTTTCTTTTAAGAATTTTAGCTTCTTGTTTTGTTTCTTTCTCTCTTATTATCATTAGTAATGAGGCGAGCTGGCCACACAAAACAAATATATATCTCCCCCTCAATTGCTCTAGTTGGGTTTACTTACCATATATATAAGTCACAATCTTTCATTTGACATTTACCATATAAACCATTTGAAAGCTGAACCTCCACACATCGGATGAGACCCGTGAAATGTCTAGGGTATTGCATATGGTACAATAGCTTTAATATTAACCGTTCATTCAAAATAAATAGCCAAAATATTGTCACAACATTCAAAAACAATTTGCATCTCATTTTTACAAGTTGCTGCCGCCCTCTCCTCTATCGTTGAGTTCGTATCTTATCACTTTTTCCATCGTATGGTGTAGAGGGTGGTTTGGCCACTACTAATTGGCCTTTGGGAGTTGCCAAAACACTTCAAGTGCCTAAAGGAATGGTTTGGCACCATGAGCGATGGGACAACAATGGGGGAAGCAGCAGGATAGGAACTTGACGGTGGTGGGGAGGTGACGAAGGAGTTGAGAGAAAGGCAGTGGTGGACAGAGAGAGATGAAACAACCGATAAAAATGATATATATCTAAAATTTGTTTAGATAGAGTTGGTGGTAGTTTCTTTTAAATGAACTAGCCATATTAAAACTACTGCACCCAGTGAAATGAGATCTCAATCCCCTCAAATCGTTTCCAATCTTCCATGATTGTTGTAGGAGGACTTTGTCAGTCCTCTCCGTTCAGTTTAGAACCATGCATATTGCTATATGTTTGTGCAAAAATTTCCTCCAAATTTCTCCAAACTATTAGCTAGATAGCATTTTCTAAAGCAATCCACATTAATTAAGTCCTGAAATTTTCACATGACCTTAATCATAATGATTTAATGGTACTTACTAACCATCACAACTAAGATTTTCTACATAAAAGAACCATTTCAATAAATAAGTCAACCAGCAGTAATAAAAAGAAAGTGGAACATGAAGAAAAAGAATGTATAATTCAGTTGATATTGCTGCCACAACTTCAAATTCTAGCCAAAGAAAATGGACAAGGATTTTTCCTTCTTTCATTTTTGTTGGAATATTGTTGTTTGGGAAAAGTAGGGTAATTGGTTCTTTCATAAATTTTGTTCAATAAGTAAAACGTTGCTTAATTAGTTCATTGTTTTTCTCCCCTTTTTAATGGGTTGCTAATTGCAGCATAACAATATCGGGATGGGTTTTCATATCTCGGTTGGGTTCACCGCAGCTGCAAGGTTAGTCTAATTCTAATATAAATGTCTCAGTTTTTTAGGATGTTTTAAAATATATATTCACTTAATGATATATGTAACTCTCATGTCTATCTCGTGTCCACTAAAATTGATGTAACATTTAAAATCACCATTAGATTAAAAGTCAATAATGATCTATCATAAATTCAATGGTGATTATTTTAAAAATCACATCAATTTTGATGGACACAAGGTAGACATAAATGTTGATTCAATGGTGATTTTAAAAATCACATTAATTTTGGGTGAATACAAGGTGAACATGGGGTTAACACGTATCATTACTCAATTAATAAAAGTTCTTAGGCTAAATAACACCTTTCTGCCTCAAAAAACTACACTTATATTACTTACCCCTCATAAACTTTAATTAAGTACACAACTGATCATTCTCACGTTAAGGGTAATTTAATTGTTTTATATATATATATTTTTCTGTCTAACTTAACGGCTTATTTTGACTAAGGGTATAAACTGATGCCGAAACTTTAAAATATAATCTGATTTGCATTGAGTTGAAGTTTATGGGGATATAAGTGAGACATAGAGAGTAGTTTGTGGGAGAAAAGTATTATTTACCCAAGTTCTTATTTCCTATATTAATTTTAGGTTTTTTTTTTTTTTAAGAAAGCAGACAAATTTTTTTTTATTAAAATTTGTGTTACTCCTAATATAAATCAGTTTCTTTAAAAAAATTTATTAATAATCATGTTATTTCAAACCAAGATATATAAATTTAAGTGGAAGGAATTATACTTTCTAGCTACTTCAATTATTTTTATAATACATAAAAAATTAATTACTAAATATAAAATGCATTTACTCGAGCTCTACACCTTGATTTAACAAGAAAATAAAACGTATTTTTTTGGTTACATATGTGTTATTATTAGTTATAGAGTATGATTTATTGTTCATGACAATGACAAGCAGTGTGAGAGTAAGCAATAAGCTTGGAGCAAGAAATCCAAAGTTAGCAGCATTTTCTGTGGTGATGGTGACATTGATCTCTTTCATTATCTCTGTGATCGTAGCGATAATTGTGCTTGCTTTGCGCGATGTGATAAGCTATGCCTTCACTGAAGGTGAAACTGTGGCAGCCGTTGTCTCAAATCTCTGCCCACTTCTTGCCCTCATCAATGGAGTTCAACCCGTCTTGGCAAATCTTGGCAATCTTGGCAAATCCTCTAGAAATACGTCAGGGAATAGGATATTCCCTTATCACTGGGATGTCTTGCAACTTTTTCTCTGCATCAGGCTTACAACGCAGGTTAGGAAAGCTTGGTTCCATCTTCAATGCATACCGACATACTTTAAAAAAGGATTGAAATTAATTACAATTGATTTGTAGTTAATTTTTACAACAGTCTAATAAAGTAATGTGTTTCTAAAAATATATGAAAAACACTGTTTTTTTATTAATTTACTAAACAAGATACTGTGCACTATCACTACTAAAATCCATATCATTTTATTAGACTATTTATAAAATTAACTATAAACCAATTTGTAACTAATTTTTGCCCACAAAGACTTTTGGTGGATTTGATAGCGTTTTGGCAAGATCAACGCTTTAATTACTATTGCGTGTTATGGATACTACTTATTTCGTCGTGACTTATCATTATTGTGTAGAAATTATCATTCTATATAATAATATATATATATATATCTAATATATATGCGGGACCGAGCTTAATCACGTCAGCGTGAGGTGATATAATGACTGATGATCAAGTCATTTATTCTAGGAAAGTAATTAGCCGTGTGGCATAAGAAAATTTCACCAACACCTTGATCTATCAAGTAACGTACGTTTTAAACTTCAACACAGTTGAGGGCATAACTATTGACTATGAAATCTTAGAAAGTTAAATAACTCTAACTTCTTTAAAAAAACAAAAAAAGAAAGAAAATGACTTCACAATGCCTTCTAAACTTTTACTCCGATTAAAATACTCATTTCTGATTTTTGATTTTTTGTTACTCTGACCCCTCATACTTTCAATTTGTATCATTTCCTCTCTTCTTCGTGTTATTCACCGTTAAATCATGTTGAAAAATTCTCTAAAAATATACTTTACTTTAACAAAAAATAAAAATAAAAAATTAAAATGAAATAAGTATTTGGAATTTTTTCACACACTCGTTAGAATGTACCAAAATCTTAACGAAAGGAAGCTAAATGAGACAAATTAAAAGTACGAGGAGTCAAAGTGAAAAAAAAATAAAAAAAATAAAAAAATAAAAATTATGGAAGCATTTCAAAACATATGAAAATTTGGGAACCTTTTTGAAGTTTTTCAAAAAAAAAATAAAACAAAAACTGGTTAAACTTCCGCACTAAGCAAGAGAACGAAATTCAACAAATGGTGAGAGATTTTGGTGCTCTAGTTGGTGCCCATGTCGATGATGCAGGAATTGCGTTAGAGAGCTCGGGTAGCCTATTTTTGCTCGACATGATTATCATGTCCTCAATTATATCAATGGTCATCTTTGCTTGTGGTGATGATGCTAACTCTAGCATACCTCGCTAGAGGAAAAGCAGCGGCAGCGTGGGCGACAAAACCACTCTCCCAGGAACAAATCTTCCGGTTCCTAAGACTCTAAGACTCTCTCAACGCTCTTGAACGAAGGAATAAAAAAAAAAACTTACAATAATTAATACTAAAAGGCAGGGTATATTGAGGG
>FXXK01000303.1:21995-33564 GCA_900184695.1 Betula pendula
AGGATGAGGGAAACAGTAACAGCAGAGCGTCATCATCCTCCATTATTCCCATCATTTCCTTGCCTTTCTTATTTAGCTATCGTTAATTGCCCTATGATGTCTCTAATACCAGTTGTAGCACCAGGGAGCCAAACAACACCCCCCTCTTCCTCTCCCTTTTCCACTCTCTCCAAATTGAAGTCTCTTTTTCTTTTCGGATTAGAGGAACTTGAATATCTTCCAGAGGAGTTGCTGCAAAACCTCATTTCTCTTGAGGATCTGACTATTATTGAGTGTCGTAAACTGCAAATATCCATGTCTCCACTCTTTCAACATCTCACCGCGCTTAAAGATCTGTGGATTTCTACAACACTTATCAGCAATGAGGATGAAGAGGGCGCACAATGCGTTGGACCTACAACACTTCGTGATCTATCTATACTAAATGTTACAAGCTTGGTGTCTCTCCCAAGGGAGCTTAGACATGCTCCCACACTGCAATCGCTTGAAATTAAGAACTGCCCTAGTTTGGTGTCTTTACCGGAGTGGATAGCCGACCTCACTTCACTTCAGACGCTTCAGATCCTCAAATGTCCCAATCTACTATCACTGCCTGAAGGTATGCGCCGCCTCACCACTTTACGTCGTTTGACAATTGCGGAGTGTCCTCGCTTGGAGGAAAGATGTAAACAAGACGCAGGAGAGGATTGGCCAAAGATTGCCCACGTCCCAGACTTTTCGAATTGGCGATTGTGATCCGTAGCCTAATGCACCAATTATTCTTCAGGTTTTTAACTCACCGATTAGATAGTAATTTTCTTCTTCTTGTTGTTCATCTTCGCCATACCATTCTATGTGAAACCAACTATAGAATGGATCAAACAAGGGTTTAAGAATAGACACAATTTCAGACCTTGCCGACAATCAGATTTGCACAAAGGTCTCAAATTTTCAGTATTGTTTCCTATCTTTCACTTCAATGGCATTCCCATGACTAATATCTTGATTCTTTTTTCCTTTTTTTTTTTTTTTAAATGTTTCTTGCGTTTCTATTTGAATTTATATTCTACAAATGGTAGCATCACGTGTTGGGTAAAAGACTTATGATAGACCACGGAAGTCACTCCCATCCCAAATTTTCATAAAAACCTCAATAAATTTTTTTGCGTAACTCTGGGTTTTTTCAGAATCAAATGCAAATTTAGACAGATTCTTTTAATTATTATTGTCACTGGAGTCTAACTGCAACTCACTCTTCAACTTGCTCTATTTCTTCTTCTCTGTAAGTTCTTTCATAGCTTATCTCTGATATTCTTTACTGTTTTACTGCTCCTACTCTGTGATTTCTTTAAAATTTTGTCTTGGGTCTTCATGAAATTGCTATTCTTTGAGGAAACTACTTGGTGCTGCTGGGTTATTTGCTGCATTGTGGATTTTTGGCATGGACTTTTGATATTGTTTTCAGAACTTATGTATTGTCTCCCTTATTAAAGCACTACGGTTAAAGAATTTATATTAAATTCTTTTTTCGTGTGATTGTTGTTAAAATTTTACTCATTTGTGCATATTGACTCCTTTAATTGCCCGATTAAGGAGAAGAATTTTTATTTTTTTTTCTAGGGAAGCCTTTAACTTTTCTAGGGTACTGATTATTATTATATCATATTTAAGTATATCATGCATCTGCCTAATTGGTTAGTGTTGTTTATGATATATTCTTTGCCAATTCAATAATGGTACTTGCTGTTCAATACTTCTCAGTAGTGAATCATAAATGTTATATGAGACTATCTCAATTTATAAGAGATTACATCATAACATAATATATGTTATTTTTTGGTATATTTACTATATTATCATTTTTATTATAATTTAATTATATTTTTTATGATAATGGATATTAGCTTATTTTGAATATCCATGTAGAAAATTTCAATAAGTAATGTGATCAATAGTGGTACGGGTAAGTGTGAAAGTGTCATTCCATCTGCGATATTATAAAAACTGTTTCATCGGTTATTACTTATTTAGGGGCGTACCGACGCTCACAAGTAGAAATTCTTGTCGTTGTTTTCATCATAATGGGTGTTGAATATTATTTTTAGATGAATAGTAGTTAATCATGCAATGTACGGTGTTGTTATTTAGAAGACTAATACACCGGCTAGCTAGTATGCAAGTCAGTCTAGAAGTATGTAAAAGAAGAAGTAACAAAAATGAAATAAAAAAGAGTATTTTCATTTTTTTTATTTCGGTGTGAGTGAGATATTGAGTACTGAACTGAAAACCTTTTCTGCATAATGGAAGCAGTCTGGACGATGTCCTAGCCGAAGCATGCTTTCTATCTGATTATAATGAACATTCTTTTAATATCTGTAAATCAGCCTGATTTTTAACTCTTTGTATGACACATACAATAGCCTTACAATATGATGTTTTCGGTAAGAGAAGGCGCTTCTTTTTATAAACCGAAGTAGTTTTTTTTTTTCGACTCTGCTTCTTATGCATAAAAAATTGAAATAGCTACGGAAGTAAATATTGTAGTTATAATGTGTTGGTACATCTGGTGAGAGCTAGAAAGGGAAATCAGAAACCAATGAATTAGCATTTTTGATATTTTATCCTTCAGTCCGACAATAAAAACGAACTGGATTTGACTCACGTAACACAATCTTTTGTCTGTAGCTAGTGCAGTCCACCCTACATACCTAAATATCGAAGATTCAGTACTACTGCATTATAACAAATTGTCTATAACAAATGGAATTCATTGAGTACAGACCAAATTCTCTGTGCACTGATCGTACTACTGCGTAGTGTCTTGAGATAAATATAATGGTAGATTTGTATTTATTGAATGCCTTTATATGGACCAAACAATTTATATTTTTGTTTTATGAGTTGTGTATATCCTTTAATAAATCTGCAAATATCTCTCGATGCCCCCTGTTGAATAAAGAGATTGTATTATATATTTAATATTATATTATAACTTATGCTAAATTAGATATGCTATACATTGATATATATTTTATAACCACATTGAAAGTTCTTCGTGACATCACTGTAAGAAAAATGAGAGACTAATCTAGATTAAATCGTTAGCAGTTTAAAGCCAATTGAATTGCATATACCAATTCACATTAATTGCATTCTCGAGAAAAATCTATTCACTATGGTCATAATTCCCATACAGTTTTCTTCATATCAGTTATTATTTATTTGTATTTATTTTCTTGTAATGTTAATACTGTAGCAATAAGACCTGTACAATATACAATGTTTTATTGCAGGTCTGTGTGAGACCCATTATGCCCCCTTAATAATGCATATATTTTTTTAATTTGAGTCATTCTTATGTATATATTTGTTTTTGGCTTTTTTCTGATATTCTCCAATGCGACTTTATCACTTTTCTTTTTTGCTTCTTCACATTTTACACCATTCTATCAATATACCACTTTCTGTACAGTTGTAATTTTGAAATTATCAAGTCTGATTTTATATATCTTCTACCTTTATGCGCTACGTAAATCTTATAATTTAGTTCAAAGTATGGTTTTTTCCTGTGGTTTCATGGACCATATCCCCACACTATGTGGACATGAAGAAGCTTTGACTTCCCTGATATCGTGCTTAGATATGGAACTTAGTAAACCTTTAAATACCTCCCTTTGACTGTCTCGTTTGATTTTCCAATATTTTTTCTATAAAAAAATCTGCATACATCATAACTCACGGAGAGGAAGCAAACAATTATGTATGCAATAATTAAGTCGTCTATGTATCTACGTAGTAATGTTGACTATCAAACTAAATTAATAACTTCTCTCGTTGTATGTAACAATGAAGAGAAGCAAGCTTCTCTTGATACTCTTATTTACCTCCAAAAATGAATTGGACATTTTCTATAGTATCTGTGAAAACTGGTAAGTGGCATATTCTGATACTTGTCCTCATATAAATGGTATTCTTTTCTTGAATACAATAAGGAAAAACACAAACTATTGTCCTTACATAAATACAAAAGTTAGTAACTGGCGCTTTCGACACACATCCATAACATTAATTGCATCCATTCTATAACTGATCAGTAGTCCATACCATCATTGTTAGATATATCTATGTGAAGTGCTACACAAACTTAGTTGCCCATAATATTCTCATTGGATTGCTCTTTTGAGTTCTCATCATAATGAAAATCCTTCATAAGCGGTTCTTCCATCTAAGAGACTTACTCATACTATGTTCTTTGCCAACTTATACCTCAGGATCTGTAGCATAATGCCTTCTTAACTAATTCTTCTAATAATCTGAAAATGTTGAGAACTAACAATCACACCGACGCAATCTTCTTGGTGCTCCTCTCAATATTTCATAATTTCACTGTCCAATTTTAATGCCATGGTTTGTTCCTCTACATAATAGGATTGCGCAAAAATATTATTGGTGGTCTTAGGTATTGATGCACTTATCTGCGGCAAGTAGCAGCATGAATACCCTCTAGAGGTGCCTTGTCTGAACTATAAAGCTCCTATGATAGCTGCCTCAGAGATGTTGCAGAAGAACATACTTATTTGAGGGCAGTCAAGGCTAATGATGAATCTCTTCAAAACTATATGTATTACTTTCCACCGTCAGTTAACCTCACCAGAATTCCTCCCTGCTCTGTTACTCTGATAACCATTGTTAGTCATGATGTGCTATAGATCACAATGCAGAACTCTATATACAATACATTATGGTTCGTTGTGAAGGATTGAACCTTATGTTTATCAGATGTATTTGCGACCAATGTTTTGCCAAATGCTATTATTATGTATTTTCTACTAAGAATAATTTCCTACTAATAGTTGTACTTTGTATTAAGAATTAAGGAATGGGTAGTCTCCTGTCTCACGCTGAGAATCTTCAACAAAGGGGTTGATTTATTGCAAGATATTGGTCCTCTACTGATGGGAAGCTGGACAGTAAAATCTTGTATACCTATAACTTTACACAAATAAGTGCTTCTTGTAGAAATAGAACCACTTCAATCTGCGTATAAGAATAATTTAAATATGAGTAATTTCCATGAGAATGTTAATAAATACATAGAGCTATACACACGTATAATAGTATTTGACATGAAAATTTGGCATAAACATGACAAAATAACTCCTGAGTAGATAGAGAACTCTTTTTCGTTTCATGATCATCTATAAAAATTAAGTAGGATGCTAAATTTTACAAATGACTTATGTAAAATCTTCAATTATTGTTTTACTTACTATGGAATTAAGTTCTGAGATCCACTATCTTGTATATTTTAACCCAACATTGAAACAATAAAGCTTTAGATAAACGTGTGTTATGAAAGAATGTAAGAAGGCTGGGATAAAGCAATAAGACACATGAAGCTTGCATCATTAAGGTGCCAGTAGACTAAGGACGTAGATTAATGTGTCACAATTGCAAACACAGAGCTTCTCACAACATTAGCTAAACTTTATTTTTTGTTGCATATCTTCCATTATAATGTAAACTATAACAGAAAGTAATGCTCTTACCCTTATCAAATTGTATAAATAATCTTTATCATAATAAACATCAGTGAATTTTTACCTCTTTCAATAAGGTCGTTGTAATCTACTTATATTTCAGAAAATAACTGTAAAAGCACTGAGCCACGACTTAATGCTATTTTCCTATCGTTATTAAAGCCTGGAAGTATTACCAGTCGAAACATGGTTCTTTTATAAGAGGGAAATTGTATTGCTTTTGTCAATTGATAAAATATTCTTGTGTCTATGCTGCTGATTCTCAAAAATAAGAGATATATTCCGTGTTTGGAGAGAACGTGGCAATTGAAAATGATCACAAAGGTTATATTTTATAATTTCGCTTCAATCTTAATTTACCATCTGTTGGTACTTACTACATCATAAAAAAATATTTTATTTTATCTTTATGCGATGTTATCTTTTATTATCGAAATATTACCTTATGTTATAAATTTTATCATTGCTTGAATTTCAAGATTGTAGGAGGACTGTGTATTTTGCGGCGCGCTCTTGCGAATAGTTCTACGGTGTATATGCCTCCAGTTATAGTGTTCTCCCTCGAAATCTATGCTAGGATGGCATTGAGATCCGGCTGATTTTAAACTACTACTGTCTTGAGCAATCTAGCCCTTAATAAAATGGTCATGTGAGGGGTTTTCTGATCAGTCTACATGAAATGTCTTCCTGAAATCTAAGGAGCGGTGGGTCCGAAAAATGTACAGAGTGGGTCCAAGAAAGGTTTCCTTCTGCATGGCTTACCCATAATATGTCCTAGCGGTGCCTGAGCTCTCACAGGTGATTTTCCAGAGGGCGGGTCTACGAATGTCTCGGGGTCAATCTAGTTTGAAATAAAAGTACTAGAGGCGGAGTCATTGCCGAATGTTCAGCGGACGAGTCCCGGAATAATAAGTGCCCTTCCTGTGTGCTGCCGGGCACAAACAAAAAAAAAAGTGTGGTAGTTTTGTATACATCATGGGCGTGAAACGGTGAATTGCGTGATAAACAATTAATTTTCGAGCGGTTGTGGATATCAGTTAGTCATATTTTATTGTATAAGAAGAAAAATGATTTGATTCATTCACAATAATGAGTAGGTCACCGGTTATAGCAAGTGATCTACACGGAAGACCCTGAAATCTGTCCTGTTATAAAATAGCGGTCTAATTGCATAAAATAAATCTAAAAATGATGTAGTAGAAATCCTTTTCTTTATCTTATAAGTGACCGGAGTTCTGGAGTCTCGTGAATAATATTACGTTGTTCTTGCATGCCGCTGGCTTTTCTTTATGGTTCTGGCTGCCTTAAGATGCAACAGTCATGATAGAAACTCAGGGTCGGGCTTCCATGCAGCTCTTCCTTGACATGTTCTCAAAGTCTACAAGTCTACTGCAAATCTAAAAAATGTATCGGGTGCATCGAAATGTCTTTCAAACAAATGTCATTTATTCAATGTCACACTCCACCTTCTCGCTTACAAAGTCTCTGCTTCTCCCTTTCACCCACTCACCTTTCCTTTTTCTTCCTCCAACCTCCTCTTCTCTTTGAGATGATAACCTCTCTAGGCTGTGTCATTTTATTTACTTACTATATACTGGACTATGTTCCTCTGGGAATTGCAGCACCAAACTTATAGGCACTTCCACAGCAACATCTGCACAAAGTGTAAGACTTGAGACCTAAATTGTTACCATCAAAACCAGCTAGTCGAGTTCGGTATCTTTGTACTGCAGTGAAATGGACTCACACTTTATAAAGCTACAACGGCAAATAACCCTTTAATCTCTAGCTAAAAAATGTAAATGGGTGCATGGATGCCTTTCTCATAAGAGGAGTCCTAAAGTCAATATTTTCTGGAGAGAGTCTTGGTGGGGGTAACTCCAGCAATTATGAGATCAGTTGGAAACCTACTGTCAGCTTCATATGTCAGTCCGCCTATCTCGGAGTGCTTGTTGAGATGTCTCTGAATTCGTGAATTCACTTCCGTCAGTACTCGATACAAATACCAGCGACAGCAACAAGCCGGAAGAGTAGGAACAAGAGGGGGGGTCGCACAAACCTGTCCCATCCGGCAAGATAGAATTAGTGGATTCTAAAAGGTAGAATCCTCACAATTGTCAGTGGGACTCTGCTACTAGTGATCGACAGCTACGCAGAAAAAAATATAGGTAAGAATAATTAACTAGCGAATCTGCGGGGTTTGGTGGAACTAACTCTCACGGGACAATCTTCAAGTAAACGCGCTATAGTTGACAATTTATATTCAAGGCCCCTGAGAGACATTTTTTTCTACTTCTGTGAGTTAGACTTAAGTATTTTTCTCCATGACACGTGCCATACCGCGTCAGACATTTGTTTGACAGGATATGTTACCGGAAAACATCCCTTTTAGTGATCTTCCTATATTAAAGTCTAATAATTCTGCATTCTCTTCCTCGAGAGTAACCCACGCTATTTTTTATATGATATCTTGTGTAGCGTTATCATTATTTCATTTAGATGTCGCGGTAATCGCTGATATAGAGCCGGATTTAGAAACTTTTGAAAGGAATCGAAATACTCGAGCTCCAACTTAATTCGGTACCGAGAAACTTACATAGCTTATCTTGATTAATGTTAACTGGGACCCAACCCAATGGAATTTTCGGTGACCGCATCCCTCGAGTATCCAATTAATGTAGTACTATTAATCAAGCGTTCTGAGAAACCCGCCCGTAGAATCACCTAGAGGAGATAACTTGGTACCCCCAGTGTAACATATTACTTTCTAGGGCGATTCTACTAATCGCTCTCACTTAAGGTATATTACGAGACACTTTCACGTAGATCCTTGCACTTCACTCAGAATCTGCCCCTGAAGCGTCATACATATGAGACATTTGATCGCCTCCCCTGCCTCGCGACGGGAACTCCATCAGATGAACCGCTTCTCCAACAAATGCTTGTATCGAATATTTGTTTATTACGTGGAACCCGTGATATGACATTGTCTTGATGGATCTCTATATACGGTAAACTAAGGTTTGGCTCGAGTAACCCTACCCGTGGACCTAGTAGCCTAGCTTGTAGTCTAGATGTGAGTTAATCAATCCCGTCGATAATTTTTGGTTTCGGCACACAACACAATATACGGACTTGGCCTTGTTTTCTCTTAGGGACTCTTTGTTTGTTGTGACTATATTGGCAGTTCACATTATATGCAGAGACAAAATTTCTTAGAACTACGCCAGAAACAAAAATTATTCTATTTTTAATTTTTATTTATTTATAATCTAATTTTTTTCAAAGTTTAAATAATTAGATTCACGGCCAAATTATTAACTAATCATTTCACATTTTTTCATTTTAATTAGGTTATCTTTATTTTACTTTCCATTAGATTTGTCAAGAAAAGAGAAACAAAAATAAATGGCCGGTTATTCGGTGCGTGCCTATATCTCATTTCAGAAATTTATTTTATATATTTTTTGGCCGATAATATTTAATGTATTCCTTTAATCAATTTTTCACCTAATATAACCTATTTATCCGACGGATTATTCATATTTATATGTAGAATATAAAATTATGGGCTGATAGTTTTTTTTCATTATACAAAGTTGAAACATGTGTTTTTAGTACTAATAGTTTTTATAAGTAGAACTAACAACAATTCAATTAGCATTTTTTGAGCTGGAATGTTGAGCATATATTTGATATACGATCAAAAATTTCTTAATTAAGATTCTCACAACCAGATTAAGTTCGTCTACTTTGGCTATTAATAAAATGAATTCTGGGTCTGCCATTTAAATTGATTTTAATTAAATTACCAAGAAGTGTAATAAAATCCTCTATCTAGAATGGACTACAGATACTTTAATTTTACCAAAAATTAATTTTAATAAAAATTGAAAGTTCTACTCATCACATTTGCTCAGTACTTATATCATTGGAGCTTCATCTATAAAATCTTTATCAATAAATGTTGAAATACCGTAACACATGAATCAAATATTCTCTTTCATTTTTATATTTTGGTAGTCTTCCCCAATTTCTATATATTGTCTTCTTCAATTGTCATCCATTAAGACAATATATTCATTACACATTATAATACTTAAATAACATTAGATTTAATAATAATAATAATACTATTAATAATATTCTATAAATATAATAATTCTAATTTTTATTTATATATCACAAGTATGATAAGATAGATAATATATATATTTTAATTAAGCAGATTTATAGTATGCCGTGTAGACCAGATAGTAGAGACAATTTTAAAATATGACTATTGTGAGCCAAAAGAGAAGCCGTTATTATTTCAAAAAACTGGAGTTCGGGAAAATTTGTTTTCTCTAGCAATGGAACAAAATATAGTCAAGCACGTATTCAGAGGGACTGATATATTAGGTGAAAGAAGATTCATATACCACCAAATATAAGATTGTTTTCGATATGGGAAACAAGTACTTTAATAAAATAGTTAGTCGATTAAAGAATGAAAATGAAGGTTGAAGTGTATGTTAGGTTTATTAATTATGTTTGAGGGCTGCAAGGTTGGGCTAGTTAAAGAAAAGTGTCTTTAATTGAGATAAATATAGAAAAGTGGGTTTTGGCTATTCAGTAAAAGTGGATTGGTAATAGCTGCATAGATCTGTTGAGCTGATTGAGGTGCTCGACCTTAAACATCTCACTCAAATAGTGGATTAGACATTAGTCTTTATAGTGCTATTGTTGTATGGAGCTACATTGTGGAGATGAATAATGAGGCTAAAAGCTTGAGAGATACCAAGTATGAAGCCATTTAACTAAGTTGGTTGGATGTCTACAAATTGTAAATGATGTTAATGCTTAATACTCTTTTAAAACATAAAAATGGAGATAGAGCAACTGACGATGTGATGTAAGTGGGCCCAAATTACATCTTATCCAATCACTTTTATAAAGGTGAAGTCGAATGAAGAATGTGGGACCATTGGATATTGGTGTTCGATTCAGAGGGGAGACAATAGACTTGTCTTTATATGTAAAATAACATGAAGGCGTATTAAATAAAATGTTGTTGTTATAGCCTTTTAAACTTGTGGTAGATATATGGCTGTATATATGTTCTTAAATATTACTCTTTCATGAATTAGGTAAGATTTTCTTTTTGTTTTAATTAGATATTAATAAAATAACTATTAATGATCTTAGAAACACATCGAAGTTTTCAATGAATCTTTTAAAAATCAACATAAGGGACGTTTGTCACTCAGAGTCAATTATCAATATTGTATTAAGAGATCTTAAAATCCAGTATTATTAAAAAATGCCCCATATGGGACACAGATGGTGATGAAATACTCAAACTTAAAATGTATTATAATATGTTACCTTAATATTCGAATTTGATAGAAAATTCCATTTGTATTATCTAAATTTGAAGAAAATTCGTTCTGGCTAAAAAATTTTAAATCACTAGATGCAGAAATATCAAAATAAATATTCAATCTTTAAGTAATTAGCGTAAAGTTGTAACATACAGCTTCAAGTAACATTAAGAATTCAATTCTGAAGGGTCTGTCATGCAATATATTTTGACCATTTAGACGAATCCTGATGCGTGGCAGCGTCTTATGAATTTGGTAATTATGAAATATAAAAAAAGTTTTTTAATAAATTTAAAGGGGTGTAATATTTAATGGTTTTTTAAAAGAGATCTTGCTATAAAAATAAAATTGTTTCAAGAAAATTTTAACAATAATATATATTCGGTTTTAATTTTTGGGACTCAGCTCCCAAACATGTGCTGAGAAGTGTCCAAAGTATTTATTGAGAAAATCTGTGTGAGGTGGGGGCACTTGTCCCCAACAACAACGTGGGTCCCGTGAGTCACGGAGGTATGCCTGATCTGCTCTCACCGCATGAAGGAATATAATGGCGTAAGTGGTCAAAAAAAAAAAAACCTTCACTAAAGTAATTCTCCTATGCGAATTCTATGAGAGAAATAAAAAGACTAATTGATATATGTAAGCACGGGTGTGAATGACTATTTCATTCCACCGAAAAAAATTTTT
>FXXK01000305.1:0-22641 GCA_900184695.1 Betula pendula
TATATTTTCTCATTGAATCATACAAATAAATAGAGTTACATTTGTCCTAATTTTTGGTCTATACAATATTATGCCAATATCACGCTATAATTATTCTACGCTCATTTCTTTCTATACTAGCACACTTTCCATTTGTTGCATATTTACTTTCCATGTGAAGATTATTTGCAGCTCACGCCAACACTTCCCCTCAAGTTGATGCATATAAGGTCTCTCATGCACAACTTGTCAAGTGAGTTGTAAAAACTCTTACTTGATACCGCCTTAGTAAGTATATCCGCTAGTTGGTCTTCAGACTTCACAAATGGGAAGCGGATTATCTTCTCTTCCAAAATTTCCTTGATGAAATGTCGATCCACTTCCACATGCTTTGTTCCGTCATGTTGCACTGGGTCTGAGATATCGCAATGGCAGATTTATTGTCGCAGAAGAGTTCCATTTCTGAAGTGGGAGTAAATCAAGGTTCAGTAAGAAGTCTCCTGATCCATAGTAGTTCACATAGTCCCTTCGCCATCCTCACCACGAAATTCAGCTTCAGCACTGGAAAGTGCTACTACTTTTTGTTTCTTGCTTCTCCAAGTGACTTAGGTTTCCACCTACAAACATAAACTACCCGAGGTAGATTTTCTATCTGTGATACTTTCCAGCCCAGTCTGCATCTGTATAGCCATTGATTTCCAGAATGATCTATCTTGAGACATTAGTCCTTTTCCGGGGTGACATCTTCAAGTATCTTAGTATCCGAAGTACAGCTTCCATGTGATCTTCACTTAGGATTATGGCATAAATGACTGACTACACTCACCGCATAAGCAATGTCTGGACGAGTATTTTGGTGGGGAAAGATAAATTAGTTTCCCAACTAACCTTTGATATCTTCCTTCCGTTGGAGCTTGATCGGATATTCTCCAAGTCTGTGATTTTGAGCGATTGGAGTATCTGCTGGCTTACACTTCCAACATCCCTACCTCTGTTAATACATCAGTACATATTTCCTTTGGAAAGGATATTCCTTCCTCTAGACCTGGCAACCTCAATTCCCAGAAATAATTTGAGTCCTCCCAAATTCTTCATTTCAAAGTCCGTGGCAAGTTCTTCCTGTAGTTTCGATATTTCCTCTTTCATCGTCACCTGTAATGAATCATGTCATCCACATAGACTATTAAGACAGTTACCTTCTTTCCGTATGCTTCATAAACAATGTATGATCTGAGTTGCTTTGCTTGAACCCATATTTCCGCATTGCCATGCTGAATCGCCCAAACCATGCTCGAGGTGATTGTTTCAGACCATATAGGGCTCGTTGTAGTTTGCATACCATGTTGGTATCTGTGGAGGACAACGTATCCTGGGGAAGGTCCATGTAAACTTCTCTCAAGTTCTCCATGTAAGAAGGCATTTTTTACGTCAAACTGATGGAGTGGCAATCAAGGTTAGCTGCAAAGAGATAACAAAAATTCTTACAGTGCTGAGTTTCGCTACTGGTGAGAAGGTTTCCTGATAATTCAACCCCATATGTTTGTGTATAACCTTTTGCCACCAGTCTTGCTTTGTATCTTTCTATTGATCCATCAGCCTTGTGTTTGATGGAGAATACCCATTTGCATCCTACTGCCTTCTTCCCCTCTGGTAGTGGAACTAAGGTCCATGTGTCATTCTTTAGTAATGCCCCCATTTCTTCCTTTATTGCCTGTGTCCACTTTGGATCTGATAGGGCTTCCTGAATTCCAGCTGGGACTTGAATTGAGGAAAGTACGTGCACAAATCCTCTGAGCGGTTCAGGTAAGCTCTTAGTTGACATGTAGTTGGCAATTGGATATCTTGATCTTGATCTCTCTCTTCATCATCAGGGAGAGTATCTTTTCGGTGGTTTGCCACGGTTTGTCCTGAAAGGTAATACATATCCACCAGAAGAATTCACATTACTGTCATCTAAATGTGTGTCAAGTGTGCTTACCTCAGGAATATTCTCAGGAGAAGAGTCTGTGGTATGAAAGGGGGGGGGCTTGCAGTGTCCGGAGGTATGTCATGTTCAACTGTCCCTGAGTGTGGTTCTTCATCTTGTTCTTCGTCTTCCCATGTGTGTTTCACTAGTCACTGTATTACTGTTTGGCCAGTCAAAGTGCACCCATTCTGTTCTTCATCATATGTCTTCCCCCTGAAGGCAGATTGGGGCCGGAGAAGAAAGGTTCGGATTCCAAGAAGTAACATCCATAGTTACATAGAGGCGACTGGTAGAGGGATCATAGCACGGGTAGCCCTTCTGATGCGAGGCGTACCCTAAAAATAGACACCGTAGAGCACATGGGTCTAGTTTAGTGCGTTGGTTCTTGTGGAGATGAACATAAGCCACACACCCAAATACTCGAGGAGAGAGCATGAGAGTCGTTGGTAGGTGACATGAGACGCAGGACCTGGAGTGGGTTTTGAAACCGCAAGACTTTGGAGGGAAGTCTGTTAAGAAGATGGACCGCAGTGGAGACCGCATCGGGCCAGTATCGAGTCGGCACACGATTTCCATGAAGTAATGCTCGGGCAGTCTCAAGGATGTGACGGTTCTTTACGCTCAGCTACACCATTTTGTTGTGGTGTCTGAGGGCATGATGTCTCATGAATAAGTCCATGGTGGTCAAGATAGTGCGGAAACGTTGGGTTAAAAATTCGCCACCATTGTCAGAGCGAGAACTTGGAGTTTAGCAGAGAACTGAGTTCGAATCATTGCATGAAATGACTGAAAAATTGAGAACACCTCATCCTTATGCTTCATCAAGTAAAGCCACGTCATCCGAGTACAATCATCAATAAATATAACAAACCAACGAACTCCCGAGACGATAGAAACCGGGGAAGGACCCCAAACATCAGAGTGAACGAGTGAAAACGGAACACAACTTTTATTCAAACTTGGCAAAAATGATGTACGATGACTTTTGGCTACAATGCAGGTAGAGCATTTGAATTCAGATACAGCCATATTATTTAAAAAGATTGGGAAGTACATGTTTCAAGTAACCAAAATTGGGATTTCCCAGCCGTTGATGCCATAGCTGGATTTGCCGTTCTCGTCCGTCACTGCGAACGTGAAAAACATGACCCGTGCTGATGTCATCCACATAATAGAGACCCCCCTTTTAGTACCACGACCAATTATCTCCTTGGTGAGAATATCCTGAAGAAGACAAAAATGAGAGTAAATTAGGACCACACAATTTAGTTCTTCAGTGACTTGGCCAACAGACAGTAATTTATGTGAAAGTGATGGAATAAGTAAGGTATGAGATAGTTGAAGGGGAAGGGATAGTGACACGGTGCCAGCCCCTGTAACTGGAGAGACAACCCCATTGGCATTTTCAACACAAGAGCGTCGCGGGGTAGATCTCGTAATAAAATCTTTATCATCAAAAGTCATATGATCTGTGGCTGCAGAGTCGAGTAGCCAAGCATTACAGTGGCCATCCCCGGAGGAGGTGGCAAAACTAGAGCCAATTTTACCTATATCGGAGGCAGATTCTGCATCTGGGGACTTGTCTTGAGGAATCAAAGAAAGATGTGGTTCTGCGGACATGACAACCACCGTGCCAGTATTGGATTTTGTACCTCCGGAAGCCTTTTTTCTCTTTTCCTGCAATTCATACCACCAGTCAGGATACCCATTTTTTTAAAACAAGTAACACTGGTATGGTTCGGTTTCCCACAGGGGAGCATTTAGTAGCAGCCCCATCAGGGGTATTTTCGGATTGCCTTGGTCTAAAAGACCCTTTGCCCAAGTGTGGGCTGGAAGCCACACCAGGACTGATACCCACGGAGTGGGTTGGGTGCTGGCTGGAAGTCACACCAGGACCGACACCCACAGAGGTGGGTCGGCTGCAATCGCAGCCCCTTGGTAGCCAGGACCACGCCGGAGGTGGTGTGGGAGTCATCGGCGCCCATAACCGCTTGCCGGAGAGCCTCCCGACGGACCATCGCGTAGGCCTGCTCGACGGAGGGAAAGGGCCGCATCTGGAGCACGTCACTCCGGATGTGGTCCAGCCGATCGTCGATCCCATCGAGGAAGGTGTAGACCCGGTCTTCCTGGAGCAGAGAGTTGAAGTGCTGGATGTCGGCGGGGCACTCCATCGGATTCGGTCGCCGGAAATCAATTTCGCGCCGAGGCCTTGCAGATCGGTGTAAAACTTCTCCAGGGGACCACCGGCTTGTTTCAGACGAGCAACACGTCGCCGGAGTTCGTAGACTTGAGAGGTATCGCTTCCATCAAAGTACGTTGTAGCAATAGCATCCCAAACTGCTTTAGCAGTGGGAAATCGGATGAAATTTCCGATAAGTGTCGGTCCATAGAGTTGATGAGCCATCCTTTGACGATGGCGTTATCGGTTCGCCATTTTCGAAAGGTTGGGTCTGTCGTCGACGGTGGGGGTAGTCACCGTTGATAAATCCCAGTTTGTCTTTGCCGGAGATATACATCTCGACAACTTGGGACCAAAGGCCGTGTTAGAGCTGTCCAATTTAATTCCAATTGGAGCTGTAGTATTTTCGGTGGAATGGGTAGGTGTTTGGACTTTGGATAGGGCTTCTGTCATTTGGTTGGTGAGATTGGCAAGAATGGAGGTTGGTGGTTGTGGGTTATCACCGGAATTGGTGACAGGGTCGGCCATGGCTGACCAGGTTTAGGTAAGAACGGCTAGGGTTTTTCACGGAGCAGGGATCGAATTCCTTGCTCTGATACCATGTCAACAATTAGGAATTAGGGAATTATTTTCTTGTATATTTTCTCACTGAATCAATACAAATAAATAGAGTTACATTTGTCCTAATTTTGGTCTATACATATATTATGCCCAATATCACGCTATAATTATTCTACGCTCATTTCTTTCTATACTAGCACACTTTCCATTGTTGCATATTTACTTTCCATGTGAAGATTATTTGCAGCTCACGCCAACAGTAACTTATCAATGTTAACTCATTTCTGGTTTTGAAATGTTAAATGCCAGTGTTTTTGAGAGCTGTTTTAGAATACATTTGAGAGGTTTCGAAAATTTTACATGTCGTTTTGATGATTCTTAATATATATATATATAGGCCCTTTACTAATAGGAAAGCTTGACGGGCTCTATTTGTTAATGTGTTTGGTTTGAAGAAGTGTTCGTATACGACATAAAGGTCAAATTAGTTTTTCTATTTTTTTATGGGTTTTTGTTTTTTTTGGTTGTTTGTTAATGCTTTTGTTTTGAGGAGAGAAAACAAGAATTTTAACAAATGGAGCCACTAATGCTTAAGTATTTTCATTGTCTTCAATTAGACAAGCCCTAACTGGAGCTGGCGTTTGACAAAAATCTTTAGAAACTGATGGATTATTTTTCTTACACTTTCTTCACATATGGGTTCACAGTCCCCTCAATGAATGAGGTGGGAGGTATATAGTGGAGACAGGGTACCTAAGTTGGCTTTCTTGAAAGCGGGAAACAGTTGTTGAAAGCCCTAGCTCTTTGAAAAGCAGTTTTTAGAAGTCATCAAATAAATACATTTTCTGTGTCATTCTATCCTGTTTTGTTTTTGATTTTGATTACAAAAAATAGTACAAACTATCTCTGTACAGGACATAGTTGGGACTTTTGAAGAAAAAGAGGAATATTAGGCTTACAAAATATTTTACAAAAAAACTCTTATAAAGTGATGTGGCACAATATGATTGGAAAGGAGATGAATCCAAATTTGAGAAACTAAATCATGTTGTGTCACATAACTTTGTAAAAGAATTTTTTTTTAGAATATTTTGTAAGCATAACATTTCTCGAAGAAAAAATCTGATTTGCTATTCTCATAGTCACTAATCTCCACTCCTTATTTCCAAATATGTTACTAAACCAAATTCAGGTTCCATTGTACTTGTGCTGGCCAGCTTTATACACATACCACATCGGCTAGTCTCTCCCATTCTCAATTGGGTTACTGTTTATTTTCTCTGCATAATACAGAACTCTGTTCTGTTGGATTGTTTAATATCTCATTCTTTTGATTTTTGTGGATGGTATATTTTTCTATTTAATTAATTATAATACTGAATTGATGGAAGTTATTGATGGATTCCTGAACAGGGAGTCAGTAATGCAGAGAAGTTAAAAAGGTCAGTAAGTATTATTGTTTGCTACTTAATCTGTTATGGCATTTTGGAGAATTAATAACCTTTTAACAGTGCTGCCTCCACTTTCACCCTTAGTATTAAAAGAAAGAGAACAACAGTCAACAGCTCATCCAAAGCTCAGTCTTCTGTTTCACAACAAGCAAAAGAGGTCCAAGCAAATCTGGATCCCAAATTCCCTAGCCTTGTCAAGACTATGCTCCCATCTCATGTTACTGGTGGATTTTGGCTGGTAAGTTTTACTTTTGTCCATGCTTTTGTAAATTGAATAACGTATGGGTCACTTGATTTATTTTATGTGCTTAATCATTTGGATAACAGGGTCTCCCCAAGCACTTTTGTGCTGCACATTTGCCTAAGGATGATACCAAAATTGTTTTGGAAGATGAAAGTGGGGAAGAATTTGAAACAAAATATCTTTGGGAAAAGGTGGGACTAAGTGCTGGATGGAGAGGGTTTTCTATCGCTCACAAGTTACTGGAGGCAGATATCGTGATTTTCCATTTAGTCAAGCCTTCCAAGTTTAAGGTGGTCATTTGAACCTTCTTGTTGTTGCTTATAGATTACCTTGCGCCCAAAATCCTTGAGTGTTTAATTTCCATTGCTAATATTCAATGCCTGTACTGTAATTTGGTGCAATCAAGATGATGATACTTTTGTTGTAATTAAAGTACTCCATTAGAATCAATAAATCTATGGCAACTCTGATCTCTCGCTTGAACTAGAAGCAATTATTGACTGGATAGAAGTCTAAAAAGGGCAAGTCAAAAACCAGTTCAAATTATAGTAAATACTGTTAACATTGCTTGGTGTTGATTGGGTTTTGATTATTTCATCGAAGTACCTAATGAAGGACAACCATTCTGCAGAAACTGAAAAGGACCAAAGAGTTGGCTTAAGCTATTATTTTGTAATTTTTCCTTAACAAATAACACTCCTAAAGGCCTTATCCACTTCTTTCTTTACTTGGCAAAAAAAATCCTAAAAGATTTTTGTCTAATGGAGCTTTTCTCTTTCCAATGCATGTCGATTAAAAGGAGATAATTAATTATATGCTGCTTGCAGCTGTTACTTGTCAATGCTATTATATCTGTGTAATTTTTACCTGACCCAATTTAGGTATACATTGTGAGATCTAATGGTTCAGATGAAGTGGATGGTGCTCTTGCCCTCTTAAAATTGGATGCTTGCATGAAACAAATGAATTGCAGTAAGTTGTTTTGCAGTTCACATTGCCTTTTTTTTTTCCTCTCTCCTTGATCATCTTTTAAATGGCTAAAAAATGCTACTTTCCTCAATTCCCTTGCTATTTGTTTCAATTGTGTGAATCAGATACGAAAACCAACGCTTGTTTGGAGCCTCTTTCACAAGAAAATACTAAAAAGGATATCCGGATGGTCTGTGGTACTGATCTTGGGCTGATATCAGATCCTTTAGAAGATCACAGTGATTTTGGCTCAGAAATTTTGGATGGGATCAGATTATCAGAATCTGTTGTTGATTTTAAACAAATTAGAAGTATTGTGGATTTCAGCATTCTCGTTAATGGTTTGGTTATAAACTCTGAGCTTTCCAAATTCCTTCTGACCAAGTACTATGAGCTCTGTTGCAGTCAGAAATCATTTCTTCATGACCATCTCCTCGAGGGTCTTAACTGCAAATTAGCTGCTGGTATAATTTCTGAGACTATTAATATTGCCGACGCCATTAGATCCTGCAAGATTTGCACATCACAAGATCATTTTTCCACTTGGGAAAAGACTTTGAAAGCTTTTGAGGTGTTGGGCATGAATGTGGGATTCCTGCGTGCTCGGCTAGAGCAGCTTGTGAATATTTCAGTGAAATCAAAGAGGTATAAAGAAGCTAGACTTGAACGAGCTCATGCAGAAGAGGAGAAGCAAACACTGGAGGCAAAGCTTTTGGAAATAAAAGAGAAAATGAATAGCCTTGATGCGGAGATTTTGAATCTGGATCCTACTGCTGAGAGGCTTGAGCTTATGTTTGAAGAACTGGCTAATGCCCCTTGGTAATGAGGAACTACTGTCATTGGTTCACAGCTTTTTTGTCAAGTATAGGAACTATTCCAGGACCAGGAAAATGTCGTTGGTGAAGAGATGTTTTGTTTTACTGGTATATAGCTTTTTTGTGAAGTTTCTCCCACAAATTGATAGTTTCACAAAGTAACACTTTTTCTCAGCACTATAACCATCTTTTTGTAAGTTAAATTGATTAATCATAGGGATCACTGGAGAAACTCATACAACTGTTAGCAATGGTCAGTGGAGATTTTGTATCTATTGGTTCTCTCTTTTGTAAGCCTTTCGACGATTACCTATGATAAAAGCTGTAATTATTAGACAAATTTCATGAGCCATTGCCCTCTCTCTCTCTCTCTCTCTCTCTCTCTCTCCTATAAGTTTGTCTTTGCTCAAATCCAAAGGTTCTAAAAGACTTTCCTACTCAAACCTAGCTCCCAGCATGTTCATGAAAATTACTTTATAGGTTAATACAACCTCAAATTTAAGAAAAATGATATGAGCTACTTGCAGGGTAATTAGTATTAGTTTATGTGGAGTCTAGTTTGTGTCCAACTTGGTTCAACATTGGCCTTTCATACATATTACAAAAGGCCGACATATCATTTTAGTCATTATACTTGATTCCTAAAAGTATGCTTAGTAAGAGTTCTAGTCTTGAGAAAAGAAAAACTACAACAAAAAAAAAAAAGATATGGTTTTCTTTCTTGCTCTTTTAATACGAGAGAATAATCCAAGCCTCATAAGATCCATGCATTTGGATGAATGCCATTTTAAACCTAAGTCCCTTATAAAATAAGTAAAACAATCAAATTCATTGAATCAAGATCTTTTAAAAATTTTAAGCTATTTTATCATATAAAATTTTATGAATTCTAACCTCAATATTTATCAAAATTCGTTATATTTTAAAAATAATAGAAGTTGATGTAACACAATTTTAAGAAATTTATTTTAAAATAATAGTTACAATTTGAATAATTTAGATGTTATAATAATCTAAGAATTTAATCTCGTCTCATTATCGAGACATCAATTTGTTGTTACTGATTAATACCATATGGCGCTAAAAACAATAGTAATTCACAGTTAAAAGTAAGACTGTCAATTTTTGACATGATGAGCTAGAGTTTGGTGTAATAAAATTTAGGTCAAATATAGTCGAGCCAATTAGACATGATTAATAAAATAGTTAATTTCGGGTCAACTCGTTCACTCACAATTGACCTGCATAATCCGTATAAATCTAAATTATATTTCAACTCCATTTACATGTTGATGCTTAGTGAGGAAGTTTTATCATGTTATTTGTTGGAATGTAAATTTATTTTCTTTATCGCTATGCGTTTGCTTAAGAAAATAAACTTTATTGGACTACACTATTATTTTGGTCAGATATTTTGTTGATAACTTAGGTTATGTTTGTTAATCATGGTTATTGATAACGAAGTTAAATCCAAGCCTTTGAAAAGCTACAACAAATGAATTCCGTACCAATATCCAAGCTAAATTCATAGATAATTGGTCGTATTCGGGTCAACTAAATCTATTTATTAAACGAGTTATTTGGACTATATCTTGTTATTCATTTATTTAAGCATGTCGTGTTATGATTAAAGGGTTTAGAGTTTAGGGTTTACATTGTTTAATTAAATGGTTGTGTCAAATTGACTCATATAACTGTGTACTAGTGACCCAACAAAACTCCAACCAGAAAGGTCCTGGGAAGAACCTATGCTCAAAATCCTAGGAAAATGCAACGTGTCCTACTGAGGTTGCCACATTTTGAAATTAATAGTTTCACTTGAAAGTTTTTTTTTTTTTTTTTTAAATTTTTTCCTAAGCTAAATAGCTAATAGTTTCAAAGTTTAAATCTTGGCAAATCAGCGCTCAAACACGACCGTTGCCCATTCCACATTCCCCATTGTCCAGAATAGGACAAAAGACAGTCCCAACGGTCAGCTACTGTCTCTCCCCCCCATTTTCTTGGTTTCGCTGTTTCTTTGTAAGAGTTAGCACTTCCTCTGGAGAAAAAGAGAGAGAGAAAGGGAGAATCGTTGTTTGGAGAGAAGGAAAATGGTAGTCAAATCGAAGTCAAGCTATGAGGAGTGCCGGCGGCAGAGGCTGGAAGAGAACAAGAAGAGACTGGAGGAGCTCAATCTGGGGAAGCTGGCTCAAGCTCTCAAGGCCTCGAGCCCTAAGCCCTCTCCGGTGGGTTTTCATAACTCCCTCGGTTTGGTTTTTGGGTTTTCAAGTTGATTGAAATGGTGGATTGTTTTTTCTTTTTTTGGTTATTTGTACGGGCAGATGAAGCAGGTGAGGCGACCTAAGCTGCTGCTGGACCCCTCTTCAGTGAGCGTGAGAAGGTCCAGCCGCGTCGCCGCCAAGCCCCCTCCGAATTACCATGAAGTCAGCTCTCTCTCTGTATCTAGACTCTGATCACTGTGCATTTGTTTTCGATTCGAATTTTTTTTCTTTTTTCTTTTTTGCTGAACATAGTTACTCTGTCTTTGAAAAATGAAACCGTTCGTTTTAGAAGATTTAAGGTGCTTACTAGGTTGATTTCAACTTTAATTTTTGAGATTTTTTTTTCATGTCCCAAGTTGCTTATTAGAATATATTCTGATATTTATATGATTGATTTATATTTCCTAGTATTGGTTGATTTATGTTTCCTTGTATAAGTCGATTTAGGTTTACTTGTATAGGTTGACTTATTTAACTATAAATAAGGACATGTCTATTATAAACAATCAAGTTAATGAGAACACAATGTATCCCTTAAAATTATTGAGAGTGGTGGACGTAGGTGTCTAACACCGAACTATCTGTAATTCTTTGAGTTCTAGGTTTTGGACATTTTATAGTTTAATTTGTTGCTAATGTTGCAAAGAAGACAATTTGATGCCGTCTATTAAATTTCACTTGCGAGTACTATCATACTAATATCTACATTAAGCACTAGGTTTGAGTTTCATTATTTCTTGCATTTTTTCTTGTGCTATTCTCTGCTTTTTGAGTTTTCTAGAATCCCTGCCGTTTTCTTTTTATTCTGGGTGCCATTAAGATCACATGACTTAGATTATGGGGTCCATATTATTAGTTCCGATTGAACATGGAGTTGCAGATACGTTACACTACCCACCTAATTGATTTCCATTATTTAGTATTTTATTTTATTTAATGAATAAGAGATCAATTATACCAACAAACTAATTGTTTCTTAAATTGGTTTTGGTAATGTTTTGAGTTGTTATGGATGCTTAGACATAGTTTTACATTAATTGTTCAAATGCTTTATTTTGGATTTATCTGCAAGCTTCTTGAATCCTTGATTCTTGACAGGTACCAATTGTACCTTTGGGGAGGCCCATAAGGTTGGTGTGTGTCTCAGCGTTCAATTTTTTAGTAGTCAATGAAAGATTGAGCATTTTGTAGCTTGGTTACATTATGCGTTTTGTGGGATTCGCTTGTAGGAGCTATCGACCAAGAGACCTGTCGAACCGATTTTATGCTTCGGATGATGCAAGGCAATATGCAATTGAGAGAGCAGAACAAGTTGAATCAGGTTTGGGATCTAACTTCCCCACCTTTCTGAAGCCCATGCTCCAGTCACATGTCACCGGAGGATTTTGGTTGGTAAGTTAATGACTTGTATAAACAAATTAGATGATATTCTAAACCAAGATTGTTCTTTCAGTAATATGTAGTAGGGAGGTGCTGAGTCATTGTTTGTTCTTAGACTTGTTGCAAATAGAAATTGTTTATGGATTTGTGTCAAAAAAATATTGTTTGAACACAGCTGAAACCGAAATTTGGACGTTCAACTGAAAAGCCACACACTTTCAATTGTTTCTTTTCCTTTTAAATGGTTGGACATGATATCTTGTTCTTTTTGTAGAATGAAAATGGTATTGGTAAAATTTTGATTGTTCATATCGACAATAGAATTGGATGTATTTCTAAATTTTTGTAATAACTTTTTGCTTCAACCTACCAATAGGGTCTGCCGGTCCAGTTTTGCAAGGCGCACCTTCCCTCCAAGGACGCAATGATTACTTTGGTAGATGAGGATGGAAGTGAGTCCCCAACAAAATACCTCACTAACAAAACTGGTCTTAGTGGTGGTTGGAGAGGGTTTGCTATTGATCATGAACTAGTTGATGGTGATGCATTAGTGTTCCAATTAATTAATCCTACAAGATTTAAGGTGAGCAGTTGGACTTGGATTGATCATTAATTGTTTGGTACATGTTTAATGCTTTGAAGCATATATGCATGCATAGTAAAGGGGCCAAGATTTTGGTTGACAGGGGGGAAGATTAAAAGTTAGAATTAAAAAATAATAATTAGAAATATTAAAAAAACTAACGAAGTAAATAAACAATTTAACAAAACTGCAATTATATATTTCATACAATATTGAAGGATCTACGGATAGATTCGCTAAATCTACATAAACACAAGTTCGCTTAAGATTTGACTCTGACTCATGAATAAAATCATTATCCTCCATAATATAAGCTAACTACATTTAAAATATATTTTTTAAAAAATCTATATGTTTATCAACACATTAATTTAGAAGAGCAACCTAAGAGATTTGGAAAGTAAAATACAGAAAAGAAAACTATTTTTTTTTTTTGGGCAAATAAAGATCAATTTGTGGGAAATTAAGAAAAATACATTTTTCTTTATTTTTTTTCATCTTTCTTTCTTTATTTTTTTTGGAAGGGAACTAAACATAACATGAACGGATAATCCAATTAAAAACAAAAAAAAGGGGAAAAAACTAAAAAGAAATGAAAGTCCCTTTTTATAAGATTTTTTTGGCATCATAACTACCAATCTGTACTTGATTTTTAATCAAGTTAAATTGAAATGATGTTGATTTTAGGTTACTGTATGCATGTATTTGAAATGATGATGACTTTGATAGGATCCCCAAAATATTTCCAAATATTCCTAATATCCTTTTGCTTGGGTGTCACGCTTATTTCTTTCTACAGACATGCTTGGGCGTTACTCCTATTTCCTGCTATAGACAATTACTTGCTTGTTACACTTATTTCCATATTAAGCTTTATTTATCTCTTTAAATAATGTAGATGCCGTGTGGCAATCAATCAATCAATGAACTATCAATTGCTTTATGCAACAATCGGAGGTTGATCCCCTCGAAGTGATCAATTGGAGATTTGATCCCCTCGAAGCGGTCAATTTATCCCTTTCATCTCTATATTTTCTTAATTTTAATCTATAGAAACCCTTGGGTTCCTATCATTTGGTATCAGAGCAGTTCGATTTTTGGTATTTTTTTTTCCTTCCCCTGTTTTCCATCTAGCCCATTTCAAAAAAAAAAAAAAAAAATTGTATGCCCTACACACGCAATCAAAAGCGAGTGCTAGGAATTTTTAATTTAACAGCTTATACAATGGCCTCCGGTAGCAATCCCCCACGTAAGGAGGAGACTTCTCTGGAGACACAGTTTGACTCGGGATTTGTGAAGCAGTTGAAGGAACTTATCACCCAAGTCATCCGAGAAGAGTGTAGTGCGGGACCATCTCCACCTCGAACCCCGCCTGCACCACGTCTTCACAATCATGACCCTAAGTTTCCACGCATGAAGATGGAATTTCCTCGGTGGAATGAAGACGATCCATCTGGTTGGGTGTCAAGAGCAGAGCGATTTTTTCGTTTCCATGGAACGCCCGAAGCTTCTACAATCGACATTGCATCCATCCATCTTGAAGGTGAAGCTATTCAATGGTATGATTGGTTTGAAGCTAGTCGTGGAATGCCCACCTGGGCGTCGTTTGTGGAAGGACTTCTTGTTCGATTCGGCCCTTCCGCATTTGAGGATGTTGATGGTGAATTAGCTAAGATCCGTCAAACCTCCTCAGTCAACGAATATCAAAGCCGATTTGAGTAATTGGCCAACCGTACCCATGATTGGTCTGAGAGACAGTTGATCGGCACCTTTGTGGAGGGTCTTCGACCTGATATTCGAAGAGAAGTCAAGACTTATCGGCCACGGACCATCATCGCTGCATTTTCGTTTGCAAGAGTGCAAGAAAAGCGACTTAGCGAAGAAAGCTGCCGACCATTTAAAGAAATGAATAATCCAAAGGTTGGTAGCTCAGCTTTGATTCCCAATCATAAAACTCCGGCTATAAGCTTGACACGAGAAGAGCTCAAGGAACGGACTTCAAAAGGTTTGTGTTGGCATTGTGATGAGAAATGGTAGAAAGGGCACCAATGCAAACAAGGAAGGTTGCTAATGATTGAACCAGTTGAAGAAGTGGAAGACAATCTTGGGGATAATGACAACTCGGATGAGGATGTTTTGGATTTGAGCATGATCACTATGCATGCCATAACTGGTTACTCCAACCCTCAAACTATGCGGGTAAGTGGTTTTATTAAATTCCAACCAGTGTTAGTTTTGATTGATACAGGCAGTACTAGCAATTTCATGGATATTGATACCGCCACACAACTTTTACTTCCTGTGGAATCTTGTCCACCATTTGAGGTCCAACTTGCCGATGGGAAGGTCTTACAGTGCCAAGGTATGAGCTCTAATGTAAAGTTAACTATGCAAAATCAAGACATACGGCTCAACCTCTTCTTATTACCCTTAAAAAATTATGAGGTTGTTTTGGGTATTGAATGGTTGCGCACTTTGGGAGATATTTATTGGGACTTTTCCAAATTGTGTATGAGATTTATGTTGAACGGGACGCGGGTGACTCTCAAGGGAAAGCACACTAATTGTAAGAAGATCCGCAATGGAAAAGGCTAGATTATCTATGGAAGCCTGCATTAATAATCAACCTTGAAGACAAGGTTGTTTTGAAGAGCACGGGAATGATAGGATCCCCAAAATATTTCCAAATATTCCTAATATCCTTTTGTTTGGGTGTCACGCTTATTTCTTTCTACAGATCATTGCTTGGGCATTTACTTCCTTATTTTTCCTTGCTATTAGACAATTNATTGGGACTTTTCCAAATTGTGTATGAGATTTATGTTGAACGGGACGCGGGTGACTCTCAAGGGAAAGCACACTAATTGTAAGAAGATCCGCAATGGAAAAGGCTAGATTATCTATGGAAGCCTGCATTAATAATCAACCTTGAAGACAAGGTTGTTTTGAAGAGCACGGGAATGATAGGATCCCCAAAATATTTCCAAATATTCCTAATATCCTTTTGTTTGGGTGTCACGCTTATTTCTTTCTACAGATATGCTTGGGCATTACTCCTATTTCCTGCTATAGACAATTACTTGCTTGTTACACTTATTTCCATATTAAGCTTTATTTATCTCTTTAAATAATGTAGATGCCGTGTGGCAATCAATCAATCAATCAATGAAATATCAATTGCTTTATGCAACAATTGGAGGTTGATCCCCTCGAAGTGATTAATTGGATGTTCGATCCCCTCGAAGCAGTCGATTTATCCCTTTCATCTCTATATTTTCTTAATTTTAATCGATAGAAACCCTTGGGTTCCTATCAGACTTTAGGATAATCTGAAATTAGGTTACTGTATGCATATACTAGATCTTTTTTAATCAAGTTAAAAAAAAGGGGACAAATGTTGTGGCATATGCCGACCTGTGTACCGATTTTGATGTTGCAAAAATCATTTAATATCTATACTATATCATTCCCTGTTATAATTTAAATATTCTACAACGAAATGATCATTAAAAATAATTTAATTTTGAAACAACATTTGTATTTATGAGTAGAAAAAGGTTATGATCACTAAATCGCACCAACTTTATTGGTGCTATCTCACTTGGGACAACACAGTTTTTAAGTTTGTTTGAACTGTATGCATTATGTAATTTTAAGGTCGATCCTGATCTCTATTAGGGTATGCATTATGTAGAAACAAATATATTCTAGAGAATGCTCTTTTGTCCTATTTTTTCTTTTTAGACACTACACAACAAGTATCTACATTTCTTTCCACAGATTTGCGTTCCTTATAGAACATGATACTTAAAATATGTCATATCAAATGATATGTTATATATATATATAAATACATCTTTCAACATTGATACGATGTTTTGCGTACTCACTTTTTGTTACACAAAACCAAATATACTATTTCATTAAACATGTCAACATAAAATTTTTCTTGAGAAATCTTGAGGATCCAAGTCCTCGTTAAGGTATGCATTATGCATTAGTTTTGAATGCCATATGTATGGATTATCTAAACAACATAAGTGTTTATATATTAATGTTATTTTTTTTCTTTAGATACATAAAACTATTCATATTTATATATCCCTGAAAAATGACTTGTTCAATATCTACGTTCTCACTACTTAAATTGTTCATGCTTCATTTTTTGCATATTTGAAAATTATTTTATTTTGTAGAAATAGATATCTTCTTGAGAGTTCTCTTATGTCATACTTTTATTTTTCTTGGATACTACATAGTGAGTATTCATATATTCTTCCATCGATTTTTCGGCCCTTATGCAGCATGATAATCTTAAATGTGACGTATGACATATCATAGATGTAGGTGTATGTCCCACAACTTTAATGTGATTTTTTTCCCATTCATTGTCTATTGTTCAAAAAAAAAAAAGATTCGTTGTTTTATTGAACATAATGTAAAAGTTTGTCTAAGAAATGTAGAGGAACTTGATCCCCATTAGGTTATACATTATGTATTAATGTCTAAGGTCACATGTATGGTCATTTGAACATCATATATGCTTATATATTATTATTTTTGTATACATGAAACTGCTCATGTTTATATATCCTTGAAAAATTCTTTGTTCAATATGCACGGTTTGGCTACTTAAATTATTCATGCTTTAATATTGCGTGTTTCAAAATTATTTTATTATATAGAAATAAATATTGTTCTAAAGAGTGCTCTCTTGTCATACTTTTATTTTTCTGGACACTACACAATGAGAATCTACATTTGAGTAATGCTATACGTTAGATTTTTGTCCCCCTTTTATCTCTCAAAGGTGATGTGGTTTTTAAATCACCATTAGATCAAAATTTAATAATGATCAATTCCAAATCTAATGTTGATTTTAAAAGCTACATCACATTTCGGAGATAAAATTCTTACTTATAGCATTATTCCCCACATTTTCTTTTACTGTTCAGCCTTTATGCAGCATGATACTTCTAAATATGACATATCAAGTCGCATATCTATATCCCACATCATTAATTTTATTTTTTGTCTATTCATTTTCTATTAGACAATAGTAGATACATTTTTTTAAGTGAATATATCTATGTAAAAGTTTTCTTATCCATTCTTCTATGTAAAGATCTATGATGTTCGTTGTCTACTTTGATGGAGAGAATACATTGTTCGAAAGCTATATCAAATTGAATTACATTATCCAATATATATTTTTTTTTTTACATTTATTAACATTTGCACTTTTGAAACATAATATCTATAAGCAGATTTTAACCAATATATATGCTCTATTTGTCGTTGATACAAAAGAAAGAAACTATGGGAGAAAGAAGGCCATATCGTTCTTATTAAATTGATGCACTGTTTTGTAACTAGGTTTTGTGTTCTGTAATAACCTGAATTTATTCTTTCTAGGTGTACATCATTAGGGCATCTAAGCTAACAGACAATGAAGACGATGACAACGATTCAGATGTCTCACACTTGGACAGAAGTGCCAAAAGAATCAAAGCAAGTAATTGTTTTCCACTCTGAAGCTTTTACAAGTTGATTTCTGCATAGCAACTGATAGAAGTATGTTAGTAAATATTTGAAGAAATGCTTTCTGATTTAACATTTACCTCTGTTTCTCTTTTTGCCAGGCAGAAAGTAGTCTTTATTCTTGATGTCTTACTGGAATTTCTTCCTTATTTTGCTCCAAGAATGCTATGGTACAGAATTAGAATTAGAATTTTGTTGCTTCCTCTGCAATGTACAAATGTTTGATTCGCCATTGGCGGCGTTTTGCTCTAGGCTAACTGAGAATATTGCTGTATATTTGGGAGTTAGGAATGTTTTTTGCAGTCCTTAGAAATATACATGCTCTTTTAGTTAGCCAGCTTTATTAGTGGACTGTATTGTAACTGTAACACAAATAGCAACGACATTGATGAAAATTGAGCTGACAACGTTATTTCTTAAAAAACAAAAAAGTTTTTTGCTTATTTGTTTGACACTTGTGGAAATATTATTTGTATCTGATTTTGCAATGAAGTCTCTGGAAATTCTGTTGATTAACTTAGATTGCAGTAAAGGTTTACATTGTATTTGTTTGGGAGGTTATGCAGCCTGGGTGGTTTGGCCGCGCCCTCTGGTGAGCCTGATTGATCCCTCAATTTCTCTGAAATTGTCACGACTTTCCTATAGTCCAAAGTATTGCAACTCCTCGCCCTGATTGCTGGATTCATAAAATTCCCCGGATGATTGCTCAAAAGCAAAATAATCAATTGCCTTGATTCAGCAAGTGTCATTTTCAACTGCTTTGCATCCCCTTCTGAGAAGATACGAGCTTGATTATCTACAAATGATTCCAAAAACTGGATATCAACGTCAATCCCGATGATCGCATTTACATTAAACCTCTTAAATATTTGAATATCAATCTCATCGATCTTATAAGTATAATAGCAAAGCAAATTCCATCAATCTAATCGTTGTTTTTTTTTTTTTTTTTGGGAGAAATATGTGACATCTAAGTCATACAAGTAAAGATATAAGGAAAAAATTTCTAGGTAATTTTTTTAAGCCCTACGTTTTATTTTTCAATTTCATGACTAATCTTTGTCTATATTTGTGTTTTGTTGAAAAAATGAAGAGTAAAATGAGAATCATGAGTGTTTTAAAAATAATAGAAGTTGATGTAACACAATTTTAATAAATTTAATTTAAAAATAATAGTTACAAAGAAAATTTAGATGTTATGAATAATCGAAGAATTTAATCTCATCTCATTCTCGAGACACAATTTGCTATTACTGATAAGTACTATATGATGCTGAAACGACAACAATTTAATATTAAAGTAATAAAATTAACAATTTTTTACATGATATTTAAATTTAACATAAACAAGATACGAAATTAGTGGGTTAATTTTTAATTTAATAAGATTCAAGTAAAATCAAGTTGAAGCATTAAGTTGATTAGACACACTTAATAAACAGGTCAATCCGTTTAACCTACAATTGATTTATATAAGAGCATCTTTAGCAATACTTTCTATTTTAGCTTGTGAAAAAGTATAATTCTCTATTTTTAACTATTGCTTTTTCACTGTACACTCCAACAGAATATCTACTTCATTCTCTATTTTCTTAAAATATTATTTTTTTTATTTTATTATATTTTCTTCTTTTCTACCAGCGCCTCTCTCTCTCATCAGTCACGGAGAATAACCTGGGATCAGAGAAATTGAAGGAAGGGAAATCAAAGAGTTGGGTCTACTCTCATCTGGTTTGTTCTTGGGCAGCCGATGGGTTTCGTTCTCCTTCACCGGTTCACAACATCAACAACTTGAAGTTTGGGTCGAACGAGAACTTCAACTCCAGGAAAGCTCTCAGCTCTACATTTGCATTAACAAGTTGTGGGGTGAAAGATGTGAGCAAAAGAAGCGAGGGAAATGAGAAGGTGAAGGAAACCCATTTCCGATGTTGCATAAAAAATCCCTCTTCTGAAATTCTAGCTCTTTTTGGCCTATACCCAGAAACCCATAATTGTTCTGATATTTTTGTACTCTACTAAGTTCTTGTTTTGGAGTCTGGCTAGGCCGTCCGCACAAGCGGGACGCCTAGCGTCCTTTGAGTATTTTAAAAAAAAATCAAAAATCAAAAAAAAATATTTGTTCTTATTATACAAACATGCTACAAATTTGTCCATTTCATTTTTGTTTTTTCCTAAGTTATGAAATGGGGTGAAATAAGCCAACCTGGTTTTTTGTTAAATAAAAATTTTTTCTTATTTGTTTTGAGATAAGAAAATAAGGAAAATATTTTGTTTTTTTTTTTTTTTTTTTTTTTTTTTTTTTTTTTTTTTTTTTTTTTTTTTTTTTTTTTTTTTTTTTTTTTTTTTTTTTTTTTTTTTTTTTTTTTTTTTTTTTTTTTTTTTTTTTTTTTTTTTTTTAACAAAAACAGGTCAGGCTTATTTTATCTCTATTTCATAACTTAAAAAAAAACAAAAATGAGAATTGGACAAGTTTTACACATGTTATAATAGAAAAGCATTTTTTTATTTTTATTTTTTTTAAAAACATCAAACGGACGCTGGGCGTCCAGCTCTACTCCTTGTTTTGATACTTCAATTCGATGCAGGGGTGGCTCAACCCTTAGGCGGATTAGGCGGCCGTCTAAGGCCCCCAATTTAATAAGGCCCCTAGTTAATAAATATTTTTCAAAAAAAAAAAAAGCCCTAATTATAGTAAATATTTTCTAATTAAGGCCTCCAATTAATAAATATTAATAAAAATTTATAAGGTCCTAATTATAGTAAATATTCTCTAATTAAGGCCCCTAATGAGTAAACATTAATGAGGATTTATTCTATAAAAAATATTTAAAACCCTAATTATAGTCAATATTATCTAATTAAGGCCCTCAATTAATAAATATTAATGATATTGATGGTTCAGAAATATTTTCAGAACTAAAAATTTTAAAAGAAATTTTACAAATAGAAGAAAGTGCTCCAATTGATACATTTAAATTATATAAAAAGACTTGATTTTTTTCCTAATGCATGTATTGCTTATATAATTTTATTGACAATATATGTTATTCTGCAGAAAGAAGTTTTTCAAAATTAAAATTGATAAAATCCTACCTAAGATCAACAATGTCACAACAAATATTAAATGGATTAACCATATTATCAATTGAAAAAAGAAGAAAGAAAAAAGGGAAAAAATGCATGAAAAAATTCCCTCCCAAAATAAATTCAAGGACCGATTAACCGCCGGCTTTGGCAGCGATGAGCAGCTTCATTAGCTTTCTCTTTAGTATGAGTCCCTGACCAATCAGAAATGCCATTTAGACTACAAGTGAGGCCTCAATCAAAGGCCCATAACGCTTCGGAGGGCCCCTCTTTTGCAAAGCTTGGACTATCTCCTTTGCATCCCCTCACGATGGAGACGCGTATATCATTCCAAACACAAAGTTAACTGCCTTCCATAGAGCAGTTGCCTCAGCCACAGCAGATCTGTAATATAGGGAACTGTAGAACACATAGCCTGCCACCAAGTCCTACTGCATCTCGGATAATAACCCCACCCCATACACTTACCAGTCCATCAATTGCCGCATCCCAATTTGTTTTTAAAAACCAGCCAAAGATTTCTGCCAGATAGTAATATCTCGTGTAGGGGATACTCTGTTGGTTCAGCATCATGGGTTAAACGTCGAAAATCTTCCCAAAGCATCAAAGCCTTGCCGAAATAGTTGAAAAGAGAAGAAAGGGCCCCAAAAATTACTGATTTCGACGGAGCCATAGCCTACGGAAAAGAAACAGAACAAGTCCAATTCTCCATCATCCAGCAGGGCCATCAATTTTTGAAATTCGGTGGAAGCCGTCAGTCTCCATGATATCAGAGCTTTTGAATACGCCTTGACCTTCCATCCAAACGAAGATGCCGCAGGACAACTCCAAATATACTGACAATGGTTTCCGTTTCGACCCGCAGATGGACAAAGTGGGTCCATGATAACTTTCTTCCGAAGCAGATTTTCTCTAGTGGAAGAGCGTTGTGAGCGACCCTCCAGATAACACGATTTCACCACTTTTGGAACCTGCAACCCCATATTTCTGCCATACCCAGCTCCTGATGGGTCATAGAGCTTCCTCCTCTGCTTCTCCTCTGTTTTCATTCTCCATATGGTACGCACTTTTCACAGTGAAAAACCCAGAGGCAGTCCTCTCCATACAAAAGATCCGGCTGACCAAAGGACTAGGAGCCATGCACAAATACTCTGACTCCTCAGGCCGAAATACTTCTTGATTAGGGGATATTCCATCCGTTGGTCCCAGCATCCATTAGTGCACTGACTGTTGGCATCTGAAGGTAGCACTTAACTGGAGATTGAATCATGTATGTTGTTGATTAGGAACCCACTTATCAGACCAATCTTGATCAATTGCCCATTCCCACCCTCCCAGAGCAAACTTCTAACAAGGGAACGAGACTTAAAAATGCTTCGCCAAGCATATGACGGCGAGCCTAAGTGAGCAGAGAGGAAGTCACTGGATGATAATACTTAGCTTTCAATACCCGAACATCAAAGAATCAGGCTGTTGAAGGAGTCTCCAGCTTGTTTTGCCAACATAGCAAGGTTAAAATCTCCAAATCTCTGAAGCCCAAGCCCCCCTGTTTTCTGGTTTTCCAGTAAATCCCATCTTAACCAAACCATCCTTTTATCATTTCTTATGGACCCAAAAGAATTTTATTC
>FXXK01000305.1:22666-203274 GCA_900184695.1 Betula pendula
GAAATAAAAAAACTGAATAGTCATTTTGCGTCCAAAAAGCAAAATAAATTTTTAAATAAAATATAATATTTAATTAATAATATTAAATTATTTATTATTTTTAAAAAAAAAAAAACTCATTTAAATTCTCGCCTAAGGCCCAAAATATATCAAGCCGCCCTGATTCGATGCTTATAGTAATCAAAATCATAAAGACCCAAAGAGAAAACCCAATCAAAGAAAGCTTTACACACAGCGACTTCAGCGCATCACTCTTCCGTGCAGCAACCAAGTGTTGAGGAGAGGAGAGGGAGAGGGAAGGGAAAAAGGAGGATAAAACATTAAAAATGATTCAATTGCTACAAAAAAGTTTATTGTAGCAATGTTTAGATATCCTTTTTTTTTTTTTTTTTTGAAGTGAAAGATAATTGTATTTCATCAAATCAGAGAAAGCTCAGCAAATACAATGCTATGAAAAAATTGGATAAGACCTTCCAAACATAATTCAAGGACCGATTAACGGCGGCTTTGGAACGATGAGCAGCTTCATTAGCTTCTCTTTAGTATGAGTCCTGACCAACAGAAATGCCATTTAGACTACAAGTGAGCCTCAATCAAAGCCCATAAGCTTCGGCAGGGCCCCCTTTTTGCAAAGCTTGGACTATCTCCTTTGCATCCCCCTCAGATGGAGACGTGTATATCAATTCCAAACACAAAGTTACTGCCTTCCATAGAGCAGTTGCCTCAGCCACAGCAGGATCTGTAATATAGGGAACTGTAGAACACATAGCCTGCCCCACAGTCCTACTGCATCCCGATAATAACCCCAAACCCATACACTACCAGTCCATCATTGCCGCATCCCAATTTGTTTTAAAAACCAGCCAAAGATTTCTGCAGATAGTAATATCTCGTGTAGGGGAGACCTCTGTTGGTTCAGCATCATGGGTAAACGTCGAAAATCTTCCCAAGCATCAAAGCCTTGCCGAAATAGTTGAAGAGAGAAAAGGGCCACCAAAAATTACTGATTTCGACGAGCCATAGCCTACGGAAAAGAAACAGACAAGCCCATTCTCCATCATCCAGCAGGGCCATCAATTTTTGAATTAGGTGGAAGCCGTCAGTCTCCAGATGTAAGAGCTTTTGAATACGCCTTGACCTTCCATCCAAACGAAGATGCCGCAGGACAACTCAAATCACATAACAATGGTTCCCGTTCAGCCCCGCAAATGGACAAAGTGGGCCATGATAACTTTCTTCCGAAGCAGATTTTCCTAGTGGAAGAGCGTTGTGAGCGACCCTCAGATAAACGATTTCACCACTTTTGGAACCTGCAACCCCATAAATTTCGCCATACCCAGCTCCACTGAGCATAGAGCTTCTCCTCTGCTTCTCCTCTGTTTTCATTCTCCATATGGTACGCACATTCACAGTGAAAACCCCAGGCATCCTCTCCATACAAAAGATCCGGCTGACCAAAGGACTAGGAGCCATGCACAAATACTCTGACTCCTCAGGCGAAATACTTCTTGAATAGAGGGATATTCCATCCGTTGGACCCAGCATCAATTAGTGCACTGACTGGCATCTGAAGGTAGCACTTAACTGGAGATTGGATCATGTAATGTTTGATTAGGAACCCCTTATCAGACCAATCCTTGATCAATTGCCCATTCCCACCCCCGAATCAGGCCATTAAGCTCTCGGCACAGAGTTTTTGGGAGAAGGAAGACACTCATACAATAGGTAGGAATGGCTTGTATAACTGCTTTTACTAGTATCTCTTTTCCGGCTTGTGACAGGAACTTCTCCTTCCACCCATTCAGCTTTGATCGGACTCTACCAGTGATGCTTGCAAATGTACGAATCTTCCGTCTTCCTACTAGAGCCGGGAGCCCCAAATATTTATCATAACTTTGTGATGCTGAAATTCCCGGGATGGATAAAATATGATTTTGGAACTCCCGCTTAGTGTTACGACTGAAAAAAATGGAAGTCTTATCTTGGTTAAGTTGCTGACCCGAGGCTTGCTCATACAAATTGAGGATCTCATGGATATAACACCACTCTGAAAATGTAGCACGGCAAAACAAAAGGCTATCATCCGCAAAAAATAAGTGGCTCAAGTAGGAGCAATAAAATCACGCATAATAGCTAAATATAATTATTATGAGTGGTATAAAGCATCTGTTGGAGATGCTCTAATCCGTTTAAATTTAAATTACATATTAACTCCATCTACTCTTATTTTTGGGTTATGTTTATTAATCATGGTTAAGGATAATTGGATATCGATTATTAAATTAAATATCATGAATCTAGTTATGAATGTTTTTAAATGATATAATTTATCCTTAAAAGATATGAAATTATGTTAATTAGCTCATACCAAGAATTTGATTTAATTTCCCTACTCTCCTACCAGCCAAACAGGTCCTAGGAAGGACCCATGCTCAAAAACCTAGGAAAATGCAACGTGTCCTACTGAGGTTGCCACATTTTGAAATTAATAATTTAATAGTTTCAAAGTATTTTTAAATTCTAAGCTAATAGTTTGGAAGTTTAAAACTTGGCAAATCAGCGCTCAAACACGACCGTTGTCCATTCCGCATTCCCCACATTGTCCAGAATAGGACAAAGGACAGTCCAACGGTCAGCTACTATCTCCTCCCCCATTTTCTTGGTTTCGCTGTTTCTTTCTAAGAGTTTAGCTCTTCCTCTGGAGAAAGAGAGAGAAAGGGAGAATCGTTGTTTGGAGAGAAGGAAAATGGTAGTGAAATCGAAGTCAAGCTATGAGGAGTGCCGGCGACAGAGGCTGGAAGAGAACAAGAAGAGACTGGAGGAGCTCAATCTGGGGAAGCTCGCTCAAGCTCTCAAGGCCTCGAGCCCTAAGCCCTCTCCGGTGGCTTTCACAACTCCCTCGGTTTCGTTTTTGGGGTTTCAAGTTTGATTGTAATGGTGGATTTTTTTTTTTTTTGTTATTTGTACGTGCAGATGAAGCAGGTGAGGCGACCTAAGCTGCCGGCGGACCCCTCTTCAGTGAGCGTGAGAAGGTCCAGCCGCGTCGCCGCCAAGCCCCCTCCGAATTACCATGAAGTCAGCTCTCTCTCTGTATCTAGACTCTGATCACTGTGCATTTTTTTTCGATTCGAATTTTTTTATTTTTTGCTGAACAAAGTTACTCTGTTTTCGAAAGTGAATCCGTTTGTTAGATAAGATTTAAGGTGCTTTTACAAAATTTTGTAACGACCCAGGAAAAGCGCTAGCCACATCTGCGCTATCACCCCAAAATGACTAGTCAATTTTGGAGTTTTCCTAGAATCACTTATAAAGCCCAGTTTCACCTAGTAACTAGGCGATGTGGGACTCAACACTCATGACTCTTTTTATAATCACCCACTCTATGTGGCCTATTTCCTTCTTTCCAATATGGGACCGGGGTGTTACAAACTCCCCTCTTAAATCTGACGTCCTCAGTCAGGAGGCTACGTCATGCAGTGTTCCAGTACCACATGGCTGGCGTTACTAGGTGGCTCTGATACCATTTGTAACGACCAAGGGGAAAAGCGCTAGCCACATCTGCGCTATCACCCCAAAAGGCTAGTCAATTTTGGAGTTTCCCTATAATCACTTATAAAGCCAGTTTCACCTAGTAACTAGGCGATGTGGGACTCAACACTCATGACTCTCTTTATAAATCACCCACTCTATGTGGGCTATTTCTCTTCTTCCCAATATGGGACGGGGTGTTACAACTCCCCCTCTTAAACTCCTGACGTCCTCGTCAGGGCCCGTCATGCAGTATTTCGATACCACATGGCCTGGCGTTACTAGGTGGCTCCGATACCATTTGTAACGACCCGGGAGAAAAGCGCTAGCCACATCTGCGCTATCACCCAAAAGGACTAGTCAATTTTGGAGTTTCCCTAAGATCACTTATAAGCCCAGTTTCACCTAGTAACTAGCGTGTGGGACTCAACACTCATCCTCTTTATAAATCACCCACTCTATGTGGGCTATTTCTCTTCTTCCCAATATGGGACCGGGGTGTTACAATTATACTTCTACATAAAGCACTAGGTTTGAGTTTCAGTATATCTTGCATTTTGTCTTATGTTATTCTCTGCCTTTTCGGTTTTCTACAATCCCTATTTTATTTATTTATTATTTAATTCCGAGGCCATTAAGATCACATGACATAGATTATTGGGTCCATATTAAAGAACTACCGAGTGAACTTGGAGTTGCAGATACGTTACACTCCCCGCCTAATTGATTTCCATTATAATTGTTTCTTTAATTGGTTTTGGTTTGTTTTGAGTTGTTATGGATGCTTAGACATAGTTTTACATTGTTCAAATGCTTAATTTTGGATTCATTGGCAAGCTTCTTGATTCTTGGCAGGTAACATTTGAATCTTTGGGGAGGCCCATAAGGTTGGTGTGTGTCTCAGTGTTCAATTTTTTTTTTTTTTTTTTTTTGTAATCAATGAAAGAGAGTATTTTGTAGCTTGTTTATATTATGCCTATTGTGGGATTCACTTGTAGGAGCTATCGACCAAGAGACCTGTTGAACCGATCTTATGCTTCAGATGAAGCAAGGCAGGATGCAATTGAGAGAGCAGAACAAGTTGAATCAGATTTGGGATCTGACTTCCCCACTTTTCTGAAGCCCATGCTCCATTCACATGTCACCAGAGGATTTTGGCTGGTATGTTAATGACTTGTACAAAAAAATTAGATGATATTCTAAACCAAGACTGTTCTTTCAGTAATATGTAGTAGGCAGGTGTTGAGTCACTGTTTGTTCTTAGACTTGTTGTAAACAGAAATTGTTTATGGATTTGTCCTAAAATATTATTTGAACACAGCTGAAACTGAAATTTGGACATATAATTGAAAGGCCTTAGACTTTCAATTGTTTCTTTTCCTTTTAATGGTTAGTCATGATATCTTGTTCTTCTTGTAGAATGAAAATGGTATTGGTAAAATTTTGATTGTTCATATGGACGATAGAATTGGATTTAATTTCTAAATTTTTGTGATAACTTTTTGCTTCAACCTACCAATAGGGTCTTCCGGTCCAGTTTTGCAAGGCGCACCTTCCCTCCAAGGACGAAATGATTACTTTGGTAGATGAGGATGGAAATGAGTCCCCAACAAGATACCTCGCTAACAAAACAGGTCTTAGTGGTGGTTGGAAAGGGTTTGCTAATTATCATGACCTAATTGATGGTGATGCATTAGTGTTCCAATTAATTAAGCCTACTAAATTTAAGGTGAGCAGTTGGACTTGGATTGATGATTGTTTGGTACATGCTTAATGCTTTGGAGTAAATATGCATGCAGTTGGGGGGTGGGGGGGGGGGTGTTTAGAATTTTGTTTGACAGAGTAAAATTAAAAATAGATTAAAAAAATATAATTAATGAAATAAATAAACAATTCAACATAACTGCAATCATATATTTCGAACTGCAATTAGAATTTTGTTTGACAAAGAGTAAAATTAAAAAAAAAATTTAAAAAAATATAATTAATGAAATAAATAAACAATTCAACAAAACTACAATTATATATTTCATACAACACTGAAGAATCTACGGGTAGATTCACTAAATCTCCCTTGCACGAGTTCATTTAAGATTCGAATGTGGCTCAATATGATCATTATCCTCTATAATCTCATCTAACTAGAATTAAAATATATATAAAAAAGAAATCTATGTATTTATCAACACATTAATTTTAAAGAGCAACTTAAGAAATTTGGAAAGTAAAATATAGATAAGAAAACTATAAATATATATATTTCTCTTCTTCTTCTTTTTTTTTTCAAAGAAAGATTTGAGGGAAATTAAGAAAAATATATTTTCTTTATTGTTTTTGGAGGGAGCGAAACAAAACGTGAACGCATAACCAAATTTAAAAAAAAAAAAATCTTTTAAGAGAAAAACTAAAAAGAAATAAAAAATATCTTTTTATAAGATTTTTTTGCATCATAACTATCAAATCTGTACTTGATTTTGCTTTATTTTCAAAAATCAAATAAAATTAGCATAATCATAAATGATAAAAACAAAGAGAGAGAGAGAGAGAGAAAAAAAAAGAAAAAGAATTGCATGCATGTCCTATGTTATGTGTGTATGAGTAAAAAGCAAACAACGGTTAGAAATATATAGCAGGCCGGGGGTCATTTGCCCCCTCCTTCCCCCCGCTAATGTGCATGTAGCCAAAATACGTGAAAACTTTAATGACAAATGTTGTGGCATATGCCTATGTGTGGTACGACTTTGATGTTGAAAAACTTATTAATATCTATACTATGTCATTCCCTTCTATAATTTAAATATTGTACAGCGAATTGATCATTAAAAATAATTTAATTCTGAAACAATATTTGTATTTATGAGTAGAAAAAGGGTATGATTGCTAAATCACATTAACTTTATTGGTGCTATCTCACTTGGGACAACACATTTTTCAAGTTTGTTTGAACTGCATGCATTATGTAATTTTAAGGTCGATTCTGATCTCTATTAGGGTATGCATTATGTATTAAGGTTGAATGCCATATATGTATGGATTCTTCAAACAACATATATGCTTATATATTAGTGTTTTATTTTCTTCACATACATAAAAATACTCATGTGTATATCTTTGAAAAATTCCTAATTCAACATGCATGGTTTGGCTACTTGAATTATTCTTGCTTCATTTTTCACATGTTTCAAAGTTATTTTATTATATAGAAACAGATATGTTCTAGAGAATGCTCTTTTATTATATTCTTCCTTTCTTTAGAGACTACACAGCGAGTATCTACATTTCTTTCCATTGATTTCCGGTCTTTATGGAACATGATACTTGAAATATGACATATCAAATGATATATTGTCTATCTAGATATATACCTTACAACATTGATGTGATGTTTCACCGACTCATGTTTTGTTACACAAAACCAAATATACTATTTCATTAAACATGTCAACGTAAAAGTTTTCTTGAGAAATGTCAAGGATCCTAAATCTAATCCTCGTTAAGGTATGCATTATGCATTAGTTCTAAATGTCATATGTATGGATTATCTAACCAACGTAAATGTTTATATATTAATGTTGTTTTTTTCCTTACGTACAATAAAGTATTCATATTTATATATCCCTAGAAAATGTCTTGTTCAATATCTACTGTCTCGCTACTTAATTGTTCATGCTTCATTTTCACATATTTGAAATAGATATAAACTAGAGAGTGCTCTTTTGTCATACTTTTATTTTTCTTGGATACTACATAGTGAGTATCCATATATTCTTCCATAGATTTTTCAGCCCTTATGCAGCATGATAATCTTAAATGTGATGTATGATGTATCGTAGATGTAGGTGTATGTCCCACAACTTTAATGTGATTTTTTGCCTATTCATTGTCTATTGTACAAACAAAAAGATTCGTTGTTTTATTGAACATATCTACGTAAAAGTTTTTCTAAGAAATGTAGAGGAACTTGATCCCCATCAGGGTATACATTAGGTATTAATGTTTAATGTCACATGTATGGATCATTGGATCATTTGAACAGCATACATGCTTATATATTATTATTTTTATATACATGAAACTGCTCATGGTTATATATCCTTGAAAAATTCTTTGTTCAATATGCACATTTTAGGCTATTTAAATCATTTGTGCTTCAATTTGCATGTTTCAAAATTATTTTATTATTTAGAAATAAATAATTTTCTAAAGACTCTTGTCATACTTTTATTTTTCTGGACACTACTCAGTGAGTATCCACATTTTCTTCCACTGTTTTCAGCCTTTATGCAGCATGATACTTTTAAATATGACGTGTCAAGTTATTTACATCTATATCCCACATCATTGATTTGATTTTTTGTCTTTTCATTTTCTATTACACAATACTAGATCCATTTTTTGAATTGAATATATCTATGTAAAAGTTTTCTTATCCATTCTTATATGTAAAGATCTATGATGTTCGTCCTCTACTTTAATGGAGAAAATACCTTCTTCGAAAGCTATATATAATTGAATTATGTTATGCAATATATATATTTTTTTTAACATTTATTAGCAAATGCACTTTTGAATCATTGAATCTATAAGTAGATTTTAACCAATATATATGCTCTAAGAATAGTAATTACCTGATTTATTCTTTCTAGGTGTACATCATTAGGGCATCTAAGCTAACAGACAATGAAGACGATGACAACGATTCAGATGTCTCACACTTGGACAGGAGTGCCAAAAGAATCAAAGCAAGTAATTGTTTTCGACTCTGAAGCTTTTTACAAGTTGGTTTTTGCATAGCAACTGATAGAAGTATGTTAGTAAAAATCACATAAACTCATAACAAAATTATGGCAGTTAAAACTCTCTGTACCAGTTAGAAAACTTTGGGAGGCTTAGTTGGATAGAGGCTGAGGTGATTGTCGCGTGAGGGCGCGTTTAGCATAGTTCCGGAGATTAGTTTGCAGGTGGACATTGTGGAAGGTGATAGGAGACTTTAGATTGTGTTATACGGAAGATCTGAAATGGCTAGAAAAGCAGAAAAGGGATGAGGAAGAGGAAAAAATTTGAAGGTAATTGATGAGGTAATGTCTGAAACTTAGGTAGATTTTTCTTGTAGCAATGAGAAGGATCATGTGGAGAATAGTGATGATGGAGTTATAGAAGAAGTGGAGAGCAGTAATGGGAGTAGAAAAGAAAATAGTAATTGCGCAAAAAAAAAAAGTATGGGATTTGAGGATGAATGTGAAGCTGGAAGTGTGGGGATTGAGAAGCGGGTGAAAAACAGAGGGTATAAGTGATCGTGAAAAAGTCCATGCCAATATGGAGACAGGAAAAGAAATTGAGACGGAGAAAATAATGGAACAATTGAAAATGATTTAAGGAAAAGGGGATGCAAAGATGAGCCGAGAAATAGAAAAGCAGAGAATCAAGATTGGAGGGAAATGTTCAAAACTGAGAAATCGATGGGTAAATTGCATTTTTTTTGAACCAGCGAAGATCAAGGGGAAAATAGTTGTAAAACCACCTGTGTCAGCAGTGGAAGAGGGTATTGTAAAGTGGCTACTGAGTCTAGTTGGTTCTTGATAAGCCATTACTGTTTTTTCTTGTTAAGAAAACAGTGGATAGTATGTGGAGTCAATATGGAAGGGTGGAAGCTTTTTCTATGGAGAATGGTATGTACATTTTCAGATCCAATGATGAGAAGACTAGAGATGCAGTGATGGAGGCAAAGATTTGGCATATTTCAAATAAGCCATTAATCTTAAGAAAATGGCAACCAGGCATGCAATTATTAAAGCTCTCATTGTCTTCGATACCAATTTGGATAAAACTGTTTCATCTACCAATGGAATATTGGAATCCAATTTGATTGAGTCATGTGGCGAGTGCAATTGGGAAACCTTTATATGCAGATTCTATTACTGATGAACAGATGAGGTTGGCGTTTGCGAGAGTATTAGTAGAAGTGAATACAGAATCAGAATTTCCAAGGGAGATTGAAATACAAGGTAATGATGGGAGAATGATAATTGTGAGAGTTAAATATCCTTGGATACCATTGAAGTGTAAGAAATGTCAATCCTTTGGGCATGCAGTATATTCATGTTCAGAGGAAGAGAGGAAGGTATGGATACCAAAGAAGAATGAGCAAAAGAGGGACATGGATGTAAGGCAGAGGGAGATTACAGTGGAGATGAGAAGTAACATGGGATTTGATTGAACAATAAACAGGCCAAATTGAGAAAACAGAATGGTGATAAAAGAAAGGGAGGAGAAAGCTTGGTCTAATTCATTTGATGTGTTAACATATAAAAAGATGAAGAGGGAATGGAGGAAGGGGAAATATTGCTAGTTTAAGGAGCAAGGAAGGAATATACAGAAGATTATAGAGGAAGCTTTAAATGAAGAAAACACAAGAATGTCAATAAGTAGAGATAAGGGGAAGAATAAGATAAGAGAAGGAGAGGTGAATATAAGAAGGGAGTTTTCACCAACACAATGAAAATAGTATTATGGAACATAAGAGGTCTTAATCTGCATCATTGAAACAAGAGTGAAAGTTGATAAAGCTGTGAAGATAAAGGAAAATATAGTCTTGGGTTGGGGATTTTTACATAACTATGAGAATCATTAGCTGGGAAGAATATGGGTATGCTGGAATTTAGAAGAGTTAAAGGTTAATCAAATCAATCAAAATGAGCAGGTAATCAGTTGTGAAATCAGTGCTGAGAAAGAGGAGATCCGGTGGATACAATCTTTTGTTTATGGTGCAAATAAAGGAATGGAAAGGAAGTCATTGTGGAATCATCTGGTCTCTGTTAAAAAAAGGTGAATAGAGATCCGTGGTTATTGGCTGGGGATTTTAATGTTGTAAAGAATATGAAAGAAAAATGGGTTAGTGAGAAATTGAATATATATGAGATGGAGTTTAGTGATTGGACTAATAAGATTGAAGTAATTGATCTAGCTTTTGGTGGATTTGTTTTTACTTGGAATAATAAAAGAGAAGGTGAGGAATTTGTAGCAAGGAAGTTAGATAGAGTAACGATGAATCAGGTATGGTTGGAGAGGTATGGGAGAACATAAGTTGAATTTTTGGGAGGAATCTCGTATCACTCACCCACTGTTATTTTAGTAGGTAAATTGAAAAGTTTTGGGCCAAAACCTTTGAAGCTCTTTGGCTACTGGGCAGATAATGATAACTTTCTGGATTGGGTTGCTAAGGGATGGAATTTAAGGGTGATGAAAAGGGTTCCTATGTTTAAGCTGTATGCCAAACTTAAATCCTTGAAAGGGATATTGAAGTAAAAGAATGTGGAGCTATATAGAAGAATTAAACAGAAGGTGATACAAGCCCGAATGCGTTTGGAACAAGCTCAGACGGAGGTAATCTCGTCTTTTGTAAATCTGAATGTTTGACAAAAGAAAATGAGTTTTACATGACTATGTATCAATAAGCAAAGCTGAAGAGGCATTCTTGAAGCAAAAGTCTCGAAATCAATGGCTGCAGCTAGGGGGCCAGAACAATTCATATTTTCATAGAATTGTAAAGGTAAGGAATTCAAAGAATCTTATTAGCCACCTATGGGTTGAGCATGGGAGGAAGATAGAAGATAAAGAACAGATAAAAAGGGTGGCAGTAGAATTCTATAAAAAACTGTTGGGGTCCAACACTATGGAATTTGATGAATTGAAAGCTGAAAGAATAGAACAGTTAGTGAAGAGAAGAATTACAAAAAGATCTATGAGAGGAAGAAATAAAGAAAACTATTTTTGAAATAAAGAGTAGCAAGGCACCTGGACCAGATGGTTATTTTGCAGAATTCTTCAAGAAAGCTTGGTCAATTATTGGAGGAGATGTAGTTGCAACAATCAAATCTTTCTTTGAATCAGGCAAACTTCTAAAGGAGGTAAATGGAACAATAATTACCCTTGTTCCTAAAAAGCTAAATCCATCTACAATGGGGGATTTTACCAATATCTTGCTGTAATGTGATATATAAATGTATCACTAAGATTTTAGCAAACCAGCTGCTTCCTTGTTTGGATGCAATCATAAGCTCAAATCAAACAGCATTTGTACCGAATAGAAGCATCTCAGAAAATGTTATGCTGGCTCAAGAGTGAAACGTTATCATAAAAAGGAGGGGCAAGCGAGGTGCACTATAAAGGCTGATCTAATGAAGGCATATGATACTGTGAATTGAGAGTTTATTCTGCAATGTTTAGCATGTTTTGGAGTTCCCTCTAAGTATATACAGTGGGTTAGAGAATGTATTACATCACCTCGGTTTTTTGTGGCATTGAATGGTATATTGGTTGATTATTTTGAAGTAAGAAAGGGATTAAGGCAAAGGGATCATATGTCACCATATCTGTTTGTAATTGCTATGGAAATTATGTCAAGATTGATGGATGAATATAAAGGGAGTGTTAAGGAATTCACTTTCCATCCCAGATGCTCGAAGATCAAGCTCACTCACTTATGCTTTATCGATGATCTGCTGTTGTTCTCAGCGGCAAATTTGAAGTCAGTTAATACCATTAAAGAGGTGCTCCATAAGTTTGCGGAGTTGTCAGGTTTAAAAGCAAATCCAGAGAAGAGTACATTTTATTGTTCAGGTGTTTCTCAGCTTATGAAGAAGCAGTTAATGGAGTGTTTACAGATGAAGGAAGGGAAGTTGCCGTTTAGATATTTGGAGTTCCTTTGATTTCAACAAAGTTAGGTGCTGCAGATTGCTCAATGCTCCTAGAAAAATACAAGAAGAATAGACTCATGGCTAGCAAAAAACACTCTCATTTGCGGGAAGATTGCAGCTTTTGTCATCTATTCTGTATAACATACAGGTATATTCAGTTTACCAAAGAAGATCATCAAAATCATAGAGCAAAAATTTAATCATTTCTTATGGAATGGGAAAGAAGATTGTGCAACAAAGGCATAAGTGGCATGGGATATGATACGTTTTCCTAAGAACAAAGGAGGACTGGGAATTAAAAGAGTAGAAGAATGGAAAAAAGCAGCCATAATGAGACATATATGGAGTTTATTCACAAAAATTGGTTCTCTTTGGGTTGCTTTGCTTGGGTAAAGGAGAACTTATTGAAAGGAAGAAGTTTTTGGCAAATAAAGATTCCTCAAAACTGCACATGGAGTTGGAGAAAGATCTTAAAGCTGAAAGACATTTCTAGAAATTTCATTAGATACGGAGTGGGGGGATGGGATGAATATATACTTATGGCTGGATTGGTGGCATCCTGATAGTGTGCTATATGAAAAATATGGGCATAGGGCAATGTATGATGCTCAGAGTAAAGTAGAGGCAAAATTATCAAGTGTGTGTGATTTCGAAGAAAGGGAAGTATACTAGTGCAGAAACATGGAATGCAATTAGATCAAAGCAGCCAGAAGTTGTTTGGTGGAAATTAATTTGGTTTCCACTTGCAATACCTAAACCAGCATTTGTTTTATTTATGGTTAGCAATGAAGGACTGCTTAACAACGGGGGAAAGATTATTGAAATGGGAATATAAGGGAGAAGTTCAATGTATTTTATGCAGAAACTGCATAGAAGGAAGAGATCATTTGTTTTTTCAGTGTGCATACAGTAAGAGAATCTGGAGAGAAAGGTATGAGGAGATGTGACTTGACTGATCCACCATAGAATGGAGGAAGTTCTAAGCCGAGGGTTGCAAGAATGGAAGAAGAGTTTAAAAGCAAATGTCTGAAAATTGGTTTATATTTGGAGAAATAGAAAAGAACTCAAGTATGAGAGCCAGCCAAGAACTGAGGAAAAGATACTGCAAAAGATTATAAGGGAAGTAAAAGCAAGGATATTGGGGAGGGGGGGAGATTTAAGAAAACAACATACAATTTAGAAATCTGTTGTAATTGTAAATGAAAAGATATTGTCATAATAGGAGTCGTGTGTAGGGGGGGAACAAGGTAATAGAAGAGGGTATGATGCTACTGTGTAGCATAAGGTGGTTCAGCTGATTAGCTGGAGAGTCTATCAATGTGTTTTTTCTTTGAAGAAATATCTCATTCACCCCAAAAAAAGAAAGAAAAAAAAAGTACGTTAATAAAAATTTAAAGAAATGCATGCTGATTTAACATTTCCATCAATTTCTCTTTTTTCCAGGTACTTGAGGTCTTACTGGAATTTCTTCCTTATTTTGCTCCGAGAAAGCTATGGTGCATAATTAGAATTTGGATCGCCAACGAGGTTTTGCTCTAGGCTAACTGAGGGATACAGCTTCCTTGCTGTAGTTTTTACAGCACGTATGCTGTATCCCCAACTGAGAATATTGCTGTATACTTGGGAGTTTAGGAATATTTTTTTTGTAGTCCTTTCAAATACATGCTCTTTAGTTAGCCAGCTTTATTAGTGGATTGTATTGTAACACAAGAGCAACGACATTGTTTATGATTGAAAGCTTACAACGTTATTTCTTAAAATCTTCTTGGAATTTTTTTAAAAAATATTATTTGCATCTGATTTTGCAAGAAGTCTATGGAAATTTTGTGCGCTCTTCAGCACAATGTTCTTGGATACAATTTGAAGGAGTGCCAATTAATCTGAAAAGTTGGAGACCCTACAATCATGAGGGCATAGCTTTCTTACATGCTTCTTATGGTGTTATGTGGGCCATGTTTATTTATGTATTTGTTTTTTGTTTTTATTTATCCACAAAAAAAAAAAAAAATTAACAAACAACATAAAACACTTTTAAAATTTTATTCTTACCTTATTGTACGAATATTTTGACAAAACATATACTTAACTTTTGCAAAATGGGGGTAACTTATTATTTTTAAAAAATAAATAAATTAAAAAATTAAAAAAGTAAGGCTCTACATTTATTGCTTCTTTTTTTTTTTAATTATTGCTCTTATAAGTAAGGCTCTACATTTATTTGAGTACTTTTTCAATAGAAAAAAAGTAATACACTTACCCATATGTATAAAAAAAAAAAAAAAAAAAGTAATCTACCACTTGCTGATTAGCTCATCAGGGTAACAGCTGGCCCACAGTCAACTTTCCTCACACTGACATTTAATTGTTCAAAAAATGGAGGAAAATTATATCTGGGACATAATTTGCCAACATCTGCTCATAATTTTGCCATTTCTTGACTGAACGATGGATCAATGCAAACAACAACCTGTAAAAGTTTCCTATCGTGAGATAAAAACATGTTTGGGCAACTTGTGCTGCAACAACTAATCATTCTGATAAGAAAAAAAGAAAAAAGAAAAAATCTCATTTTTGTTCAGAAGAGCATACCTTGCCAACACTTTTACCCGAATGTAGATATTCAACAGCATCAGCAACAGCACGGACTCCCAAAAATCTTTTTGGGTCTACAGCAACCTAATACAAAGGAATTAGAAAAACACTTTTTCAGAACTCTTTCCATTTTTCAAATACTGAAAAATACTTTTCATAATAGTTACTAAACTATTTTTGCAATGTAACCTTATTATTAACACACTTGTCAAAACAAACCGCAAAATACTTTATAAAAGACTTCACACACCTTATAACAATATTTTGAAAACGCATGCTTATTTTTTCGGGTGTTGAAACTAACTTTTTACTTATAAAAAAATAAATAAATAAAAGAGTGGCCACCCAACAAAAAAAAGAAAATAATCGTTCAGTCAACCCAACATAAGAGTACGGTAGTTGTGTGGCCACCCACAATAAGATAGAGGTAGCCATGCATCAACCTCCAATAAGACATAAGGCACGGCCACTCTTAAGTTTTTTGTTTTATTGGTATTGTTTCTTTTAATTTTTTGAAAACATTTCTCAGATTTTTGCTTTTCATAATTTTTTTGGTTTACCAAACGAATTTTCTTTCCGTAAACCTTATAAACAACACTTTTCAATTGTAGCTCCTATCAAAAACACTTTTCAATTTTCATCTTTTCAAAACACAAATCCCAAAATATTTCTCAAAAACTTTACCAAGCACATCTAGAAATTCCAATCCCCTAAGTTCAAGGAAGTTCCTTTGAAGGAAAGCAAATAATCAGATGACTTGTAGTGAATAAAGAGAATCGATCCTGATTTTTACCAAAAACAGTAAATCATGAGCGAAAATAAGTAAGAAAATTTTCATATTACAATGATTTTTTTTTTCCCCCGAAAAATAGAGCTACGCGTAAAAGCAAACAACAAAAATTAAGAAGTCAGATTATCAAGGAATAAAAAAAATTCCACTGCATTCTCTCCTTTCGTCACTTACAAGGGACAAAGGGACAATGAAATGATTGAAACTTTTATACCGTCAGAAAGATTAATCATTTTGTACGGCTGCCACCTCATTATAGATTGTCCCTAATTTAAATGTTAAATTATGCGCTTAGCTAGGTCCAATGTTGACCGTTCCCACAACCCCCAACAAAAGAAATCTACGTTTGACCATAAGTTATACAAGAGGGAGAAAATCTCAGTGAGGGAGGAGATACGAGAAAAAAAAAAAAAAAGAAAAAAAGATTAGTAAATCATATTTCCGGCTAACGACATATAATCACAAATTTCACGTTATGTTATTGCAAACGTTAGTTTTTATTCGTTTTAAAGTAAATTGCACTTTTTCTCTCTAAACTATAGAGTCATTTACGATGCCCCCTTAACTTTAAATTTGAGCAATCAACTCCTAAACCATGTGATTCGTTATAATATACCTCTATTATTAAAAAAATCTTAATTTTCCTTATATTTAACCTTAATTTCAACATGCTTATCATGTGATCACAAAAAACACTGAAACAAAATACATGTGTAATTATGAGATAATGTGATAGATACGTAAATTTTAAGCTTAGAAATAATGGAAATTAGAGAAACTCTAATGGTAGGATTACATTACAACTGATCCCATAGTTTCAGTGGTTCATTCCTCAAATTTAAAGTTTAGAGGGAACATTGCAAATAACTTCATAATTTATGGTGGAAAAATGCAATTTACCATTCTTTTTAAATTTCTGCTAAGCATAAAATGCACAATGAAATGATAAATTATGTGCAATTTACCTCCAAATTTCCACACAAAGGCTAACAGAACGGGCAATGATATTAACGAGGAATAAATACTCCTAGTCTATATTGTCTATCCACCATGGCACAGGCGTCTAGACAACAACACATGCTTACTTAAAAAAATAATAAACAAAAGAACAAAAAAAATAGAATTTCTAGGTCAAGTAAATGTATCAAACATACCTTCAGCTTTCCCATAGAGAAAAGATTAAATAGCCTGTCTAGATGTTGTTGCCATAAGTGACTATATTGTACCAGGAAAAAGCCACCCTGAAAACATTGGGATGGTTAAACAACAAAATTGCAAAGAAGTCCATAATCATATAACCCAAAATATTTTATCTAAAGATCCGTTTGATTGCTAAGAATCATTAGAAAATTACCTTTCAATTGATTTTAACATTTAGGAAAAAAAAATCTGTTTAACTAATTATCATATGAAAACTCAGCAGACTTATTTTTCATATGGTTTGCTCAATGAATGTATAATAAAGAAGTGCAATACTTTATATTTCTTCCCATTTCTTTTTCAAATAAGACTAATGCAATTATCAATCCTCTTTTATGGGACACACACAACATAAGTGCATAACAGTCAAGTCTCCATCAAGGCTCAAAAGGCAAAGGCTGAGGCATGGTGTCAGAATCTAAAAATGCTGACAGGCATAAGCTTCAAATAGTAACAAATTCACTATGTGGCTACTAGCCAAATATGTGACAAACTAAAGGGACAAGCAAGAGTGATTTCAATGCATAAAAGAAACTACTGATAACATCACTAAGAAGACCTTAGGGCAAGTTAACTTTCTCAAGATGGGCAAGAGAACTTGGAGAGAGATTATCTGCATAAAATCTGATGATGGGGTCAAGGGATTGAAATTTTGACCAAAATCTAGATATTAGCATCCCAAGGAAGTAAAAATTTGAATGAGAGAACATCCAGAAGAAATCAAAACTAACGAAAAATGAGCAATAGAAATCTACAACAGTAGCAGTTTTATCCTTAGCAGCTACATACCACAGTTTGGCTTTTAGATAAAAGCTTCTCACATAGTCCAGTGTAATTTGATGGCTTCCATCCATGCTCTCCTTGATACTGAGACCAGAATGAATCAGTTTGTTGAGGTAAAATGAAAATGGAGACTCCATGCCTAAGGACAGTCATCAAAGATGGAAACAAAAAGCTAACAGAAAATAGTGCTAAATATATTTTGTTTTGCTGTTGACTCAACAAATTGATGGAATGTAGATTGTATGAAGCAGTTTATAAGGTTAATCTACACTCAGATGCAAGTCCTCTTCAAAGATCCAGGTCAACCGTAACATATGTGGTACAGGGCTTTGCTATCAAGAACTTGAAAAAGAGCATCAGAGCTAAGTCATTGTTAAACATTCAGTTAGGAATATAAAGATGCCAATATATATTACTGACAGGAACCCATATCATATTGTACACCCCCTTATGACTTAGAATTTAACTAACCTTACTATTCAATATTCTGGTGATCAATTTTACAGGACACATTTTTCAGGTACAATTGTAAACATCTTCAACTACCATTTTAAGCAAAGCAGTTGTTAGAGTAGCTTTTATCTTATCATGTTATTTTAGTTGTTTATCTTATCCAGAAGTTATTATTATCTATGAGTCTTAATTAGCTTTATCTTGTTGATAAACTATGTTATCTGATGTTAATCTCATATTGTATTCCCTCTATAAATAATGAACATCAGTGTGGAAAGGTAGATTTAACCCACCATTCATTTACTTTATTTTCTCTTTCAGTAGTAAAGCTTTCATTTCTTCTTAAGAACTGTTTTCTTGGGGTTAAATATAACTTAGAAAATCAACTAAAGGCACAGAAGTTATGAACCACCAATAATTTCAAACTCAAGCATATTATCAGTGAGAAGCTTGTAACCATCCTATATTTTAACATGCAAATTCAAGGCACTAATAAAATTCTAGGATTAGCGTGAGTATGAAAAGATATAGTGTATCTCCTTCATACTTCAGACTTAGACAGACAATAACCCAGAGCTTTGATTAAAAAATTACAAGGGGAAAAATATAAAAATAATAAATAAAAAACAACCTGAGATATCATTCCAATCACAATAAGTCGTCCGTAGACTGCTAAAGCATTCAAGCACAGATCAAACATGTCACCACCCACAGACTCATAGATGATGTCAACACCTTTGGGAAACTCTTTCTTCAAAACCTGGAAAAATTATATCATGTCAACACCACCACCAGACTCATAAGGATTTCCAGCATATGAATTTAGGTGACCAGAAGTAGAAAATACACAGTTCGTTGGGATAAATCAGATACAAAGCACATATAACAGATTCAAGTAATGTCCAAGTGCATGTCCCAAAGCTGCAATCTGAATTGTCTAGACTAAATGGACAGAGATTGGGAGACTTAAGGGTGGTTCAAGCAGATTCATGCTGCTTTCTAAAAATAATTTCACTAATGACATTAATTTCACAGGGAATGCTACAATGTAAATTGGATAGCCGGACAAACAGATCCAGAATAAATTTTACTCGAGTTTACATGATTTTTTTTAGGTCACGTATGCAGTGCACCTAATAAGTTTTGAACTCATGAACTCATCCTCCCTCTTGTTCTTACAAAGGGGAGGAACTGGGGAAGTGCCATTTGAGCTAATACTCATTGACACTTGAGTTCCATGATTTTGTAGATCTCGTACAGGTTAGTTCACCAGAGAAGAACAACAATAGAGCAGATTTCATGTATTAAAATACAAACTCAGTTAAAAATTGTCACTTGTACCTTTTACTGTTTAAATTAGTGATTTATCTTAAGGGCCAAAAAATGTGCATATGCATGTGTGCGTACTTTTGTTTCTCATGTTTATTCTGATAACCCCGTGAAAACCGAAAATCATCAAAGAAAAATAGAAACTGATGTAGTCAAACCAATTAGCTGATTTAGTTAACTTGCTGCACCACATAAATTAAGTCATGGGTTCAGTTTAGCTTCCAAACCCACTAAGTACAACTGAAAAAGAAAAAATAAAATGGAAAATAGTTAGAAAATTGAGGATTAAGAAGCTTACAGTTTTAATGTCTTCAGCTCTATAGTCTATGACCCGATCAACTCCCAACTTTTTCAAAAGCAAGGCCTTTTCCTCACCTCCACAAGTTGCAACCACTGTATTTCCAGATAATTTTGCAAGCTGCAGATGTAGCGGATCATAATCAGATTTCTGTACTAGAAAAAGAAGAACCAGTAACAATAAAAATAAAAGTTACTGATGATGTTATTATACTCATTTGCTTCATTTCTTCTGTAATATAAGTAGTTTCTATATAATAAATATATCAATAACATATTTCAGTAGGTTTCTCCCCAGAGCAAAATGGAATACGCTATATACAGTGTATTTTCCCGTTTTAATTACATTAATGTACTAAGGACACATTTGGTATGCAGAATGTCTATTCCTTATCAAAAAAAAAAAAAAAAAAATGTCTATTCCTTAGAATAGCTATTCCGCGTATTAAACATAACCTAAGTCACTGTCCATTTCTCTGGTATGTGAACAAGCATACACTATTGCACTAACAACGAAAGTTCTATTTAATTGGTTTAGTAAAAGAAATAGCAAAGTGATGTCATAGAAAAGTATGTCCATCGTCAAAACCGAACCTGGACTGCAAATTGACCAGTCCCTCCAGCAGCTGCAGTTACAAGAACTACTTTTCCAGATTCCATTTGTCCAGTCTAGAAGTTCCACATGAGAACAATATTGTCAGGCGAAGGAAAAGGTGGTCCCTGAATAACGGGTCCAAAGAATCTAGTGAATTAACGCTAAATACTTGCAATGAATTGAACAGGAAGCTATAATGGCAGATGTGATGACAAAGAGTACATCTAAAAGAAAATAAAATTTCAAGTGTATTTATGAAGAGTAACCTTATCTAATGCAATCGATGCTGTCAATCCTGAAGTAAGCATTGCAACGACTTCTGGATCTGGTCTTGCCACAGGGAGAATGTGTTTCGAAGGAACCTAACTCATGCACAAAATACAACATTAAGTAGAATCTTCAAATATATATGACACAGATATGAAAGTAAATTGTACTAAACATAAAAAACAATGTCTTTCGAGATAGTTGACCATTATGAATTCAGCATAACTTCCAAAAGTCATGACTGCAGCAGGAGTGCCAATTTTCAAGTCAGTCACAGAGTCTCCAACTGCTGCAATTATTCCCACAGCCTGCAATATTAAAGTGAAATGAAGATCAACTAGCCATCAAAAGTAGCCATACTTGCACGACTCGAACAACTATATAACCACATGATGGAATATCAACAAAGAGCATCATTCTTTCCTAACCTCAAAACCAGCATCAAATGGGAGACTGGGGCCTTGGCCTTTATCATTGCCACTGAAATAACGCCCCGAGCTGAAATTTACCTGTCAATGAATGGCCTCATTAGAAAATATTGACAAACAACTGTGTGCTCATGCTAGACAGAAAGTGAAACTATGAGTAGAAGTTATTGCACCATATGGAGGCAAAGATCTCGACCTTGTAATACTTGGTAACAAACAGTTAAAAACAAGAAAAAAAAAAAAAAAGGTCCGACTTCATGAGACTTCTATCTCATAGATTTCCTCTCACCCCCACCCCATTCAATTCTCCACATCCAACAAATCCCTTCTGTATCCTCAACAGTTCTTCCCACCAGTAGTGATGACCATAATTCTTTTCTCACCACAGCAAAGCAACTGATGAATGTTTTCACTGACCTACCAAGGTTGGACAATAGACCAATCTATCTGTCAAACAGCAATGCAGGTTTTGGAGATATAGAGGCTCATTAATTCTTAACAGCCATGACAAAGAAATTGAGATAGATTGCCATGGCTAAACTCCAATTAGATAAATATAAGGGGTGGAAAGGAAGAATGAGGGTCCCTAAAACAAGCTACTCAGAGCTTCAGGTCCCAGCATGTCTTAGTTGCTTAATCACTCAACGCTTCTCTAAGTGAAATAACTAGATACTGGGAATAGAGAAATCATATAGAGTTTACATTAGAACTAGAAACTTGTAATCAAAATATAGCAAGCTTTATTCTTAATTTAATATCTCAGTCAATACTCAAAACTATACATTAGTCATGTGACTACACAATATGCTTTATAGAAACTGACAGAGACAAAAATAAAAATATGTTTCATGTAATCAAGGTAACCTACCAAGAAACAGCAAAATACAAGTCTTCACTCACTAAGTACAACCAAGCATGTCCAAGATCACTGCATGAGAGACAACTATAGTTGACTAAATTATGAGACATCAAATCTGTCACCTAGACGAGTTACATTATCACAGTGTTTTCCAGTTGAATATCAACAGCAGATATCCACAGTGCTACTGCAAAAGGCAGCTGTTTATCCAGTTGAACCACCACAACCACCAAATTCAATTTTGTACCGACACACCCGGTGACGAAGTTTAGACATATCATGAGAGAGAGAGAGAGAGAGAGAGAGAGATGCAAAAGCACTTTTGACAAACAAAATATAATATCAAATAATCCTTACAAGGAGAGCAGTAAACTTACATCACTAGCATTTACACCAGCATAAATGATTTTCACAAGAACATGATGTGATTTGATGGGCAATCTCAATGGCGAGCTCACAATGCGGGTAGCATTACGAAACTTGTGACTTAAGGTGTGAACAACTCTGAAGAGTAAGAACTAAAAACCATAGTAAGTAACTGTCAAAAAGTAATAAACAAACCGCTTTTTTGTATTATACAAAAGGAAAGAAATGAACAAACCACTTGGCTTTCCAGAAATTCATTAGTAAATAATCAATATGTAAATTGACTTAAAGATAAAAATTCTTCTTGGTTCTATGTTTTATGTTTTTAGGAAACAAAAAATTGGAAGACATGAATTAATTAAATGAAGCATGAGTGAAGAAATTACATTACTCAGATTTAAAAGAACAAAACTCCACCTCATAGAGAGTTTTACAGGTTTGCAACAAACACCAAGTGTATGAGCACTGTAAATGCACTAAATAGATCACTTTTATGTCATAGGTGCTACTAATTATCCACCCTGCTATAGCTGCTTTTTCTTTTCTTTTTCAAACTTCTACTTTTCAATTTTGTTAAGTTCATTTTAAGTGATGTCTTATATCCCACTTGATCACCACTCGTTTTCCCCCAGCTTCTTTTTTTTTTCTTTCGTTTTCTTTTACAAACATTTCACTACTGAACAGAGGGTAAGGTCTTCACAAGTGAATGAGATAGGAGCAGTCCAAAGAATATCTGGGTTATGTCAGAGGAGTAAATTAGTTGAACTAAGCTGGCTGTCCTTGGCATATGCTAAGAGGTTCAAAATGAAAACTAATATCTTATATAGTACCTTGATGAGCTTTGATTGTAAGGATAAGAGGACTATGGTGCACAGAGTTTTATAAATGGAAGGTTAGCGGTGGCCATCTAATTTAAGTGGAAGTTTCATGGTCAACTCCCATCACCAAAAAAAGAATCGAGTTCCGAGTGAAAATCCAACAAACAAAAATTAGTAGACAACTTTTACATATTAAATAAAAACATTGCTGAAGCTCAATAGGTTCACATAAAGCAACCATACAACGTACAAAAGGGATTAACCAAGAATTGTACTTAGTAAGTTTGACATATTCCCTCACATTTTCTCAAAACTCTGAGGAAGCTGGAAATTTGATGAGACCTTGAGTGGTGACCTTTTCCTGGAACTTGAAGAACTTGCCAAGTACTTTGCTTCTTCCGTGGGAGTGGGCCAATATTCCATGCCTCTACGATTGGTAATCCACAGGCATGAACCAGCTTTACTCTCATCAGTGATAAGCTCAAAAGCACCTAAAAGGAATAATATCTTGGAAATTCATAATTGGTTGAAAAGAATTAGATTGAATAATCACTAATCTAGTAAATTGTGTAAAATTTATCTTCTACATGGATATAATTAACTTCAGGAATAATCACATGGTGGCATAAATAATATACCTTAAGTACCTACCTGGCACTCTAGTACCTATATACAAGATATTAGAAGCAAGTGGAAAAGCCTAGCCCCACTAGCCTTTTCAAAGTTTTTAAATTTTTCAACCTTTTACTGCGTAAGGTCAACATTCTACAGAACACTAACTTTCCAAGCTACTAATGCTAGATATTTTTCTCCTCAGAAACCCTGTCAACTCGGGATGGAATTTACAGGGTAAATTCTCTCTTATTTTGGATTCGGTAATACCATGGGGCTCCCAAGCTTTTAAAAAACCATCATACCATAGATCAAACAAATAGTGTAATGCTGAGCCAAGGTGTTGTAGACCTCAAGTGCTTCAGTACTGAAATGCTATGATTTGAGAAAGTTGCTAAGCATGTAGAATAGAAATCTAATACAGTAGCTTACAAGTGGAAATGGACTAGACAAAAACAATCACTTAAAATAAAACTTCATCAAAGGAAAAATTTCACATAGGGCATACCTTTCACCACCATTTCCATAGGCACAAAGCCCCCCACTAAATCAACAAATTTAGGATCCATTTTTGAGCCCATCTCAGTTTGAACAAACTGCATGCAAAGTTCACAGGTCCATTATGATATTTGCCATACAAACCTTACCAGACAACAGTTTCTGTAGATCATCAAATCACAGACAGAGTCGAGCACAATTATTCTACTTATCATCCCATAAGACAAAACTTTGACTAAAATAAAAAGTCCTTAGCAATTCATAAGTTGATAAGTTCATCCTGTTAATTCTAATTTTAGCCCTTTATTTATTAGAGTTGGTCAATAAATCTGTATTCAGCTACCATGTAAGTATGAAAGTAGCCACTGATCCAAAGGGAAACATGGCATAGTTGGTTCTATGTTTGACTCATTTGAAACTGCTCAGAAGATTTCTGAAGACATTGAGAAACTTCTTTCAGTTGGACAAATCAAGTTTATACTGCAAGGCAGTTGATTTATGATTTTACCAAATGGAGTTTGAAATTTCCACATCTGATCACATGATCCAAAATTAAGACAGAAATAGCGATAGGGAAAAGAGTTTCACTGTGAGAAATGTGAGTGAACAGATGAATTATCATCACAAAAATGATCATGTACATTAGTATCACCCAAAAAAAAAAAGGGTAAATTACATTTTACAAATCCAAAGTAACATCCTTTTTGCAATGTCCCACCAAAATAGCTATTTACTCAATTGACACCCCAATTTGAAAGACTAACAATTTGCCTCCCACCTCTAAATCACCCTTAGCAATTGGACCTCATTTTTAGCCTTACATAATGACCGAATTACCCCTTAAGGGTTGCCACCAATGATGCCCAATCAACCCGCCCCTTACGTCCCAAACACCACCTCCAGCTAAAAAAAAAACCCCAATCTCCATCCCCACGCCATATGCCAGCCACCATGCTCATGGCCAACTCCAAACCTGCACACCCCAGTATTTGTGCCCACCATCGGCCGGCCATCAAAATTGAATACCCCGGAAATGTCCTATCCACCGAAATCCAAACACTCAGCAATGCATCTTTACCCTCCAACTATTATGCCTGGCCGCACTTTTATTACACCATCATGAGTCACTGATGCGGGACAAACACGGTATTGAAAGAGAGGGAGAAGAAATAGAGAGAACAGACCAGAAGAGAAGAGAAAATAAGCCAAAGAAGAGAAGAAGAAGCTTGGGAGAGGGGAAGGAGAGAGAAAATCAGAGGGGAGAAAAAGAAGAATCCATGTACATAAAATTATTCATCAAAAGTTGCAAATATAATAGAAAATTCTGTTTAAATAAACTAGAGACTAAACCCTAACCCTGACCCTAGTGGTATTTGAGCTAATGGCCCATTAAAAACATAAAACCCGAAATAATATAACCGGTCTGAAATTAGATACCATAAGAAATAAAATACGAAAAATAATAAAAGTAGCCCATAAAGATATATGTAGCACTCAATCACTCAACCACGAGGTCATGGGTTGGGTCATCCTCTGACATCGACATCCATACACGCGTGTGACCAGTGACCCATGCTGATGTCCCCATCAATCACCCAACAATCCCAATGTCAAGGTTGGCCACCACAACTTGTGGCCACTATCGGCCAGCCATCAAAACTTAATCACCTCAAAATGTCCAATATGAAGAGCATCGTCCACCTAAACCCAAGTGCTGAAGAACACATCCCAATTCTCTCACCGCCACATGCGACTGCACCCTCACTACATCTCCATGAGTCACCCAGCAGTCCTTATACCACCTGAAATAAAACTTGAACCCACACGACCTAATGTTTGTCAGCCACCTAGAACCAGACAACAAAGCCCAAAATACCCCAACCTTTACAAAAACTGAACAACACAGACAATGTCAAAGCCACAGGAATAAACACGAAATCCCCCCCAATCTCCAAATTGCCACTCGAATGGACACCCACAGCCTAAGGCAAACACCAATCGAGACTTGGTCTCCAAAGAGTATAGTGCCTATTTCTAGAGGGTGCAGGTGGGGGTCATGTAGAAGACGAGCTGGTCTTGGAGTTGTTGAGGACGATGATGACGAGGCCAACAATGTAGCTGATGTTAGGGCATAGGTCCAAACACCTCCATGGCCATTGCAAAAGGGGTGTTAATTTGGGATGATAAAATGTAATTTACTCGAAAAATACGAAATACAATTGTATATCACATGCCCATTCATTTATGTCTCAACTAGGTTCAACCATCATCAGCAAAGCGGTGATCATATCTCATGAGACTGGAATTTCCAAGAAATTAGAGTTAACATGTAACTGAAAACATGTCAGAATCTTACCTCAGGACAAAGCACATTGATGCGAATCCCCTTACGTTTGTAGGGTACGAGTGATCTCGTAAACATAACAACACCACCTGCAAAAACATAACCACCAAGTATTAAACAATATGTAAAAGATGCACTAATTAGATATTAAAACACATTTTAGAATTCTATGTTAACATTGATATATATAAATTCATCAAAACAACTGTGGAAAGGAAATTAGTAACACAAAGAACAAACCTTTTGAGCCAGCATAGATAGGGTCAATGTACATCGGATAAAGACCAGAAGCAGATCCCATATTTATAATTACACCAGGCTTTCGCATGGCTTCCATGGTTTTAATCTGTTTTTAAAACTGCAAATGATTACCGATACTTTCCATATTGTCACCATTGAATTGATAAAAGGAAAAACATCAATCGAAACCCTTTCCTCATGGATGCTAGCATCCCCAATTTATCAATTCTTTTCCTTTTCTGAATACAATTTATCAATCATAATGGAAAATACAACTTTGAAAAGTTCTTTATCATATATCTCACTTATAGGCTGGTACTCTTTTCAGAAAATGCTAGATGACCCATTGATGGACTGGTAGAAAGAAGTTTTACTGGTGAAAAACTAGCAACAATGCTAACAAGTTTTCTACAGTAGTGAACTCAAGGAACACTACTAAAAGATTTCAGGATTTTTATGACATATCCCTAAAAAATAAATGCTGCAACTCTGTATCTCAAAGTTTCTAAGATGTCCTCAACATGGACACACTATCTCCCTAGAAAATAAGTTTTGTCAACCATACTACTTCTGGAAGCATGCAGAAAAAGCATTATATTAGGAGATTATACATGGAAAACCAACTCAAACATTAAGCATACCGCAAGCTGAGTGCAACTAATAATCCCAATAAGGTTCACATTAATAGTGTGTCTCCATGAACCAGTGCCATCAGTTTTGTCCCTGTGCAATGGTATAGCATGACCAATTCCAGCGCTGTTGATACAGATGTCTAATCCTTGATAAGTAAATAAATGCTTCTCAAAAGCAGCAGCAATGTCTCCTGTTCATACCATAAAGATTACCTTTAGTATCTGAAAAGCACCACCAAATGTACAAGTTGAAGAAATTAAGTTATCTATATATTTCACAGATTACAAAAGATGAGAAAACTAAAAGAAATATAAACCCAACTTCTCAGTTTACATTCACAGAAGCATTCCAACTTCTGCAGACAAAAACATGCCACAAGCACAATTATCCTTAATAGCTTCCATGTGAAACTCTGTAATATACACAAGTCTATAGTTTAAGGTGGTATCTATATGTGTGTGAGCGGGCGCGGGTGTAGAGAGAGAGAGAGAGAGAGGCAATGATATGAGAGCATATATCAGAAACAGATATTATTTCACTTACTCGAGTTGGTCACATCACATTTTATAAACAGAGCAGATGGAAATTCTAACTTGGAGTGGAACTTTGCATTCTCCTTTTCAACTTGGGATGCCACTTCCCTTCCCTTTTCTTCAGAGAAATCAACAACTGTCACAAATATTCCCTTTGCTCCAAGAGCCAAGCTAAGCGCTTTACCTACATATCAACCGCCACCAGATGACCACATTACATGACATGCTACATCAATGGCATATTTACGAAATTCACAAATTATATGATATGCCACATCCTTCACATATTAGAAATTTGTAATGTATACATTAGTTTTTGCATACTATAAAGATATCCATCATTTTGAATTGGAGGTGTTCATTATGACCATTTGTTGAATTTTGACAAGCCCCGATCCATTTTTTAATCATTTCCTATTATGAACCAAGTCATGCAGAACAGATTTATTCACGCCCAAATAGCATTTAGACTAAACGTAAAAACCTAGAATCTCCAGGTTGTGTATGAATCTATGATAGTAAGAAATTGATTCCTCCGAATTGGATCATAAGCTCAAATTCAAAAGCCACAGTTTGGATGCTATAGAATTTGAATCGGACATAAATGCCATACACCTTAAATCCACGGAAACGAATTCACAAGAAAACCAAATCCAATTCTGCACAGCCAAACGCGACCTCGAACAGCAGTATCAACACAAGCGATGGACTAAATCATATACAAAATAATACTAACAATAATAATAACACATATATCGTTGCAGTATTCATAGTTATCATATCTTGATCATTTCCGAGCTCAAGTCGGCGATTATTGGTTTCACTGGTAAAGAATAGGAAACAAATAATGCTGCAAAAAAAACTTTCTGGTTTTACCAATTCCAGAGGCTCCACCAGTGACCAAAGCTGATAGACCAGGTCTGAGCTCCATCTTTCTTGGGCGATGATTATCAGGCTTGCGCTTGGAGATTGGGAGCAGAGAGAAACAGAGTGAAAGTGGCAGTGTTTGACGACCTTTGCTACGGGAGCTTTTACTTTCCTTTATTGTTCGTACCGAGGTTCTGTCGTTTATACGAAATCGGTTACGTAGACAAAGAGGATATGCCTAGTCATCGTCCTCGGCCGGCCATCGGGTTCAAAAATATTTTTTTTTTAATAGATTTAATAGCCTCCGTTACCGTTAACACACCCACTGGCATTTTCCGTCAAATTAGTACACATGACTTTTTCATACAGAATGCCCCCTTTAAGGTTGCTTTATAGCAATTGTCCTTAAAATGAATAAATACATAATAAAAATAAGAAAGAATGGACTGCCACCTCAAAATGAAATAAAGGCGGCTGAACCATCCTTAAGATTTAGTCATTATTATTGTAATTTTTTAATAATTGAACCACTTGCATAGACTATACATAGTTCGGCCACCCTTTTATATTTTTAAAAGGGGTCAAACCATTCATATAAAGGATGACCAAACCATTCCTACAGATTATGGAGATAGTTCTACCACCCTTTACCTCGTATGGGGAGGTGATTTTGCTGTCCTTTTAAGGTTTTTTTTAGTTGATTCTATTTTTTAAATATTTTTTAGGAGCATTTTAACATAAAGTTATGGAAAGATGATATTTTAGATTTTGCCGTCTCCTAAAATACTTTTTTAATATTTTTTAGGAGCATTTTAACATAAAGGCTATTCCACCACTCCTTTTTTTTTTTTAATGTTTTTTAGGAGCATGTTAAAATTAATATATCTTTTACAGATAAAGCTTTGTGTGCAAGAGCAAGATAGATTAATTTTATCTGTAAAAGATAAATTAATTTTAACATAAAGTTAATTTATGATAATTAAAATTATTCTGAACAACCTCTAAATTCACATGTATTCCCATACTTTAATTAATTTTATTTGTTTGAGTTATACAAAAATAAAATTAATCAAATAGTTTTTTTTTTCTTTTTCTTTTTTCTAATATTAGGATTTAAACATATAGTGCCAGTTCAGCTGATTTATCACCAAATTAACTAAAACAAACGTAGTAATAAATGTGTCAATAAACAGAAATGGTAATAGATATATATACATGTCAAAAGCAATACAGAAATGGGTAGCATTCGCGGGAAAAAAGAAGGTAATTACTGATATACGATTGGTCCACATTGATAAGCCCTTTATATATATAATATATATAATATATGTGTTATTTAGTAAATTAGTATATAATTTAATGATGTAGTAATAAAAATCAATACTTAAAAAATAATAATAATAATTAATTTTTATTACCACAACATCTCACTTATATTACAGTCGTACATTAATCTACTAAATAACATTACCCTTACTTTATATATAATATATTGTTTTGCCTACGTGACTCTCTCACTTGGAGTTTCTTTTTTTTTGTTTTTTGTTTTTTTTTTTTTTTTTTTTTGGGTGGTTTCCCACTTGGAGTTTCAAGTTGAAGCCAAAGGGAAGAAGACAAAAAATAGTTGCATTACAGCTCGGATTTATGTTTTTTGACATTATAATGAGAAAGCATCTAGTCACCAGCCCAACTGTTTGATTTCTTATCATGGGTCATAGAAGATCTTCATTTTGGCATCCTTGTCATCCATGCAGATGCAGTCAAAGCAAGGCTCAAACATACCCACCTTGTTGGCCTTTTTGGTCCTTTTATCAAGTGAGAATGCATGTAGCTCATTAATAATATTATGCCACCTAAGTATTAAAAAAAAAAAAAGAGAAAAGTGAGAAGAAATTAAGGGGTAACAGGACCACTTCTTTAACTTATGTTGGGATGGCTGGCCATCTACATAACAGGTTGAACGTGGTTAAACTACTTTTAAAATAGGTTTTGAAGGTGCTTAGAGTGGTCAAATCATCTTCAAAAATATTTTCTTAGAATGATTCAACGTCTTAAAATAGTTGATGGGGTGATGGGCTATCCCTATAACAAATAAGAAGTGGTCCATGGTTGCATTTCTCCAAAAAAGACTTTAGATGATGGTCAGACTATTCCAACCATCATCTTAAGGTAGGGGTTGGTAGGACCACCACTAAAACATGTTTTTGGAATGTCGAACCATCTCCATAACTCTCTATATTTTTTTGATTTCTTTTAATGTTTACATGGTTCAATATTGGTGGTCCATATATACAATGAATGGTCTTAATTGAAGGAATTGGGAGGAGCTTAATCCAAAAAATAGTTTAGCCACTGAGAGAGTGTCCTTTGTACTAAAGAATGACAGCTTTATCAACTGAGATCTTCTTTTCTTTTCTTTTTCATTTATTTTCTAACTGTTGATGCAAGCAACTAAAACCCATTTTATTTATTCATTTGGGAATTTATATTCAACGCCTCTAGTGCATTAGGTCATTAAGATTTTGAGACCTAAATTTCCAATTTGTTGACATTAAAACATAAGTTTTAGCAAAGTGTCTAATTCAGTCCTCTATTGACATTTCTATTTATTCTAAATAAATTTATTCTTTTCATTTATACGCTTATACCCTTTGATTCCTCTCTCCTTTATTTCATTATCCTTTTCCCTCCATGACCATGGAAGGCCATACAATCATATAAGTGGTCATGGAGGACTACACTGTAACACCCCAGGCTTGAGAAGGCTCAGTTTGTTAATCCTAAAGCTTCAGAAGCACAAAGGTAATTAGGAACCTATAGCTCTAATGTCTCAAAAAATTTAAAAGAATTCTTCAAATTATTTTGAAATTTTTTTCATAGAAATTACCCATATCTTTTGAAAAAATTAAAAATGTATATTTTTCCAAAAAAAGACAACCATTGCACGTTCGATGAATACCATCAAACGTTCGATGAACAGTATAGTCACGTTCTCTGCAAGCCTGCACGTGCACAGAACAGATGTCAGTACGGTACATCAAACTTTCGACACTTTTATAGAACGTTCGATATTATTATCAAATGTTCGATGAGAAACTCTAAAACCTCTGGATAAAAATAGATCAAATGTTCGATAGCGCACAACGAACATTCGATCTTGTCTCAAAATGGATTTTTCATGGGGGACCAGCAACTCGCCCCATTTTTCTATAAAATATACCATACCCTTATACAAAATTCACCATTTCTCGTCCAGACTCTCTAGAAAACCCAATTCAAAGGTTTAGAGAAGGATTTTGAGGGAGGTTTTCATTTGAAGATGTTCATTTTCTCCAAAGGTAAACTTCAAATCCCTACTCCTACTTATGTTACTTTTCATTATTATATGTAAAATATAACCATGTTTTATTTTCAAAATGTGTTTATAAGAATTTAAAGCCCCTTTATTAGATTTTCAAATGGTTTTAATAAAATATATGACTTTGTGTTTTATCTCTTAAAATATATATTTACCATGTTCCTTGGCACTACTTTAAGTCTAGGTATAATCGTGGTTAGGTTTGGTAGAAGTTTTTAAACATTCATGCATTATGGGCCTATCTTGAACATTCAATTGTTCTTGATCAAACGTTCGATCTTCAAGAACGAGTATTCGATAACTATGTCAAACGTTCGATGGTGACCAAAAATATACAAATTAGGGGTTTCAAGGCAAAAGGCACACATACTCCATGGTTATTAGACGATAGTGTTCTTAGTGTCTTGTTGGGTTATTTTACAATTAACAGGGAGTATGAGATATCTGAGGCATCGGATGAGCAGTCAAGGTAAGTAAATAATTAAGTATGAAATTACAAATTTAAGAGTGCGATTTGTCAAATAACTAAGCAATTTTCTCTTTATGACTAAGTTTACCACCTTTATGACATGACGTTATTTGCTTATTTAAATATCTTTACTTTTAGAATAAATAAATAATATCTGTATAGTAAGGTTATGGTACGCCAGTACGTGTGGTAGAACAGTCATAGTCTTACTATTAATAAGAGTTGATTCTATGGTCAAATGTTTTCCCTTTATGATGAGAGCATTGGTTCCAATGGTTAAGATTAGTGACCAACGCATAATTCTTTGAGTGAAGTCACTGTTATGGCTTTGCTAGTCATTGTAAGCCACCTGAGGTCAGATTTGGTTGGACTACTAATATAAAATGATATGTTTGTGCAATGTTTGGAGTACCGAAATTGTACTATAAGTCATTTTGAATGCGTAAATCCTGCTAAAATAGAGTAATGTCTCAAGTAGACCATATTATTAACATATGACTATTTATATTATAGTATATTTCATACATTAAAATATAAAGGTTTAATTGCCGGGATTACACCACTCCCTTTAAAAACCAAACGTCTTTTTTTTTTCCAAAGCATAATAACGGTGATTGAATCTGTCATTTGTAAAAATATCTTGTTTAAAATCCTTTTTACAACATTGTAAATCACCAATTTTTCTTAAATTAATATTATTTACTAAGTCAGCCGACTTACTCAGTTACTTCCTCTCCTCCCTGTAAAATACTCCAATATTTTACAAACTCTCAGGGAATTGAGTGCATAGGAACCTCACCAGAATTACGGTATCGAAACAGCAGGTGATAAACTGAGGTTTGATTTGCTAGATGTTTAGCTCTGTGTCCTTATTTATTGATGATTAAATTGTTTACTACTTATGTACTTAGATCAATTATTCCACTGTTTACTCTGATAAATGGTTAAGTAGACAATTCAGTCAGTTACTAGTTAATTGATTTGAATTCTCTATGAACAATTTACTTCGGATTGACCTTATTCCAATTATTTAATCATGTGTATACGGTGATTCTCACTAGTGTTTTACAAATTCTCTTCACAAAGAGAATAGAGGTATCTCTGAGTCTTAATTTGAACAATTAAGGCTAAGAGGCGAATCATGAATTTAATTACAAGTTAATTAAATTTTTGGGGCGTTATAATAGCCCTTATAAACAAATAATGCTAGATGGAGAATCCAAGTTCTCCTTGAATCCTCTCAAAAGTTATGTGGCTTTTAAAATTATTATTTGATTAAAATTCAATAGTCAAATATCACAAATTCAATGATGATTTTAAAAGCCACATCACTTTTGGGATGACATAATGAGGACTTGAGTCCTCCCTCTAACACTATTCCTTACAAGCCACTAACATGCATGCTTTGAGAAAAATATTTTAGAGAAGCATATGGTCAAAGTACATTAAAATTTCCATAATATTATTTAGATAGTAATAGTAATTTTCCATTTGCCCTAAGGCATTTACTAAAGTCATAACATAACATAACATAACAAAGGAGAATGTGAATGCAAATTTCTCCCTTATAAAGACCTAAACATTCCGACCGCCTATCTTGGTCACCTTAATTCTTAGGAAAACGGAAAAAACAAAGAATAAGCGAAAGGCTCGGACAAAAAACATTCTCAACCGATTTAAAATCTTTTAACAAAGAATTAAAAACTCAAATTACATATGACATATAACATAGACTTTTCTTGTTGAACTCAAAACATTTTTTAATTTTTCTTAATAGAACTTATGTTCAGGAAAAGATTTCATAAATCAATTTTTTTATCAAACTTAACATAATCATGATTTCTAAGTGGGTAAAAGCTTCTCTTTTCACTTGTTACTTATGATCTCACATATTATTACGCCCTACATGCATGGGGTTGTGTGATCCTCTTAGATTTATTTAATACAAAATAAATAAATATTTATTTTGGGTATTTCAAATAATTATGAAATCTATTTTATATCTAAAAGTTTTATGTGCATTTAATTGAAAGATTTTCCTCTTTCAAGTCAATCCAAAATTTTGGAAGGAAAACCAAAATTTTGAAGTGTATGAAGAAAAATTTGTCTTACATTGGCTAGATACAAATATGTCAACTAGTTTATAAGGAATTACCATCACTTAACATAAAATGAAGTGATGAAGAAGAGAGCCAATCGACCGTGTCACATGTAAGGGTAAAGGCCTTTGGGCACTATGAGGCGCACTTTGCACTTGCGCATCCGAGCAATTAAGGAGTTTTAATTTATTTTGAAAAAACAAAAGTTGACTACAAGCCTTGGCCAACCGAGATGATGCTTCACGACTCCAATACAAAAACTCGAGACCTTCGATAGAAGGCTCGGGAGAATTTCGGTCGATTGAATTAGCTGTTTCAGGTGAGATAATAAAGAAAAATTTGAAAGTTTCTAACCATTGGAAAATGGGTTAATGTGTGATTTATGGTATCTGTTCAAGTGGATTTAGTGGTTATAATTCGTGACCGTTGGATCGAATAATCTTTGACCGTTAGATGTATCTAAAAATCAATATAAATATTACCATTTGGTCATGGGCAAAAATACAGAATCTCGTATATTCTATTCTTTCTCCTACAAACTATCTTTTTTGCTATGCTCTCCATAAGGTGTTTCTTGTTACTATATAAAGTATTATTTTAGAATAACATTTGGGTTTTATTATATTCTGTGAATTATTTTGTCAAATCCCTTAGCACTTAAAAAATGGACAAAATACAGTCTAAAGATATTGCTATTACAATAAAGTCTTGAAGTCCTAATTTTTTTTGCCTTCATATTTTCCCTACTTTCATTAAATTTTTCCAAACAAATCCAACTTTCAAGGATCTGGTAACACCCGTGGTTGTGGATGCGTCATAACCAGCTAATTAACTTCTAGATACACTCAGCGGGGCAAACTTAGTGATGGCCATACTTTCACGTAACTGTAATTTTAGTGTGGTGCACACCATCATATTCCGGTACTGTGCTTCTTTAATTCTTAGGCCAAACGTCTTAAAATTTTCCTTAAAATATGGTTCCACCTCACACATGCTCATTATTTACTTTCTTAAGCTTTCAATAATCATAAAAGCTTAACATGTGTAGAAGGGTACCATTTCCTTACTTTACAAAGTTTCCTTAAATAAAAAATTTCCTCATTTATAAATTTTCCTTAAGTAGAAAATTTCATTACATAGAAACTATATATATATATATATATAAACTGTAACGCCCCGGTTTCTATGCAATAGAACCGTAAGCAGAAACCTCCGGTTTCCACGTGACATTACTACCTCAGAGATCTAATCTCGCAGCGGAATATTTTTTTTCTTTTAAAACACCAAGGAATAACTCAATTACACAATAGAGCTGACTGAAATACCTCGTGAATTAACATACGTTAGATGTTTTAATAATACAAACATGTGCATACCAGATGCACCAAATAAAAGATAGTTGCAGTATATGCCACAGACGGCATACAGTTGCAACATCACACTGTTTAGACATATTACAAACCATCATTAATAAAAACCAAAACATACAAAATACGAAGAGACGTATGTATAACAAAATGTTGCCTCTTCCGGGATATAGCAATCCCGACAAAGTAGTGCCTAACAGTCATAAAAAGCTAACGAAGGGGTCTCCGCCTTCGTTACCTGCATCACAGTCTATGTAACAAAGATCATCACATTTACATAGGCAAACAAGTGAGTCTACTGCATCCCAATACAAACAGGTAATTGAATTATTGAACAAGCATATGACAGATATAATGAATGATTTTTCATGCATCGTTGCGAAGGCTTTGTTTAGTCTTAATGCATCATGAAATTACACTCAGCTCATAATGGGCCAACCCGGATTAACGCACTGTTACACCTCCCTACTTAGCAGATGTTGGTTTGCACCTGGAACCGACTCCCAGCGTTAGTTCTTATTACCGGATTTAGGGACAAGGCTCTTGCCAACTGGATCAGCCATCTCCCCCGCCACATCACCAGCTTAATGTCACATCATGTACGCATTTCACAGAGTATGCATATGTATTGTATGAGCAGTTCATAACACATGCATATGAATAAAGTAATACTGAATATAAAAGAAAGCAGCGTCAGCCCCAGTAAGTACATCCATACTTACACTTTTCTCCGCAGAATAATAGTATTCCACCACTGCCTAGCAATATTGATACACAAATAACATATATCAGTGACCAATCAATAGTAATTGGTCAGTCTTCAGGATCCTTGCTCTTAGCCTTTATTATTATCCATCACTTCATTTCATTACTTGATTTTATCCATACGTATACTCATATATATATACAAGTCATAATTGTGAGTATTCTCACATATTGTCCATAAATTTATCCAAAGCATTTAACTTATGAAATCCCACATAAGTGAGGACATGCCATAAGGATCCCGTTGACAATAATGTAAATCATCCAATATTGCACTCGAATACCCCACCGAAGTAAGAGCATGATTCGAGATAAGTATTTAAATAAACAAAAGGTAATACTGCATAAACGTCCCCACTATAAGTAAGGGCTTATTATGAGTTATATGTACAATATTGAAAGAATCTCTTATAGCCAATTTTCACTCAAGTTCATGCCTATACCGCCGAAGGACAGGGCCACATAACGTTTACGCATGAGATTGCGTGTTATCCACTATAAGATTAAATTAACAATATCATAATAAAAAAAAACCTCATGTCTATACATCGAAGGGCAAGGCCACAATAGTATTTAGACATGAAGTTGAGAGTTAATAATAAGATAAAAATGACAACTAACAAACAATATATAGGTTGATTTTACAAGTTTTATAAACCTTTTTCATATTCCTTTAAAACAAGCTCCGCTTGCTTCCATTTTTAATACTTTTGAGCACTTTAGGATCCTTGAACTAAACCAATAATCAAACATACTTCAAACACATAGTAGATACATCAAATATATGTTAGAAAAATCAAATATCATCAAAGAATACTTAGCAAAACAGATTAGCATCAAAAATCCACAAAAATACTCAATAGAGGCCGAATGGGTGTAGGATGAGTTCTTGGTGTTTTCTCATGATTCCAAAGCCCAAAGATCAATGGAAACATGGTATAAAATAGTTTTAGAACCATCCTAAGTGATCATACACAGCCCATGCAAACAGGTTGTGAAAAACCACAAAAATTTCCCAACACCCCTCTATTGAGCCGGTTTTGAACCTATTTGAGGATAATGAAGCTTTCATACCTCAAATGGACTCCAAAATGACTTCTAAAGGTTGGGTTAGCTTCTGGACACCTCAAGCAAGGTTGTGTATAATTTCTGGACAGTTTGGAGAAGAATTGCTCAAAAACCCCCTAAGTGCCGTGAGAGGGTGCGAGTGAGACGAATGGAGGGATTTTTCTGTTTTGGGTGCAAGGATGAGTGATTTCGGTGCTGGCCCCTCTTCTCACATTTATAGGAGAAGCCAAGGCTTCTAGATGGCCCTTATACACGTTCAAATCAGCCTTGCTTCAATGGGAGGTAAGCTTTCCATGCAAGTTTACCAAAATGCCCTCAAAGTCAAGATCTTTTTATGACTTCTTTGGCTTTTAGTGCTTTCTTTCTAGAAACCTCTCCCAATGCCAAGTGTCAATACCCTAGGCTTCTAAATCAATGAAGAGTTGGCCCTACCTAGTGGATTTAGCAGTTTGAAGCTAAATTCGACAGTTGGAGGTTTTAAGGCCCGGATTTAGGTCGAAAGTCAACTGNCGGTGCTGGCCCCTCTTCTCACATTTATAGGAGAAGCCAAGGCTTCTAGATGGCCCTTATACACGTTCAAATCAGCCTTGCTTCAATGGGAGGTAAGCTTTCCATGCAAGTTTACCAAAATGCCCTCAAAGTCAAGATCTTTTTATGACTTCTTTGGCTTTTAGTGCTTTCTTTCTAGAAACCTCTCCCAATGCCAAGTGTCAATACCCTAGGCTTCTAAATCAATGAAGAGTTGGCCCTACCTAGTGGATTTAGCAGTTTGAAGCTAAATTCGACAGTTGGAGGTTTTAAGGCCCGGATTTTAGGTCGAAAGTCAACTGTCTCAGAATTGAATTCCGATTTCACCAAACCGAAGTAAAAACCATTTATATACTAAATAGAGTCCATTTATGATGTAAAATCAAAATGGTGAAACTCCTTTTTAGAAATAAGGCCCGGGTCAAAAGTGCCACGTAAGCGATGAATAGTCATCTTTATGCTTAAAAAGGTCAACGGATTGACTTTTATCAAAAATCTACTATGTCGTAGAGGGTTTCGATACAAGCACAACGGGCTTTAGTTTGAGTAAAACTGAGTTCGTTTGACCCAGTTTTTGATACTTATAAGATTGGTCGTCAGAAAACGATCCTTTTCTAAAGAGATTCTAAAGGGTTTTGCCTAGAAATCTCTTAAACTTCATGAATGTCTCTAGAACTACTATCATAGCTAAATGATAATGTTTCCACAACATATATCATTTGGTTTAATAATATGCTTAAGAGATTTGAATTCCTCGGGCGTTACATAAACATTTTATGAAATTTCATGTCTTGTATTGAAAGCATTTACTTGAAACAATACTTGGTAGCATATACATGAATAACACTAAATGATAATGTTTAAAGTAACACTTGAAAGGGGTAGACAATACTAATTACTTTATCATAAAATAATAAGTTGCACTATAGTTAAATAGTTGAAGTAATTTCATAAAGTATATAATTGAGAAGCAGTAGTTACAAAATTTAAAACTTTGTTTGGAAGGGGTAAATAATACATCTTGCCTTGATATTGCACTTAAAAGGTAGGCGATGACTGCTAAAATCTAAACAATAGGTTCAACTATATTATCCTATGTTAAATGTATAAACCCTAATTGAAAGTTGGTCATAACTTACTTTGACCTTTGTGACCTTTCACCATTTTCTTAGAGAAATTCTTTTTTTAAAAAGGTTCAAGGTTTAACCCTAGGTTTTTTTTTTTTTTTTTTTTTTTTTTTTTTTTTACCTTTATCCAAAAATAAGGTGTTTCATTTTCCTTTTAATTTATTTTATTCTAATCTAATTTATTTGATGATACCTCTAAAGAACTAGTTTGTGATAATTTCCATAAATTTTGAATAAAGTAATTAAAGTATGGTTAGCCTTGGAATTTCACTTAGAAAATTATTTACTTTTTCTTTCTAAAAAACTCTAAAAACATTTTTATCGAAATTTAGGTAAGAAATTGTCCATTTGGGCCTCCTCATAATTAGATTAACCATCTAAGACTCATAACTCACTAAACGAGCCTAAACTAGCATATCACACAAGGCTTACTTGGCCTAACAAGCCCAAAACACACATAAGATTCAACACTTGGTAAAATTTGGATAAAATAAGTTTTTTTTTTTTTTTTATATGTTATAAACAGAAACTCTTCATATTGGTTTAGTGCTTATTTTTAATGCAATATGTTGAAAATCACAGTCTCTTGGAAATAGTTTTACCATCATTGAAAGGGATATCATTTAAATTTGCTTTAACAATTAAAAAAACCTCTTAAGATGTAATTTTTGCTATATGAGTTTTTGACCTAACCCAAAATGCATGCTCATAACTCAATTTTAAAGTCACTTTTCACATCATTTAACAACTATGGACTTTAGTCTTTAGGTGTGAAATCTTAAATTATCTCCATGAAAGACTATCATTAAAGGGGCATTATGATGTTCTTCTTTTTAAAAGACAAATATATTTTCTCTTTCAAAAACATATCTTATAAACCTAGATCTAATGAAATCCAAGTTTTATAACTATTATCTTACTAAATCATGCATTTGGCCACTATATGACTCTATAGGTTCTCATTAAAGCATAGTGATGGTTATATACTCACACATTTAGCTACTTAGCAAGACATATGGTCATCTAAAATAAAGTAAAGAGTGATTTATGAAGATGATGCATAACAGAGCTGGGCATTGTAATGGGAAGGGGCCAAAGCATGTCCAAATCTTACTAGTGTAGAGATTTAATTCCTTTGTTTTTGCACTAAATCATCTTTGCAAATCACATAAAGTGATTTAAGATGTGTTTGAGATTGTGATTTTGTAGACAAAAAATACAATTTTAAACCAAATTATAGAAAATGGATCGTTAGTAATTGCGTTTAAAAAAAATTGCGATTTAAAAACGTAAAAAATCTGATTTTTTGAATTACATGTAAGGGGTGCTTTTTTAAAAACGCACAATTTTAAAGGCTAAACTGCAATTTCGCCAAACGTTTAACTGCAATTTTAAAAATTACGTTTTCAAATTGCACATTTAAAATCTCTAGTTTTAAAATGCACTTTTTGAAATTGTAAACCCAAACAGGTCTTTAGCTAATTATTGTTGAAATCTTTACCCGTGTCAAACATTAGCAATGGTTATTCTAAAACTCAATTGGTGTTGATTTTTTATTAACTCATTCACCTGTTTGTTAAGCAACTAATTGACTCAATCCACCAAAATTTTCAATGTCATAGCAATTAGCAACGAGGAGATTAAAAAAAAATACCACTTTTGGTTGCCAACAAAAAACAAAAACTAGTTAGTTGGTTTTGGCCATTCAGTGTCAGACAACTCTTGAGCATTGAATTTGTGATGAGGTGATGTGACTTTTCCATTTACCAAAGACAACTTTTGAGCTTAAAAAAAATAAAAGAAATAGAAATTTATGGCATTTAAAACCTATATTTTGTCTCAAAGATGCTGAGTCGAACACTGCTTCTAATCTTCTTCCTTCTTGCAATACTAGGCATATGGCGACCACCACACACCGCTTCTGCAAATTAGTTTGCAATGTACAAGTCTTCTGGTAGGGAATACGACGGATTAGAGTTTGCCTTTGAGGATTAGAGGCCAAGTCTTTTAAATTTTAATGGGTAGGGCCAAATTTTTTTAATGGGCAAGGGCCAAACAAGCTAATAATCAAATTACTCTTTGTAAAAAATAAAATCAAATGAGTTGGTGGGGGCCATGGCCTATACTGGCCACCGCCTAGCTTTGTCTCTGCATATGCATTACATAGGTTTAGCAACTAAACATATTTTTTCATGAAATAGGTTGATCGGTACTATTATTTAACTATTTTTGTTATCAATTAGTTTATGTCATCCCAAAGATTTCGGGATAAACATGATCCCAGATACCCCGAGATTGGTGTTATCCCAAGAATCTCAGGATTGATGCAATCCTTGAGAATGTCGGGATTGGGTTCCACCTAGCTTATCTCCATCCTATAACCTTTGGTCTCTAATGAGTAGCCTTTAGTAATAACAGGTTCTCCAGAATTTATCCGAGACTCCTTGAACATTGTGGGTTAATATTGGATCTCTTAGTACCAGAGAACTGATCCTTTAATTGCATTTCCGAGTTATGAGCCTATGTTGGTCTTTTGAGCTTTCACCAGTTAATGTTTGTAGATTTGGGCCATATGTCCTGTCCAATCTCCAACAATTGCTCCACAATTCCCTTATCTAACTTGACAACAGGGATGATGAGAATTTTAGAATCATGGGGTTGGTATCAACCCTTTTAACCATTCTGTTTGAGACTCTTCGACTGTGACAATTGGGATGAATTGTCTCTTTTTTGGAATACTTGGAACACATGGCATTAATGAGCTGTCTAGCCGTCTAGGGTTGCATGTTTTGTGACTGTGTACTTCACAAATGTCATTCTTACACACCTTTTAATGTGGTGCTATTTGATTTGCCAAGTCTCTTAAATATGGTTGCATGCCAATCGAGGTTAAAACTCATTTTAATTAATACATTTGTCATCTTGTTCCTTGAGTCACTGCCTTCAAGCTTTGAGATGTGGGTTAGATGAGAGTTGAGTATGTTGCATTACTCATTTATTTTATGGTCATGATTTAAAGTTGGTGTATCTAATAGTATACATGATGTCATATTATTTAAATTTTTAAGGGTAAATTTATGATAAATCTTTGGATAAATGCACTATTTGAAATCGATCACTCACTTTTTAATTTTGAAAATCTATGGTATTCGTGAATTTGCAATCAATTTTTCTGTTAGTCTTAATTAATAAAATATTATTTTAGTAAAATATTTTTTTTAATTAAAAAATAAAAAACTAAAAAACTAAAATCTTAAAAAAAAAAACTAAACTTAAATTAATTAATTTTTTTTTTTTAAAAAAAAAGAAGCCAAGGGGAGCCACCCCCTTAGCCAATAGGGGGTGGTTCGGTCATCCCCTTTGGCCATATTTGAATTTTTTTAAAAAAATTTAATTAGTTTTAGTTTTTAGTTGTTTTTTATTTTTTTTATTCTAAATACTAATTGGGACAAACAGTGTACAATAAGATGAATGAAATTTCACGGAGGGAGCGATTTAAAATTTGCAAATATTCAGGAACCCAATTTTCAAAATTAAAAAGTGAGAAATCGTTTTCAAATAATGCATTTACTCAATAATATATCATACATTTACTCAATTGTTAAAAGACTTGCTAATATTAACATATACACCATTAAATGAGCTAACTTTAAATCTTTAACAGTAAAATTCGAAACGGAGAAGATTCTATTTTAGTAAGGTAGTTTGGAGCAGTTATATTGTTATTATTTTATTTTTTTGAAGTTAATTATATTGTTTTAATAAAAAAGTGAATATGCTTTTAAATGTTTGAATTATGACACATACAAATTCACGTAAGGCTTACATAAACTTCACATGTATAATAGATATTCCAATTGGCCAGCCGCGAGTGACCGTACATCGTTACCGTTCAAAATATTCCGTTAGATTACTTTATTTTCTTTAATCATTAATCATTTCTGATTTGCCTTTTTTTTACTGTATATAAAGGTGATAATAAATTCCCGGGACAAAATTCACACGGAAACTCAAGCAAAACCATCTTCAATCCAATTCCATCTCCTACGCAAACCAAACCTCCTATTTTTCTCTCTGTTTTGCTTGATGGAGGTTGCCCTTACATCGCGAGCAACGAATACGACGAAGACGACGACGACGACGACGGCAGTCCCAATTCGCAAATCCCTTAAACCCTGATTTCCACGCGAACCATAAAATCCCCGATTCGAAAATCCAACAAAGATGTTCTCGTGGAATTTTGCGAAGTCGGCCGAGGCGCTGTTCTCGAAGTGGGCCGTCAAGAAGGTGTGCAAGTTCGTGTTGAAGAAGAAATTGGGGCATGTCATATTGGGGGATATCGACCTCGACCAGCTTGACGTGCAGCTCAGTGAGGGCACGATTCAGCTCAACGATCTCGCGCTTAATGTCGATTATCTCAATGAGAAGGTGCGCGTGGTTCTCTCTCTCTCTCTCTCTCTCTCTCTCTATAGAAAAATTTCATAATAATTAGCATGGGAATGAAAGATTTTGTTTTTTCTTTGTTTGAGTTTTTTTTTTTTTTTTGGGTTAATAGAAAGAATGAGAAATTTGTGTTATTTAAGCTAATCTGTATCTTTAAGCTAATTATTATGGGTTTTAGGATAGTGGGTTTAAAGAATTTGTAACATAGTGTGCTAGTTTGGAGGATTTAGTGCGCGGCTATGTATTTATTATAGCAAAAGGCTCGGGTTTATGCTGTAAGTTGAAAGATTTTTCATGAGGATGCGTGAATGGAGAATTTTTGTTCGACTTCATTGGATCTGTACTGTTAGAATTTTTTGAATTTTATTTTTGGTGGCTTTTCATGAAAGAAGAACATAGAGAATGTGAAGGCGATTATGGTGATCACTGTAGAACACCCGATGCTTGACTCCACCGGGTTACCTGAAAGAGTATGCAGAAACAAGTAGTGCATGCTTGCCTTGGGGGTGGGGGGACTAGCATTTGATCTTGTGAAATTCTTGGTGGATTAGAAATGGAAGGATATGAACAAAAAAAAATACAACCTCTGGCCATTTCATATGGAAAAGTATTGAATGTGACATTATATGTTTTTATTGAAAGACCTAGTCAAAAGAAAGTAAATTTTTTTGATAAGTAATCAAGATATTATTAAAAGTGTAAAGCGCCCCCATATATATAAGAAGTATACAAGAGAAAACACCTAATTAAAAAGAGAAAAAAAAAAACACAAGAAAATCATGATAACTAATCACCAAAGGAAAAACAATAGCTATTCAAAAATATAGAGTATGAAAAATAAAGTCTTAATCTCCTCCAAAGTTTTATCATGGTCATCAAAACTTCTGTTATTTATTTCCCTCCATGGACACCATAACAAACAAGGGCACCATTTTCCACACAATAGCACTCCGAGCACTATCAATAGTCCACCAACAAGCATATAAGTTAACTACTTGTCTAGGTATAATCCAAGATAGCCCATATTGACTAAAGAAAACATTCCATAATGCCCCTACAATCTTACAATGGAGAAGAAGATAGTCTACATATGTCCCATTCCTTTTTTCAAATTGTCTATGGTAAGGATCTTACTTAGAGCCGCCGACCAAGCAAAAAAGACCACCCTCAAAGGAACTTTCGTTCGCCAAATGCTCTTCCAAGAAAATGAGAGCCATCATTGCAAACTAAGGCATTGTAGAATGATCTAACAGCAAACAAACCTCTCTTGGAGGGGACCCACCAAAGCTTGTCTTTACCTACTCGTCTCACTCTAGTTGAATACAACATCCTGAAGAATGAGACAAATACATCCACCTCTCAATCATAAGCCGCTTCAGCAAAGCTTACATCTTATTGATTGGAGCCACCCAAAATCTCCAAGTGAGTCGCAACATAATCATCATTTCCACAAGCAATGCCATATAAATCTGGAAAGGCTTTTTTAAAGGCCATATCACCACAAAGCATGCCAAAAGCTAACCTTGGAGTCATCTCCCACTTCAAATCTAGTATGGCTAGAGAACTTCTCCAACCCCTTATAATATTCTTTTATAACCCTACTCCATATGTCCTAAGAGGCTCATTAGAACATCATCCACCCCACAAACTACCAAATTTAGAGTCTACCATAACTCTCCACCACGCCTCTCTCTCATGCACATAGTGCCAAAGTCATTTCTCTAATAGAGCACCATTATACACAGCAAGTTTCGAACCCCAACCCTCCTTCTAGGACCGAAGAACAAACCTTGGACAAGCTTACCAGTGACATTTGAACTTTTCACCTAGCCCACCCCATAAGAAGTCACGTTGAAGCTACTCAATACAATTAGCAACACCCACAGGGAGAGAGAAGAGGGACATGAAGTACATAGGTAAATTGGAAAGTGTATTCTTAACAAGGGTGTCGCTACCACCCTTAGACAAATTCTAACTAGCCAACCGATGCTCAATCTTCTCAGTAATGTCGTTCCAAATAGAGTTGGCCTTGTAGGAGGTCCCCAACGGAAGACCAAGATACTTCAAAGGAAAAGGGGAAACCCCATGGCCCATAATCCTAGCCAACCCATCCATATTAGCAACATTACCCACATAAACCAATTCTGACTTAGCCAAATTGACCTTTTAGCCCGAGACAACTTAAAAAAAAAAAAAAAAAAAAAAAGCACCGAAGATGACGAAGATGATATGGGTTAGCCCTACTAAAAATCAAAGTATCATCTATAGTGACCCACATAGAATGTTACACTAAACATCAAAAGTGGAACATATGGCACAAAGCCCAAGATACATCATAAGTGTTTATATATCACAAAAATGATGTACAACCAAAAGGTGGACTAAAACATGTTAGTCTAACACAAAATACACGCAGCATACCATGTCCTCAATTATAGTAGCCCAAGTATGAGGTGATTGGATCCTCTTCAACACACTCATCATCTGCAACAACAAGATCTATGTGATTGTGGGGTTGCCACAATGACATAGGTTGAAATGTAAGTCCATAGTCTCAGTAAGTATAGAGATGACTGACTCTTCACAATGAGCTGACTTACAGTTTCTACCATGAGTTTACAATAACAATTACATTTGGTTTTGCAATACATTTGAATCAACTTGTAGCTGATGAAGTAAACACTGTAGAAAAGAAAACCTTTAAACATAATACCTTAGCTATGAGTATATGTGCATATTTCATCTCCCGCTTAGAAACATAGACATATAACCCATCTAAGTCATAGCATATATGTACATCATATAACCCAGCTACACCCATATACATGCATTTCACTGCCTCAAGCGAACACATGCATAAGAGCAAGAAACTGTACAAAATCATCATATGCAACCAACTGTAACTATATACATAAATTCCACGTCCCAATCCAAGAACAAATGCATAAGGAACATGTAGCATGAAACCGCTCATAAAATCATTCCATAAACATTAACATAAAACTATGCAATACATGCTTTCGTTTAGCCCATTCATTCCCATTTCCATTCTTTCTCATGTCTCCATGGGAACTTGTCCCGGAACGTCCTTCGTTTTACATTCATATCTTTTTTTTTATATAAGTAAGAGAAATTTACATTCATATTTATCAAGAGGAAGTGGTCCCTTTAGCTGTGAGAGTATGCTCAATCAACAACTTGGAGACTGGTCCACCATAACATCATTAGGTTAACAACATCAAGGCTTGGCCCTTGGGGACTTGTCCCTTAGTGTGATGCTGGGGGCTGGTCCTTATACATTAGTCTCTTATGCTCTTTTTTGTCTTTCATGTACATGTTCATGATGCATGCAAATAAAACTATCTTTCCTTTGCTTTCATGCTCACGCAACAATTAACATCATTTCTTTAAACACAATTCATAACACATTTCTAAACACATGTCAAACTAGCAAAAGTATCCATAAACCATATTTTATGATAAAATATTTGGTTCAATCAAACAAAAATATATCATGCTTGGAAAACCATTAAAATTCATTATTTTCAGTAAGTAATATACTTATAAAACATTTTTTTTGATAAGTAAATATACTTATAAAACATTTAAAACATTAAGACGTTAAAACGTAGTATCATCCGCAGTAAGCAATATACTTGCCTATCCTTGACAATGCATGTGAATAATTCCCAACCAAAGCCTTGCAATGCCCAACTGCATTTATCACATTGTAAGATACCATTAAACTCGATTCACAACTATACTCTCAACTCTAGGCAAACCCATAGTGCTTAATTTCTATTAAGCACTACATACCAATGAATATCTAAGGACATTAGGGTTAATCATATCCATAAGCCCAGTTATCCCATAGAATAGAACACTATAGGGTTTACAACCAAAACCCCGAATTTACATAACTTAGATAAACTAGGGTTTAGTTCTTACCTTAATCAAACAGTGAGATTGAAGTTTGCACCACGAAACTCCTACCCATAACTTGGGTAAAGCTTAAAACCCTCCAATACACAATAGCCCTAAAGAAATTCCCAAGATTAAGCCCCACACTTTGATATTTAGCTTAACTTGAAGAAAAACTAGGGCTTACGAATTTACCTCAAAACAATCGATGAAATTGAGATTCCAACACCTAGAATCGCATTTCCAATGTTGGAATTGGCGTTAGAAACTTCTTTGAATCAAATCCTTAAGGTTTGGTCTTAAACCCTAGTAGAGACGTGAGAGAGAGAACATAAATGGTAAAAATGAGTTGAAAATCACATTTCAGCCATTTGTTGTCAAATTCGTGGTCTTCCGTTCGAAGTAAAATTCAGTTTGAGCTGAAGACCAATAAATGTGATAAAGCTCCTTAGAAGCCTTTAAAATCGCATCTAGTTCGAACCTGTAAAAATTCCGTTCAAACTAAACGCTAGTTATTCATCCGTTCGAATTGAACTACTCTCAGTTCGAACTGACTTTTTTTTTTTTTGATAAGTAAGTAGAAATTTTATAAAAAGCGCAAAGCGCAGCCCTGGTACACAGGAAGTATACAAGAGTCGAGACTCATTACAAGAAGAGAAAAGAACAAGGAAGTCAGTAAAGCTTATCGCTAAAGGAGCTAGATAAGCAACTGTCCAAGAGAAAAGGGTGAAAAAAAAAAAAGACTTGAGTTCCTCGAGCGTTCTTTCTGACTTATAATGAACTTGGAACGGACCTCTTGGGAAAAACCTTTTTACTATGCTAAATAGTAGCCTATTCGGAACAACTTAGAACAAGTTTGGAACAAAGCTCTCGGGAAAACTTTCTACTGTGCATTTCAATGGCCAGTTCGAATTGGAAACCTCCTAGTTCGAACCGAAGGCTGAAAACCGACTTTTTTTCCTAATTTTTTCTAAGCGTTGTTTTTCTTCATTAATTTTATTTACTTATTTAATCAATTTTAATTATGATAAATTCTTTTATTATTCTTGTGGGTATTACATCATTCGCAAACAAAAGGTGAGAGATATCAAACCTTGTCCATACAGAACAGCGTGAAAACAATCCCCCACTCATTGTAGCGGAAAAAGCCTCCATCATAATGACAAATAGCAGAGGAGACAAAAGGTTCCTGTAACACTCCAGTTCTATATTGGGAAGATGAGGAGACAAAAATAGTCATGAGTGTTAAGTCCTACATTGCTTAGTTACTAGGTGAAACTGGGCTTTATAAGAAATTCTAGGGAAGTTCTAAATTGACTAGTCATTTTTGGGGTGATAGCGCAGATGTGGTTAGTGCTTTTTCCTAGGTTGTTACAAATGATATCAGAACCACCTACTAACGCCAAGCCATGTGGTACAACACTGCATGATGTGGCCTTGACGATGACGTAATGAGTTTAAGAGGGGGAGTTTGTAACACCCTAGTCCCATATTAGGAAGATGAGGAATAGCCCACGTAGAGCATGTGGTTTATAAAGATAGTCATGAGTGTTAAGTTCTATATTGCCTAGTTTTTAGATGAAACCGAGTTTTATAATGAAACCGAGTTTTATAAAGAATTTTAAGGAAGCTCTAAATTGACTAGTCCTTTTGGGGTAATAGTATAGACGTGGTTAACGCTTTTCCTTGGTTCATTATAGTCCCCTTATCTCAAGCCACGTAGCTACTAAAAAAATCGGTGGGAGCGTTGTTAACCAAAACCGAGAACTTTATTGTGGAAATACAATAAGCAATCCAAGAACACCACTTCCCCTCAAAAACCATACCTTCTCAGCATTTACAACAGAAAATCCCAATTAACATGAGCATTAGGCTTTTTCTAAGTCCAACTTACAAAGAACACCTGGGTCCCCAGATTTTAATCTACTCTCAAGGCATTCATTGGTAATAAGAATAGAATCTAGGATTTTCCTACCCCAGAAAGCATTATGTGACTTAGAAACAATCTTATCCAACACTATTTTCAACCTGTTTGCTATAATCTTAGAAATAATTTTGTAAATGCCACTCACAAGACTAGTCAGACAAAAGTCTTCGGGATCAACAACTCTTGGAATCTTTGGAATGAGGGCGATAAAAGTAGCATTAAGGCTTCTTTCGAATTTACCTCTAGCACAGAATTCATGAAAAACCTTCATAATGTCTTCTTCTAACACATCCCAACAAGCTTGGAAGAACAACATAGAGTAGCCATCAAGGCCCAACGCCTTGTCACCATTCATAGCTTTCACTACCTCCAATACCTCCCTTCCCTCAAATTCTCTTTCCAACCAATTAGCCTTAGCCTAAAAAATAGAATCAAAGGAAGGGCCATCCGACAAAGGCCGCTAGCTGAATTGCTCGGTAAACAACTTTTTATAAAACTGGACAATGTGCTCGCTAATCTCCACCCAGTCAGTCGAAAGTGTGTCATCAATCAACAAGGAGTCAATGGAGTTCTTCCTCCTTTTGGAGTTCGCCACTTTGTGAAAAAACTTTGTGTACTTATCACAATCCCTTAACCACAAAGCCCTGGATTTTTGCCTCCAACTCACCTCTTCCATGAGAGTGGATTGTTCTAACTCGCTTACTACTTCTTCCTTCTTCCTTCTTCCTTCTCTCTTTGTTGCCTAATGTCCTCTCTTCTTCAATGGTATCAAAAGCACATACCTCTTCCAAAAGGATCTTGTTCTTTCTCCCTACATCTCTTCATTCCATCTCCTTAAATCAACTTTCAAAGACTTGAGCTTGCTGGCCACAACAAAGCTTGGAGAACCTTGGAAGTGATAAAAATCCCATCACTGTTTGACCCTATCCACAAAGCAGAAAATATTAATAAATATCACTAATCTTACAAGTAGACTCATATATAAATATATCTAATGATAAGACTCCCAATAATCATTAACTGACTTTGAGTTCTGTATTGTCTTTTGTAGATACGGGGAAATCACTATGTATAACCGTGACTAAAGAAATTGAGCTTTCTAGTAATGAAACGTCTAGAGGGTTGCTAAGACCATTTTTGTTCATTGCTTTCTTATTTTGACTCTTAAATGGTTTTTCTTGTCATTATATTGTTTTCTTACGGACAAGTTTTTTTCCCCCCAGCTTGGTGCAGCAGCATCAGTGTTTATAAAAGAAGGATCCATTGGCTCTTTACTAGTTAAAATGCCTTGGAAGGCTGACGGTTGTCTGGTTGAGGTAGATGAACTTGAACTTGTGCTTGCTCCCTGTTTAAAGAATAATTCACCAGCCGGAGATGAAACTTGTAGTTCAGTTCAGGATAGAAATGATGGTCTTCGTTCTGACTTAGGAGAACTTGAGCATGACTTGGTGGATGATGCTTCAAAATCTAATTCTGGGGATGTTCATGAAGGTGTTAAGACAATAGCAAAGATGGTCAAATGGTTGCTTACAAGTTTCCATGTTAAGATAAAAAATTTAATTGTTGCATTTGATCCATATTTGGAGAAGGATGAAAAGAATACGGGGAGTCACACGACCCTAGTGCTTCGAATTTTAGAAACAGAGTGTGGGACTCGTGTTTCTGAAGATGCCAAATCAAATGCCAGGGCAAGAGTTGAGAACTTTCTTGGAATAAGTCATTTGACAAACTTTGTAAAGTTTCAAGAAGCGACACTTGAGCTTCTTCGAATTGATGATGACGACAAAAAAACAAGCTTTCCATGTGTATCTGAAACAAGTGTTGGTGAATATCTTTCAAGGCAGTGTCCCACAAATATTACCACTCCAGTTGTGACAGGGAAAAGAGGTGGATTTTCTGGCAGTTTAAAATTAAGTATACCCTGGAAGAATGGGTCCTTAGACATTCGCAAAGTGGATGCAGATGTTCATATTGATCCTGTAGAATTTAGACTTCAGCCCAGTACAATAAAGTGGCTCTTGCTTTCATGGGAAACTTTGAAGAATCTGGACAAGGATGGTGAGAGTCACATGCGTTACAAGTCAATGGATTCTTCTAATATTAATGCAGCACCCTACTGCCATTCATCAACGCCAGTTTCTACTGCAAGCATTACGAACAAGGTGATACCAAGTTGTGGTGGTTATTCTACGGACATCTCTACTTTGGCCCTGCAAGAGTCAGTCACTGAAGCTCTGCTACCCGGGTCATTTTTAATTTCAGATTGGGTGCCATTTTCTGTCCATAAAAATCTGAATGATGTTGTTGAAGGAGAGCTTGATTTTGGGGCAAGGTTAGTAATCTTCTTATGATATTAATGCTTTTATTATAGCTACATTAGAGGGAAACTACTGTTGGCACTCCCATTAGATCCTTTTGATTTTGATTTCTGTTTTATTTCTTGCAAATGATATTGGTTCTTACTAAACTGTTCCCCTGCCTCCAACCAAAAAAATAAATAAATAAAGAAAAGAAAAGGAAAAGTGATGAGTTTGGGATTGCATTTAAACCTTATAGATTCTCTGTTCCAAAAAATTTAGAGTTTCTCTTTCATGTGGATTTTATTCAGTATTTTCAACCTACTAATTGTAGCTTTGGTACTTGTTAAAAGCATAATAAGTTTGGAATAAGGGTCAATCTTTCTTTATACCTACAAATTCACATATTATCTTTTCTAGTAATGCCCAAGTATTTTACACATGTAAATCACAACTGAATGTTGCAGACTCTCTAATTTGTTTCACGCCTATATTTCCCAGTTCTTTCCTTGATTGGTAGTCAAGTATCATTGTTTCGAATAATGCTAATGCCTCTAGTATTTTATTCTGTTGCCTATGTGCAGTGTGGATGAATTTTTTGAATGTTTTGATGGAATGAGAAGTTCCCAATCAGCTTTAGCAAGCAGTGGGATGTGGAACTTGACGTGTTCTGTTTTCAGTGCAATTACTGCTGCATCCAGCCTTGCTTCTGGATCTTTGCATATTCCATCTGGTATGTGCACTTCTTCCTGCCACTGTGCCAAATTAGTTTATGCATTGTGTATTAATCTTTTGCATGAAAGTTAAGTCACAGAATATTTTGTTAGTGTTGGTTCTCATGTAATATCTAGAAGATTTGCTTTCATATTAGTACACAGATTGCATTTTTGACTTGCATATAACTTATGTTACATTTTGGCCTCTAACACTGTTTACTTTGCTTGTAAATGGTATTTGGTGCCTGGTTGACACCTTGGTGAGGCCAGGGTGAATTCAACTTGTGCAAAACCATATATACAGATCAGGGTCCATTCATATTATTATTTAGCCTTAAAAGGAGAAACTTGTAAGAAAGGCAAGAAATAGGTCTTTGTCTAAACAGTGTTTGTATCTCAGTGTTTCGGAAATAGGTCTTTGGGAACCACCATTTTGAGTTTCTATCTCAGCGTTTGTTTTTGTTTCCATTTCATTTGTGGTTTAAGTGGCAGTTTCTGGCCTGCAGATGAAAGGGGGGAGGGGGGCTGGAGGGGGGAGGGGTGGGTGTGGGGATTTTCTAGTGTGCCATTGCCATACATTGTTGGTGCACTTCTTATTAGTTCAAGCTTTTGGGAGTGATGGTTTCTTGTAGGTTCTCATTCAAAGATTTATTATATGATACTTTTGTCATTCCAATTGAGTTAAAATTGCTTCTAGACATTTGTAAGTGTAACTTTGATTTTTTTTTTTCCTCTTTGATGATTGATTACAGAACAACAGCATGTCGAAACCAGTGTGAAAGCAACTTTTGCTGAAATTTCTGTCTTGCTTTCCTTCCATGATGAAGACCAAAAGCATTTATGTGATCCAGAGGTTGATCAGGTTAATGTTCATTTTGTGGGTGTAGAATGCAGAGACATTGTTCTTCATTTGCAGGTAATAAACAGGCTTCGAGAATTTTTAAGTCCATTTTGTGTTTTACTTTTTACTTTTTTTGCTCTACGCTAGTTGTTTGGCATGATATCCGTCTACACTCACTTGAAAAATTTGACAAGGTGTGCAGGTATGTCCTCAAGAAATGAAGTTTGAAGGAATGGTGGAGTGTATTGAAATTGCTGATTACTTCAGCAGTGAAAAAAATGCCATGAAATTTGGGTTGAAGAGGTGTACTGATGATGATAACAGTCAAATTCATTTGATTCATCAACTGCAAGCTGAAGTTCAAGGTGCTCTGCCTCCTTTTGCCTCTCCTACTGAAGATCCTTATTCAGGTGAGATAAATGGTTTAGTTGCTGCAGATTTTCCTTTTGGAAGTAAGGATGGTGTTGTCAAAGTTGCATTGCTTAGAACTTCAGGTGTCACCCATTGCCAATTTTCTGTGAGTTCAAGTTTGTCAGATGGCAGTTTTATAGGGCCAACATCATTTTCATTGAAATTGCCTACTTTTATTTTGTGGGTGAACTTCCCTCTGATAAATACATTATTGGATCTATCATTGGAAGTGGGAAAACATGTTGAGATGAACCACAAAAGGAATGAATTTCCACCTGAGGTCTTCAAATGGAAGCAAGTATCATCTCATGGGGATGTTAGAAGAGGTTCTGCTTCTGGTGTGACAACCTTGTCTTCAACAGAAAGGTTGCGTGGTAATATATTAATCCCCAATGCTAGGGTGATACTTTGTTTCCCTTTTGAAAATGGCAAGGATAATAGGGGCTACTCTTCCTGGGACCAGTTTATTGTTCTTGATCTTTCATCACCACTGGCTGCGAACAAGGGAGCAAATAAAGAGACCAATCCAATTTCAGATGCAAGTCTACTGAAAAAACATTCTTCATCGGCCACAAGTTCTTTGCATTTGAATGTTGGTGATCTTGAAATTTACTTGGTCTCTTCTGCAAGTAAAGATGAGGTTGGAATTAATTCCCGTAACATGCAGAATCAGAAATTTTCTTCTCAGAACATTCTGTCTATCACAAGTAAAACAGGTTGTCTTTCTGTCATCAGTATGCTTTGGCAGGAGGGTCATGTGACTGGTCCTTGGATAGCAAGGAGGGCAAAGTTATTAGCCACTTCAGAGGAATCAAGGAGTAGATATAAATTTGTGGGAAAGGGTTATGAGTTTGCTTCTGCATCTACTGTGAAAGATCTGGAAGATTTAAATTCTCAAACTCGACAAGAGATGATTCTGAGCTCTGTATTCTTCTTGCATGTTCATTTGTCTCCTGTTAAAATTAGTCTTGGCAGTGCTCAGTACAAAGGCTTACATGGTCTTTTAAACCAGGTGATAAATGGATTGGCCTGCATGGATTCTGATGCTGCCAATTCTAGGGTGGGATCTTCTGTTTCTCAAACATCAGTTCTTGTGGAATGTGATTCTGTAGAAATCTTAATTAGCCCAGATGCAAAGGAGAATATTGGAGGTTCAATGCAGAGTGAACTTCCTGGATCATGGTATGATCTGAAACTGAAAATTCGGAAGTTTGAATTGCTGTCAGTCTCAAATATTGGAGGTACTAGGGGTGCCAAATTTTTTTGGCTAGCCCATGGAGAAGGCAAATTGTGGGGTTCCGTCGATGGGGTTCCTGATCAAGAGTTTCTTCTAATCTCATGTAGCAATTCTACCATGAAGCGTGGTGATGGAGAAGGTTCCAATGCATTGTCAACTAGATTGGCTGGTTCTGATATTGTATACCTGTGGGAGCCAGAGAGTGTTCATGCTTTTACATCTGTAAATGTCAGATGTGGCACACTTGTTGCTGTAGGTGGTCGCTTGGATTGGTTAGACACAATATCCTCCTTTTTCAGTTTACCCTCGACCGAGATTGAACAAGCAGGTGACAATAGTATGCAGAAGGGGGATTTTAATGCATCAGGTGGATCTTCTTTTGTTCTTAACTTGGTTGATATTGGATTGAGTTATGAGCCTTACTTAAAGAATTTGGGGGCTGGGAGTGAAGTTCTTGATTCGAATTCTCATTCTTCTCGTGCCAAAGAAGAAAAATGTGTGGGTGAGCAATATGTTGCTTGTCTTCTAGCTGCATCTTCCTTAAATCTATCAAATTCAACTGTGGCAAACTCAATTGACAACGAATGCAAAATTAGAATGCAAGATCTTGGGCTTCTGCTTTGTACTGTGTCAGGGCGTGAGAATATTGGTGGCACTTACAGTGTGGAATATCTTCATAAGGTTGGTTATGTTAGAGTTGCTCAGGAGGCACTCATTGAAGTTATCTTGAGAACTAACTGTAAGAATGGCCTCCTCTGGGAGGTGGAGTGTTCGAAATCTCACATTTATTTGGAAACTTGTCATGACACCACTTCCAGACTGATTCGTTTGGCTGCTCAACTCCAGCAGTTGTTTGCTCCTGATGTGGAGGAATCGATTGCGCACTTGCAGGCTAGGTGGAACAATGTTCAGAGGGCACAAGAGAGGAACGATATCAATGATGAAACCAAAATCTTCAGTGGTGATTCCATGCCATCAACTTCTCAAGCGCATGCTGCAAGTGAAGATACAAATAGTGAACCTGGATTGGTTGGCTTGATGGATGCGATATGTGAGGATGCATTTCACTTTGATAACAATCATATGAACCAATTTGATTCTTGTGAGTCTCACATTTGTGTTTCACTTGATGAAAGCCTTCTAGGAGATGCACATAGCTTAAATATTGAAAACCCTGAAATTTTATCTCATGATTTGTCCTTCAATGGGTCGGTGCCTGTAGTGGGATTGGATGGTAGTCAAACCTCATTTTTAGAAGAAGGTTACTTTCCTGAGTTTATAGAAGGCTATTGTTTATCTGAGTGGTGCTCTCTGTCGGAATTGTCTATAGGCAGACAATCTTTGCATGAGATACCGAAATGCAGATCCACGAATGTGGGGAATGGAGATCTTGGAAAAGGAAATAGTGGATGGTATGGGGACACCTTTTTAAGAATTGTAGAAAACCACATTTCAGAAGCAAGCGAGCAAAGTGGTGTGAAACGAGTTATGGAAGGCAAGCTTCCTTTTATTGACAATACAAGACATGATGATATTGGAAAGGTTACCGGGCGTGTACTTTTAAAGAACATTGATGTCAAATGGAGAATGTATGCTGGTTCTGACTGGCATGGTTCTAGAGACAATGGTGAGGATTCTAATAATTATCGCGGGAGGGATAAAACTGTATGTCTGGAGCTTTCATTATTAGGGATAGAATTACAATACGAAGTTTTCCCGACTGGTGGAGTATGTGTATCTAAGCTTTCTCTTTCAGTTCAAGATTTTCATCTTTACGATAAGAGCCAGAATGCACCATGGAAACTGGTAATGTTGAAATTATTGTTTTTTTTAACATGAGTATCTTTACCTTCTGTCTTTTTTGAACACGATCTGAAGATTTTTTTACTTTTTGATTTGGAAGGTGCTAGGATATTATAACTCAAAAGATCACCCTAGGGAATCCTCCTCAAAAGCATTGAAACTGGACTTAGAAGCTGTCAGGCCAGATCCTCTAATCCCTCTCGAGGAGTATCGGTATGTTCTCTGTTTTATTTGAATTCTTCTTTACTTTCTCGTAGAATGCTATTATATGTGTTATTCTATCTTAAAAGTTTCATTTTTCAGTTGAAGTTTTTTACTAGACGTACTTTTTTTTTTATTTTATAAGTAAGATCAAATATATTATAAAAAGCGTAAGGCGCCCCTACGTACACAGGGAGTATACACAAGGACCACCAAAAAGAAAAAGAAAAATCCAAACAAGAAGAACCCAAAACAACCCGCAAAAGAACCCACCCACTACAAAGCAACCCTAAACCCGCATACACATCTTATATTTCCCCGGCTAGACCCAATGCTTCCAACATCAAAATTGAGAGAGCTTTCCAATTTTTCAGCTCCCTCCACCCTTCGGTTTCAAAACAGAACCCCCATCCACTCGATGCTGACTCTCTTCAATTTCACTCATCAGATCCAAAAACCTTTTTTTATTGTCCCAAAAGAAATCCCTAGAGCTTGAGCGATCTCCAACGAATTAACCACTTTCTCAGAGTATCCATTAATCAAATCATTCTTCTCTGAAGAATCCCCAATCTCCGAGATGGTCTTCGGGAAACAAGAGCGCGGCCGGAGAAAGCCCCGCTTAAGGAGACCCCTCGCCGGAGGAGATTGAGCAGAGGGCTTGACAGTCGAAGAACCATATTGGAGCCCGAAAAGAACCCTCCATCTTGGACCCTACCAAGCCAACGGGCTCAAACGCTGCAAACAACCCAGATACCCCACCAGAGACTGACGACCGACTACCTACCAACGGGGCAGCGGCAGGCGCGACTTTGATCAACTCCCCCGCAAGCTGGCCCAAATCCAACTTTGAAGCCCTCTGAATCTTGTGCTTACGATTGTAGAAGTACGAGGGCTAAGACGACTTCTGGGTAATTACTACCGCTGAAGAGTTGCACGGCCTCACAGAAAGACCATCGCCAGCTAGAGAAACAGACCCCTCGAAACTGAAACGACCATTCTTCACTGTCGGCTCTGTCACCTCTGGAGTGGCTGACTCCAAACCCACAGCCGGAGAAGAAGAAGACTGGTCAAGTGGCGTGTTCTGGTCAAGTGGCGTGTTCTGGTCAAGCAGCAGGGAGAGGAACTGGTCACCGGTCTCCTCTGACCTCACCGGAGAAGACTGGCCCACTCCAGCATCCATCGGCATGTTCTGGTCAAGCGGCAGGGAGAAAAACTGGTCACCGGCCTCCTCTGACCTCACCGGCGTGTTTCGGTCAAGCGGCAGGGAGAAAAACTGGTCACCGGCATCCTCTGACCTCACCGGAGAAAACCCTTGCCTCTCCGGAGAAGACCCAGATTGCCCCCACCGCCTGGTCCCGCATCCTCCCTGCAACCTCCACCGGCGCCACTCCTTGCCTCTCCGGTACATGGCTCGAACAGCAACTCGCCCGCCGACTGGAAGGAGCCACCGCCCCACCACACCCACTCCCACTGCACACACACACCGCCCGGAACCCGCAGGCACACACCCTCCGGCCGCGCACGCGCACAGCCCCCCTGGCTTCCCGCTGTGGCACCCGGCCGCACGCCACACGTGGCAGGCCGTCAGCATGCGACCAGACCGGTTTTTGATCCGCACCCCCGGCTTAGACCGGCTTGGGCTTGAGAGACGTTTGGCATGAACTTGGCGGGCCCTTCACGGGCTTTAGGCGGCAGAGCCTTCATAACTGAGTTGTACCTCGAATTGGGCCAGCCAGACCAGCCTTCCCCTGTTCACCACGCCCGACAACTCGCGCCCAGGTTCCCATGGTTGGTCACCACGCAATCCTCGGCCGGGAGCTCACCGACCTATAATGCTACTCACGGTTTGGACCTGTCTCTTTTCGCCGGGAACGACACACGCCTTTCTCATCCTCGTAACAGCTCCAACCGCGATCTCAGCACCGTTGTACAGGCGCCCATGGAAAGGTCGAGTCTGCCGGAGACAGCCAATCCCACAACGCCACTCGCCACCCTTCGCCGTTCGTGCACTCACGTCGAGAGAGCCAACCGATCGGACCACAACGCCGCGCGCCGCGTCGCCGGAGGCGGCACCAGCGCCGCGCGCCTCTCCGACGAGACCACACACTTGGACTCCATGAAGGCCGGCGCTTTGCTCAGCCCCAGAAACGACGGCTCCAGCCCCCGCCCCGCACGGCCCTCAGGGAACAGTACCATCCCTTTCCGACCTCCCTCAGCGTAAACCGCCACCTCGAAGAAACGCCCGGCCCTTATTCCTCGCCTCCCCGAGCGATAACCGCCTTGGACTCCTCCCTAAAGGATTCCAACAAAATCGCCATCCCCTTTATTCCGTAACACCCATTCCATCTTCGTAACCAGCCAATCGATGCAGCGAGAACCCAAGCAAACAGCCCTGAAAACCCTTTCTTCTTTCCTCCACCCAAAGAACAGACTTCCCATCTCACACACCGAGAATACGAAGGATTTGGCCTCCACGAAGAATCGGCTCTCCATCTCCAAGCCCAAACGAGGCCCCAGACGGCCACTCACCAGTCGAGCCCTCCAACGACCCCCTCACATCTCGCCGGACCAGGCAGCCCTAGCTTTCTGCAGAAACACAGCCACTCCGGCGACCAACCACTCAACAGACAGTGCCGAAGACTTCCACAAACCACCCCCCAACGATGGCCCTGAGCCTGTCTCACTAACAGTGGCGAGTTGAAGGAGAGATCTAGCGGGACGCGCAGGCACGCGCCCCCGCTGTAAGGAGAGAGGGAACGAGAGCAGAGAGAGTTGAAATTCAAAAAACGAGAGCCCTTTTTACTAGACTTACATTAGTGGTTCAATAAATTTTGCAACTGAATGCAAGAACCGCCTCTGGCATATATTATTAGGTTTTGTATAAAAGCTTTCAAAACCAATCCATGCTTATATGAATAGTATAATGATAGCAACAATGTCTTTGCTTCTCCCCTCATATGTATACCATAATATTTTTTTCTACCTCATGTTAGGTTGCTAACTGGTATTGAAGTTCTATCATTAATAATGCTCAGACTTTTTTCCCCTCTTTAATGTTTAATTATAAATGTAGATGGAGTTGGCATGGTTTACAGTGGTTATCACAATGCTTATAGTTATGAGTGCTGGTTCTTGTGATTTTTCCTTTCAGGTTACGCATTGCTTTCCTTCCCATTCTATTGCATCTTCATCAGTCCCAACTTGATTTTCTCATCAACTTTTTTGGGGCAAAGAGCTCATCAGTTAACCAGTCTCCTGCTTATTATCAAGATTCGGATGCTTCAAAATTGTTGCAGGACCATAGAATTGCAAATGAGGCATTGCTTCCTTACTTTCAGGCAAGTTTTGTTGATTATAACTTATATATCTATGCTAAATATTTCTGCATTGTCTTTTGTTTTTTTTTGTTTTTGGCCAGTGTGCCTTTGGTTTTTGTCTATTATGAGTCGTGTCCATAATCTTTACGTGGAAGATATCTTTGTGATTAGTTAGACAAAATTTAATGTAAAGTGTAACAAAAGCTGTACAGAATAAAAATTAATTTAGTCATGTAGTTCCTATTTATAGCAGGAGAGATGACCGTCCCCTCTTCTATCGGTTGTCGTTGCTCAGCTCTGGATTGTCTATATTGTTCAGATTATGTTTTGCTTTTCAATGGTTATGATAATCAACTTTGCAATTGGAGTAAAACTAGGACTCCTTATTTTGCTGGATAATTCATATTTTGTTTCTTCATTGAGTTATTTGTTTTTAGTGATAGTCAAAGTCTATGTACTGAATGTACTAAATTTTGTTTCAGAAATTTGATATATGGCCCATTCTTGTTCGGGTTGACTACAGTCCCCGCAATGTTGATCTCGCAGCTCTAAGAAGCGGGAAGTATGTAGAACTTGTAAATCTTGTCCCCTGGAAGGTAAATTTTGCAGTCTTTGTAATAATTTTGAAAGTAGCCATCAGGGTTCGAGTCCTCTTGGGTGTGTGAGTAAATTTAGCAAAAAAAAAAAAAAGGTAGCTGAAGCTTGGGAATAAGAGGTGTGTGAATGGAATGTCTTATCATACTTAACTAAATTGAGCAGGGGGTTGAGCTACAGCTGAAGCATGTCCATGCTGTTGGCATCTATGGCTGGGGCAGTGTTTGTGAAACAATTATAGGGGAGTGGTTGGAAGATATTTCGCAAAACCAGGTTATTTTGCAGCATTCTTTGTAATGATTGGGAATATAACAATTCTGTTGGCCATTTCTTAACTATTGTGTATCAAAAGTAAATTATTATATTTCTACAATGTAGGTTCATAAAATATTGCAAGGCCTTCCTCCTATCCGATCATTGGTTGCTGTTGGTTCCGGTGCTGCGAAGCTGGTTTCTTTGCCAGTTGAGAACTACAGGAAGGATCGGAGAGTACTAAAGGGAATGCAAAGAGGTAAACAAATTGAACTAATTTGTCTATGCCCTACCTGTAAAATCTGGGTTCCTTCATCATGGAAGCCCAAGCATTTAATGATTTTTTGGAGTTTTTGGGATTTGATTTTCAGTTGGTTATCATTGGTAGTAGAAATAAAATGAATGTTTCTTAGATTGGTAACTGGAACATTTTATTGGTGAAGTGTGAAATTGTTTTGAAAGCCGAATCCCTAGTTATTGTGATGAACTGCTGTTGTAGATGACTTCAATTTTTTCTCCTGATGGAAGAGGGGCTTGTTATTTGAAGTGCTATTGATTTGAGTCAAAATTTGTAGTGAAGTCAACAAAGCCTTTTTCTTAGACTTGTTGTATCATTGTTTTAGCTGAATCGTGACAGATTATTCTTCTTTTGAGGTTTTTTTTTTTTTTTTTTTTTTTTGAATGAGAGAGAGAGGGAGTGAGAATACAGCAAATGTAGTTCACCAATTCCACTGAATTCTCCTATCAGCAAAGATTGTGTGAGTGTACGGTTATGTTCGGATGCTTTGAAGGGTGTAGTAAGTGGGGAAATGCTTCAGAGAGTTGAAAATAAGCATAAATCAGAGATTCCAATGGTGGGAGGGATTTGGATCAAACTTTGTCCTACTTAAGTCAGCAAAGCCTTTTTCTAAGACTCGTTTGCAAAGAGATTCTTTTGCTTCTGAATCTATGAGGGAAAAGCTATGAACGTTTTCTGTTTCCTACTAAGCTAAAAGCTCTGGACAGTCTCTTTTGGGAGGGAGGGAGAGGGCCACCTGGTTTTCTAAGAATGTATATGTTTTTTTCTTCAAACTCTGGAGACATGCTTTAGTTATTGTTTATCCGACAGTGCTGTCTGCTGCCCAAACATTTTTCAGTTTCATACTAAGCTAAAAGCTATGAAAAAGTTTCTTTTCATCTGTAGTGAATCTCTAGTACTGAAGCTACAGTAACTTCTGTTATTATAGTTGTCTTGCTTTCATTGCTCAGGCATTGCTTCCAGGAGCTTGGAAGCTTTCATAGGTGAAGCACTGGCCTTGGTATGCTATGGTACTGTTTAACCATATGCAAAGCAGTAGCCATTGTGATGCTTAAGTGATTCTTTGTTTCACTAGGCAATATTAATGATATCAGCAGACACCATTTCTCATCTTAATAACACTCTGATCTGCATGCTCATTATTTTTATGATATAGGATTTTCGTGGGGCATGTCTGTCTCTATGTTACATTCAAGTGTTAACGGTTGCTTTAGTTATGTGATATGATGTTTGATTTGAGATATGTTCTCTCATACACATTTCCATATTCATATATGTTCTTCCACATTTTGTGCTCTCATGAATTCTTGAGAGAATTGGCTGTGCCTTTGGAAGCTTACAGCGGTGGCACGTGAAGGCACGTCCCACCAGCTTTCAATCTCGATCCTCCATTAAACACTCTTTCTCTTACTTCTGGTGCATGTCGTCTTCTCCTGTTGGGTGGGTTGCTGCTTCGATGGGGTGGCTCCCCCTTCTGTGGGGGGGGGTTGTTGACTCGCTCGCGGCTATCTGGTTGGCAACAATGTGAGTGGTGTGTGGAGGCATTGGTCGGACATGGAGTGAAGGTTCTTCGTTGAGACTAAGTCGTTTGCCTTTTCGGTGGTGGAAGGTGACTCGGTGCTCTGGTTGGAGGAAAGGAGGAGGAGGGGCAGTGTTCTATTTTTGGGTTTCTAGTGTATTGCTTGGCTGGTCTTGATGGTGGAAGAGCTTTTGCGGAATCTTGATGTCCAAGACCTCGTCAAATCATTCTGGGAGTATTCAAAGGTTCTCATCGTCTAGAGAGGTGGTAATAAGGTTGGTCGGGCCAGTTTCAAGTCTGGCCCAGTAGGGTTTAAGTCTAGGAAGAAGGTTGGGCCAATTTCAAGGTTGGGTCCTTCTCAACTTGGTGGGAGTGCGCCGTCGTATGTGGAGGCATTGCTATCGGTGGCAAGCTCGTCAGCGACGGCAGAGATTTCAACGATGCAGTTAGGGGATTCACTGGGCAAGGAATGCCCTTTCTTTGGTAATCTGCTAGGCAAGTACCTTTCTGACGCCCAGCATAGGTCCACTAAGCGAGGTTTTGTTGCCCCATCAGGTGGTGCAAAAATGGGGGGGTTTTGCAGCAAGCCATGGAGTTGTCTCTGTCGCTCCTTGGGGTGTAAAAGGATCAGCTCGTGACGCTACAAGATGAGATTGACCGGGCTTTAGGGGTTGTTCTAGAAGGCTTGAAGGGCCTTGGGGGCATCAGGGTTTTTCAGAAGCCCAAGCGTGTTGGGCGACACAAGGGGAGGATGCGTTGGGCTCCCAAGCGTAGGCCCAAGCTTCAGCCTACGTATCAATCCTCCAAGATCGAGGTCACGGGTTTAGTTTCTATTTCGCTGGAGGAGGTTAGGGTCCTGGCTTCTTGGACGGCGGTGGCTTTGTTACCGGCTTTTGCGCCTGAAGAGGTTCGTCTTGATGGACTGTTTTTGGCTTGCCCAATCGACATCAATGGCTTTTTGTTCCCGCTGAGGCCAGAAGCCCTCGTAGTCCAGTCTTCGCTGGAGACTGTGAGTGTTGATACCTGCTTGGATGGGAATCTTCCGGCGAGGCTTGAAGATGCCGTTGGTTCTATGCTACCTTAGTCGCCGCCTGTAGCTCTAGGCTTGGCTAGACTAGTCCTGGGGATTCCGGCGAGTACCCATGGTGGGTTTGGTCCGGATTGTTTTGGTGATGGTGCAATCCCGCCGGTTGTCCAAATTATGCCGGTAGATCAAATCACGGCTCCCTCTTCTTCTGTGTTGGTTTGGCCCAGTGATGCAAGGTGTTCTACTCCAGCTTCTTCTCCTGTCTTGGCTCGGCAAAGTGACAGAGGGATCCCTAAACCGATGAGGAGTATTCTTAGGCGTGGTTTTCTTAATCCTTTGCCGTCGGTTACTATGGATCCAAAGAAGGAAGCTTCAGGTTTGGCCCCTCCTCCACCCGTCCCTGGTTCTTTGGATTCTAGGTAGGGCTTCGGGCTTTTGTTTGAGGCCCCTGTCTATGACGTCCTCTAAACCCTTGCAATGCTATAGCTGCAAGTTGAGGGGTAGCAAGTTTTTGAAAATGGACCATTGCTTGATCGCAGAGGCAGTCTCGTTGTTTAGTGTCCTGCTTGCCTCATCTGGTGTGGTAACAAGTTTGGTCGATCCATCTTCAGAGTTGTTGGATAGTGAAAAAGAGGATGATGATTTCTGGGGTGTGGAAGACGGTGTGTTGGGGTGGGGATGGGGAAGACGGAGATCCTTACCTTTTGGGCTGGGATTCGATGGGGGAACCTAATGAGAGGTTGGATGTCACCTTAGAGGCTACCCCCTGAAAAGTTAAGGGTAGAAGGGAGCTTCTAAATTTAGAAAGCTCCATCAACTACGATACTAAGGGTGCATCCACTAGGTGTGGGAAAGGCAAGGTTTGAGGGTTTGGCTTTGTTGTGGGCGTTGGGTTTGAGGGCTTGGGTTTCTTTCTTGTTTGAAGGCTCTCGTGTATACTGTCTGTGTACTTAGGGGCGCCTTATGCTTTTTTATTTTAATAAATCCTTATCAAAAAAAGAATGTTTGATTTGAGAGATAAGATTAGACAACAAGAAGATTCTAGTTTTTTTCTTAAATGTTTATCGGAGCATGTTTGAGGGTTGCTTGTTTACGTTATAGATTTAGCATTACTCTGGCTATCCAGATTTTCTTTTTCTTTTGGTGGCTAGAAATCAAGTTCTGTTTTAATAACTGAAAAAACGTGTGTCCATTTTTTCAATTATTTGGATGAAATCAATTCTAATCACCATCTTTAATGTTATACCTCCCTTTTGTATGCTCATATGAATTGTTGATCAATTGTTTTCTACACCCTAGTATTTTTTTATGATTGCAGTGTAACTCAACTCAAACTCCACTAAACCAAAATCACACGAATTGTTGATACTCTTGATATTTGGAGGGTAACAATAAATAACTCTTGGTAATGACAAAAGTATAAATTTTTTTTTTCGCAGGTACAATTGCATTTCTTAGAAGCATTTCACTTGAAGCTGTTGGACTTGGGGTACATTTGGCAGCAGGGGCTCATGACATTTTACTCCAAGCAGAGTATATTCTTACTAGCATTCCTCCTTCTGTACCACGGGCTGGACAAAGTAAAATGAAGACCAATGTAAGATCTGATCAGCCTAAAGATGCTCAGCAGGGACTCCAACGGGTAAAATTTCCATGTCTTGTTAAGCACTCTTTGAGTAACTTGTAATACTAAAATTGTATTACGAGCCTGTGTGTTTGTACATTTAAAAGATATAGTAATTGTGTGTATGCTTGTGCACTTAAACATGTGGAAACTCTTATGTCTTGTATATCTGCACATTTTGGAATTAATTAGGCGGAATAGGTTTCAAGGAAGAGACTTCTAGTTGCTGCAATTAGCATTAGGAGCACATCAAGTTACTTATGGGATTTCAACGGCAGTTTTGTCCACAATATTATTTCAATGGACTTATTGTAAATCTTGTTAAAGCAATTAAGTGCGACAGAATAAATGTCCTGTACACAGGGATCTTAGTCGTCAATGCAATATATGCAAAGATTTGTCTTTGTCAAGATCTGGCTAGAGGTGTTAGATTAGCTGTCAACTTTGGTCTTGGATTTACTATACAAAGTGTATTATCTTAGCATGACATAATTGGAGTTTCTGATGAAGATATAGCACTTTAAAATTCAATTATGTTGTCTAATTTCCCTTTTCCTTTTTTGTTTTTTTTTTTTTGGGAAATGTGACCTTATTTCTTGCTTATTGCATGTGTTGTGTATACTTGTTTTCCTTGCTGTGTCTTCCACGGTCAATTTACCTCAAGTTAATTCCTTTACTAGCCTTAAGTTGAATGTATAGGTCGTCCTGTCTGAAATTTGTAAGTGATAATCAACCTTTCTGGATCAAGCTCGAGAAGTATCTTGATTTTGAGAGCTACAACTTTCAATATAATATCAAGGTACTTCATGTTCATGCAATCCTCTCCCCTTCCCACAAAAAGTAGCTTTTGATGCATCGGAGTTATATAGGCAGATCTGGACCTCTTATACAGTAGGGTTTCATTAATGCATTTTAAGGGAATTCATTCTTATTATCTGAGGATTTTTCTTGATTTATTGTAAGCATTTTTGGATGTTGAAATCATGTTACTGATGGATAATGATAAGTAGTTATCTGTTAGGAAATCGATGTGTACTGTGCTTTCTTTAGATACGGTTCTAATGTTCTTGAGTTAACATAGGCTTATGAAAGCCTCAGTGATGGCTTGGAAAAATCTGCATCTACCTTGGTTCGGACTCCCTGGAAAAACTACCAGCGTGGAGCTGGTACCGGATCTGTTTTGGCATCTGCTATTCGGGCAGTTCCTGGTGCTGCTATAGCTCCAGCTTCTGCTTGTGCAAGCGCCGTACATTATACTCTTCTTGGCTTCAGAAATAGGTCAGTTATTATTTTGAAGTTATTTCATTTGTTCCTACATTTGTTTCTCAGTATACTTGCTTTTAAAATGTCTAGAACCTAAAATTAACTGATGTGATTCATGCTTGCAGCCTGGATCCTGAGCGTAAGAAAGAGTCCATGGAGAAATATTTGGGTCCCACTCAGTCATGGAAACGAGATTAATGGTGCAGCAATTATTTCTATTATAGGATTACAACATATATTTACTTGGCTTCTGTAATTTATTTCTTGCTTATAATAACCATAGTATTTCTTCTTTAATTTATTGCAGAGGATATATCTTGGCTGATCTAGTAAAAACCTAATGCTTTCCCATCCATAAAAGGGTGGTAAAGAGCTCTCTTTGTTGCTGTGAAGGTGCCCCATGTATCATGTAAGTTAGATTCTTTTAAATTCCCCCTTTTTTTTCGGGGGGGGGGGGGGGTCCAAAAATAAAAGATATACAACAAAACTCAAAGCCCTAATGCATATTACATCCTACCCCTCCGGTCGAGGAGACATTAAGACTATAGCCTACTCCCATTGAAAAGGGAGACTAAGGTTACAATACGTGGAATAGTTATTCCATTAAAAAAATGAAAGGTGGTTGAATGAAATAACCATTCTCATTGCCCATAAGAGAATGCATATTCCTTAAATTAAAGAATAGTTATTCCTCTCATAACTCTCGGAATAGCTATTCCTCAATTTAAGAAATAGACATTTTTTCATGGGCAATGGGAATGACTATTCCAAGTGTTAGAACCTTATCATTTACTCTAACATCAAGGCTATTCTATTCAACCTTCTTCAATTCCTAATGAAAGCTATTAATTTTTTCTAATGGAATAGTCATTCTACGTACCAAACATATACTCTAAGGTTATGTTTGATACATGGAATAGCTATTTCAAGGAATAGCCTCTATTAAGAATGGAAGGAGAGGAATAAATTAGCATTGGCATAGCCATGAGGGAATGGCTAGCAAAGGTTAATCCATTCCACTCCTTCTATTCTTAATTAATGTTATTTATAGGATAAAGCTTTAACACTTGGATTAGCTTTAGAATAATTATTCTGGGTACCAAACGTGTCCTAAGAGTTCTAAGAAGCACTCGTACACACACTTGCATCCCAAGGGGAGGTAAATTAGTCTTTTAAAAGAAATATCTTTTAGACTTCACTCTCTTTATATGGCTCAAATAAAAGATTGTGAAATTATAGTCATATTTAGTAGAAAAATAAGTAAAAAAACCTTTAGTAAACTTGAAAAGTATTTGATTTTGAGCATTAGTGGTAAACTGGTGACAGATTTTGATTTGTGAAGGATGATGATGCTAGACAACCCAAGTAGCTGCTATTTTTTGTTGTAACTTTCAGTATGATCATTTGTATTTTTTTCTTTTCATGGTATTTTTAATATTTTATTGTTTGTATATTGTCATATTACATTTGGGAATACATGATCTGCTAAACTTATCTTATGGTTTATAGTTACAGAGGCATCTGTTGATCTTGTGAAATATTGTTGGTTGTTGAAGGTGTTATGAGCCTTCAACAGATTAGTTTCTACAGTGCATGAAACGTTTTTTGTTTGTTTGTTTGTTTGTTTGTCAGCTGAACTGGCATAGTACACCATTTTCTACCTGATTCTCAGAGCTGTTGTGCTGGGTTTATTGGATGCAGGTGTACAGTTAAGGAAACTACCAGTTAGATTCTTTCCCGTCAGGACAAGAGAAGACGGTAATTTTGTAGAGACTGTAAATATCCAATGGTTCTTATAGTGATCAAATAGACCACCCCTAGAAGCCTTGTAATTATAGTGGTCATATAGGCATATTCAGTTACACGATGTGATTCTTTAAAGCCTCAATTATGCTGAAGGTTGCTTTTATTGTACATAGTTCAGCAAATCTTGTTTTCCTAATCAGAGATGTTTGATCATTTACATGTTGTATTACAAATACCTTATGAAACTACCATTGAGTGCAGTAATGATCAACCCCCCCCCCCTCCCTCCCACTTTCTCGTTTGTTTTTAGTTTATGTTAGAAGTTTTTCTGGATATGGTAATTGGTAAATCCAAGGTTTTCTTTATTCTTTATTCTCTTTTTGAGTGGTATGTCTCCAAGGTGCTGGTGTATACATTCTAGAATTATTTATGAATGTCAACAGGATCAGCCAAGTTTAGCCTCTGGTGTGGTATGTCTCCCACTTTAATTGGAAAGGGTGGGTGAGTTTGGAATTCAATCCGTAGGAGGGAAACCACTGAAAATTGTCTGGAAACTTTTGACCCTTTTTTTTTGACCGTTTGAACGTAATAATGCTGCTTGTTTTGATATGTCATGATAAATCAAAAGAATCTTTTGGGAGTCTTGGAAATGGGGAATTTTGTGTCTTTTTTGTCTCCATCATATGCTTCTTCGTCTTATATTCTTTCTTGGAACTTGAAGATATAATATTTGCTTGATTCAAACTCTTTTGAAAGAAAGAACTGATTTTGGCCGTCTATATTTAATTATGTATTAATTGTTTCCATGATTGGGGTCATAAGCAAATTTTTCCCACCGGTGAACTGAAACTTTTTTGGTGATATACTTTATGGATGTTCCGGAGGAAAACTCATAATCCCGGCTCATAATTCAGGGAATATTATAATGAACATGAAAGAATAATAATCTTGGAAAGTTGGAGAAAGGTGGAGGAAGGTTGTTTTTTTAGCATAGTTTTCAATCTTATGAAGGGGGAGGCATAATACGGGTTTCAGTCCCAAAAAGAGACAACTAATGATCAAACCAAGAAGGTAGATATATGACCTCATTTTTCTTATCAGAAAAAATAAATAAATAAATAATGCTAAAAACGATAATTATGCAAGAAAAATGTATTATACCAAGCCTATTGATAATTAAAATTCGAACACTTTTGGCATAAGATGACAAAAGAATTTTATTCCAAAATCGTATCAAATTTGGACACTTTTATCCCAACCGCTTCATTTTCATCAGCTTGCTCTCCATTTTTTGCATCTACAGATTCTGCCTCACCTTTCTAGTTTGATTTAAGGCCATCAGTGTCATTACTCAAAACACTATCCCAAAAATCATCTTGTCTATAAATAACTGCCTTCTCATACTCTGCATCATCTTCTGCAGCTTCATCATCTGTTTCTACATCTACCATAACAAATTTCACTATATACAACTCAACAAGTCCATTCCCTATATTGTGTGAGATTATTGCAACAACATCATGGTCATAGGACAAAAATTTTAACCCTTAGTCTAAAGACAAGTGTGGTAACTTGTAATAAATAAGATCCTCAGCCTTATACCCATATTTCTCACATATGTCCTCTATGTTCAAAAAAGACAGTCTATCTCCATCAACGAGTCAGGATAGTTACTAACACTACTTCTAATATAAGTACACCTACCTTGTCTATTAAAGGTGCTCCCATAGTGCACTTCAAACATCAATACATCTAGACTCATCATGTGTCATATCACATTAATAACTACCAGTTAGAATTTACACTCTATAGTTTACAATTTACTTTACAATTTATGTTAAACACAATAACAATCAACATGTTAAACTAAAAGCTTGATTTTTTAATAATCAATAGTCACGGATTGAAGTAAGACAGTAGGACCCTTTTATAGTATCATACAACAATTGCATTCACATTAGAGTAACCACGAAATTCAACAACTGGACAAACAAAAAGTCAATACAACCCTTAAGCATTTACTTCACGACAGACACAAAACAAACAAGGGTCCTACTATACATTAAAGAAACCAACATCACACTTACAAAGCTTTGAAAGATTCCTACTTTATCCCAAACTATAATACTAAACTAAATGCACCGGAATATAAAAAGTGGCAATCACGTGATTGTCGTATGTAATGCACAGGAAACAGAGTTGGGACCACAATGCTCACAACCAAACAAGCATCAACAAATTGACAAAAAAAAAATAATGATCAACTAAACAAATAATATATAGGACCCACAATAAGCACATACTTCAACCTTTCATCCTTATCAAAAACACCCAAAACAAAACATATGCACAGAATGAATAGTAATACAAAACTCAAATATATTCATACTTTAATCAAAATTGCATGCAAAACATCGATAAAACCCAAAGCCTCAATACTAATTTGACAAATTAACAATGAGCATAACATCATTATGGATCAACTAAAAACCCTAACAGTACAATTTCTACTTAATCAAACACTTACTTGATGTACAACGGTCACGAACAACGTCTTCGGTGAGAAATTAACCTAACCCAGTACAAATCGTAACAAGTAAGTTCAGTGTTTAGTGTTTTGTGGGCGTTGACTGAAGTGGAGTGGGTGGGAGAGAGAGAAATGTATTTTGAATGGGAGAGACGAATTGTTTTGTTCATTGAGTGTTGTCCAAAAGTGGTTCTAAGGGGTGTTACAATGATGGATAGAATGGGTAGAAAATGCTTAGGATATCACGTGCTCGTCGGTGAGTCCGTCAGGTTTTGACAGTGATGAAAACAAACTGAAGAGGGTTAAATGATATATGTTGAAAGTATGAGAAACCAAAGTAAGAGAAAACAAAGTTCAAAGAAAATGTCAAAACGGGTGAAAACTTGTGAGATCTAAGTAAAGTTTTTCCTATATTTTATTAGTCTTTCTTCTCTATAAAAGGGAAGCTTAGAAGTTAGGATAGGCAGAGGGAATTTGAGCCACAAATCTCTACTTCCCAAACGAAATTGCTTATATCCATTTTAGAATTTCCTTCAAAACAATATCATTCCCAATCCTGGTAATATTTTAAATATCTGAATGCAAATAAGAGTTTGAAGTTTCGAAATCTTTCATATCTTTCGAGATCTTTCATATCTTTTGAGATCCACCTTACAATATAGGGTCAGAAAGCCAAAATAAATTATTTTAGCCCTTATAAAAAAGAGAACATATTTTGAATCCCTTTCACCAAGGATGAAGGCAGGAGGTAATATGGGGAGGGGCCAAGACCAAAAAAATATTATAAGGCATAGCCAAAAAAAAATTTGGGTAGGGGCCAATAGGTAAAAAAAAAAAATTGGCTTGAAATTTTTTTTTTTTTTTTTTGGGGGGGGGGGTGGGGGAAGGCCCCTACGGTCCCCCCTCCTTCTGTCTCTACCTTTCACACTCATGTCAGTCAAGGTACTGTAGAAAAAAAAAAAAAAAAAAAAAAAAAAACCTGCAAAATCCGATCTAACTTATTGTAATCGATTAGTTAACATGTTGTTAAATATCCACAGAACAGAACTTGAATTCATTGATGGGAAGATGCTAGATTTTTTGTATGATTTGCCAATGACCACTTAAAACGATTGGGCATCAGCTTATGCGATTTTAATAATATATTGAAATGATATGCAATATTGTTGGGGATTCATTTGTTCAATCCAACCCGCAACCGCTGCGTGAGTGATGTAGATCTCTCTCTCTCTCTCTCTCTCTCAAGAAATAGAACACCTAAATTGCAGGCTTCTAATTTACGCATGCATTTCTCAGAATTTTCGAAAAGCAGAAACAATTGACACAAGGTTTCATCTCACGCATGAAGCTTCGGAAGTGAGACGTGTACAGATGAAAAATTATACTGAAAAAAAAAAAATGAAAAAGAAATAAATAGACAGATCACATTAATCAATACTGCTTAATACACGCCTTAAAGTTCTCAACAGCAAATATTTTGTACATGCAGAACAAAAATAGCTGAACCTTCTTTTGTTAATGGGAATAAAGGAGAGGAGGGGGTTATTTGAGTCAAAGGGAAAGATAATACCAAGAGTTAGAACAACAAAAAACAAAAAAAAAAAAAGAAGTTAATTCAAATCTTAACATACAGCAGGGAACCCACTATTTGTACAATGCCTTCAAAATTAGCTCCCCTTCCCTTGAAAATTGTCACTGCTACTTCTTAACCCTCCTTCATGGCCTCAAAGAGTAGTTCCTGTTATAATCAAACCAGTTATAACGGTTAGAATATATGATTAGGATAAAAATACTTTATTATAAATAGAGATTTGTTTATCATTAGGTTTAATTGTAATCAAAATCCTCATAATTATCTTATCGTTATATACCCTAATTCTCCTATAAATAGAAGAAATTTGTAATGTAAATATCTTGTACATGTTAGTAACATTTCCTAGAAAATTCTATTGGGCTCATTTTTAATAATGGACGTAAGTGTCTAACAACCACCCCAAAATTCTTGTCTCCATTTTCTATTTCTTTTTCTATTTTCTTTATTTTTCATTTTATTATAAGTTTCTTTATGGTATTAAAGTCATAGGCTAAAGCCAGTGTTCGATTCCTAATATTGACCCTATGGATTCTTTTTTTTTTTTTCATTTTCTCGAAGATCCCTCCCTCTCGGGATTTCTCACCGCGATGATCAATAACTTTTTGCCTCAGATTCTTGTCTTCCAAGAATCCTATCAACTTTTTGACCAGATCAGGGACGGAACCAAAATTTTTTTTGCCTCGGATTCTTGTCTTCCAAGAATCCTATCAACTTTTTGACCAGATCAAGGACGAAACCAGAATTTTTTATCTAAAATGGCCTAAGTATAAATGAGGACTCAAATTTATTTTTGGTAGGGACAAACCTAATTTTTAAGCCCAAAAATACATATATATTTAACTAAATAAAAAAAAAAAAATTGAAAACCAAGGGGGCCATGCTTGGTCTATACATGAGTCTATCCTTGGACTAGATCAATCGAAAGATCATTAGCTGATCTACAAAACCCCTATCATATATATTCTAACAATTATGTGTATAGATAAACTCAATATTCTCCATTAATTCCACAATATATTTTTAGTTAATTACCTGTGTTTTCTTGCTAACAAAAACCTCCTCCTCATGAACGAATGCAGGCATCTTCTCCTCAACTACAGTTTCCAGCACCTGATCACGATGATGATGATCAGTCTTATCATATTTTCTAACCTTTTTGAGGCCCAGCCGCTCTCTCCACCGGCTTCCATTCTTCGACATCTTCGGAAACACAACATTCTCATAATCATCCTCAACAGAAAGCAATTCATCTCTCAAAGTCATCTTCTTTACTGCAGGCACCGGCAACAGCACGCCCTGAAAGAACACTTCATCTGCAGAAATCATGTTGTAGTTTTCCGCACAGAATTCGAATTCCGAGGAAACCGGAGCTTCTCTGTAAATGTTTTCATGCTTGGTGGGTTGCTGAATGTCTGCAAAGTCATTGGAGAAGGAGATTCTGGGGTCCACATGAGAGGCTGGAGTCCATAGACTCTGCTGCTGCTGTTGCTGCTGCTCTGTACTACTGTTGAACATGTTGGGGCATGGACATCAATTCTGACCAAACACCCACATTACATATAACCTTTTTAAACGTGGAATCCACATGCAGATGTCTGGATTTGTTTTGGATGAGGATTGTTTTATGTGTGTGTTTGGTAGACATCTCATGTTACTTAGATTTGTCAGTTTGCGATTAATAATATATGCCTTTTATTTAATTAACAGTCATGCCAATAAGACAGTTTTAGCCGAACAGTTTGACTAATTTGTTGCTTTTTCAGTACCTTTTAATAAACTAACTATTGATTATAAAAGGTTCCATGTTCATGCCAACTGGTTGGGTGATCCAGGCACTTGAACTGTTGAACAGAACAGAACAGAAAGCCTTCCCCCACGTCCCCTCCCCTCAAATTACTCGATCTGGAGTAGTTTAAAAATGGTCCATCTTTAGCGACAATCCAAAGTTAGAAGCCTTAATATCCTCACTATGGTCGTCACATTTGTGCCGTCGTTAAGGGTACGTTTGAAATGTGAAATTATTATTTTTTAGAATATCTTTTATTAAGAATTGAAGAAGTAAAACAAAATAGCTATAGTATTAAAGTATACATATACTTTAATACTTGAAATAGTCAATCCTTATAGTTATGAGAGAATGACTATTTGAGATAAGATATTTCCTCAATTTAAAGAATAATCATTTTTTTATGGCCATGAGAATAGCTATTCTAAGGTTAATCAATTTCACTTCTTACATTTTTAATAAAAGCTATTTCAAGGAATAGTCATTACGCGTACCAAACATAAACTAATAATCGTCCGTAATAATTATTATGTCGTCGCTGATAGGTCTTCGCCAAAAATACCTAACATGGAATGACTTGTCGTCACTATTATCAAGTTATGTCGTTGTTGATAGCATTACAGGTCGTTTCTAATGATATGTACGTTATCGCTAGTATTCATATGTATCAACGATGATGACAACTATTGTCAAAAATATCTTTTTGCAGCTTTTTACGCTCGAAAAAAGTTACGACTTTTGGGTCGTCACTAATAATGTGGTTGCTAAAAACCATTTTTCTTGTAATCAATGGCGAAGACAAGCAGGGGTGGGCACCCCTGCAAAAATTCTGGAAAAAAAAATTCTACCCATAATTTTTTTAGGTCTTTTTAACCTTAGCCCTTACTCTTCCTCCTTCAGCCCCTGCTCTTCCTCTTTCTTTTTGCTCTTCTTCTTCATTTGCTTAGAAAAAATAAAAAGATAAGAAATAGCAAATCTTGGATGAGAATTCTGATTTTGATTTTCTTCTTCTGGTTGTCTTCTTTTTTCTTCATTTGATTATTCTCACACTTGCATTTGATTCTCTCTCAATGCTATATACCCTTTTTTGGACCTGAGTTTGAAGAAGGAAGGTTGTAGAAGACTTTGTTTAAATGTGAGAAATGAGAAAAGAAGGAGAAGATAGTAGGTGTGAGTCTCAAGGCTAGGGTACTAGCTAGCACATTGGCAACCCCAAAGCTAAAAGCAAAAGGTCCAGAGCAAGTAAACTTGATTTTTTTTTTTTTAATAAGCCAGTAAACTTGCTTTTGTTTAGTGTAAAATTGCTCTCTCTCTCTAACTTTCTTTTTGTCTCAAAATTATCACTCTCTGGAAGTCTCTCATATCTCCAAGACCTACTTTCCTTCTTTCTTTTTTTCTTCTTTTTTTTGGGTCAACCCACCTTGTGGTGGCATTTCAGCCACTTCAATCAACCCTCTTGTACCGCAACTTTATGTTTTCACTCTAAAATTTTTGCAAGAGGACAACCAAGAATACTTATCATAACATGAAAAATATTAGAAAATGTAGAATATATTTTCTAAATACGAAATAAAGGATATGGTCGAGAATGTTGTAAATTTGAGAAGTAATTTTGAAATAACTGCTTGTATTTTTGGAAAGCAAATTAAAGAAGGGTATTATATGTAATATAAAAGAAAATAACTCCAAAATAATTGCATACCATTGATAGATAGTTAACTATTAGAAGCAATTAATTGAATAACACAAATTTCTTTCAACCCGGGTTGGAGGAAATTTGCTCCTACCCCTTCAAAAAAATGATAAAAATTTATGAAAAAAAAAAATTGAAAAAAATATATTCAACCCACTTATGAAATACAAGAAAAAACAAAGCAAAAAAAATTTCAAAAAATCATATATACAGTGAATTTCAACCCACTTAAAACAAGCAAAAAAATTGTTTTTTTTGCTTGTTTTTTGTTTTCGTAACATTGCTATATATATGATTTTTTAAAAAAAAAAAAATTGCTTTGTTTTTTCTTGTATTTTCATAAGTGGGTTGAAATATATATATTTTTTAATTATTTTTGTTATTTTTTTAAGGGGTTGGAGGAAATTTGTGTCTTTAATTGAATATGCAATACTTTATTTGGGGTGGTTGAAATAAAAAATAAAAAAAATAAAAGTATTTATGTTGGTTTTTGGGTAAACCAGAGTAATGCTATGCGTAGGACTCATGTCCCCTCCTATCCCAAAATTAATGTGGTTTTTAAAATCATTATTGAATTTGTAATGGATCATTAGTAATTTTGATATAATGGTGATTTTAAAAGCCACATCACCTTTGAGGATAAAACAAAAACATGTGTATTACATATAGCATTATTCGAAAAAACCATATTAAAATATAACATTATATTATATTAATTAATTGTTAATCCCACTTCCTGCCCTTACAAAAATAAGATCCTAACTCTGCCACTGCTTGTAATGTCCATAAATTTCTTGCAAGCGTCGCTAAAGACCCTACTTGTTTGTGTCTTTGTTTTTTTATTTTGTTTACGAAACAAATACATTAACAAACAATACAAAACACTCTTCAAAATATAAAAACATTTTTTTACCTTTATGTTATATTAGAACACATTTTTTAAACTAAAAACAAAAAATACCCCAAAACACATTAACAAATAATATTTTTGGCCCTTATGTGCAAAACAAACTGAACAAAGAAGGTTTTTACTTTCTGAATCACTCACTATTTTCTAAGCTCATGGCCCCCTACTTTTGAGAGTCGTGTTTTTACAACCATAAAGACAAATCATCCTACAAAAGCCAGCAAAGAAAGAAGAGAGATTGTGAGTTGTTAATTAGTGAAAAGTTGGCATCCAATTGAGATGGCATGTGGTCCTCTATAGACTTCACAGCTGTTCTAGGCCTCCAACGGCCATGTTTAATCAAGCTAGTAAGATTCTGAATTATTAATTCTTTTTTTTTTTTCTTTTTTTATGACGAAAACTCTTAAGGTAAGACCACTTTGTGTATCCACTTCTAAAAAGTAAACTCTAGACCCGTGCAAGGCACCCCCACACGGATTGGTAAGACTTAGCTTTACCGCTAGAGTGACCCTTAAGAATTATTTATACTCAAGAGAATTCAAACATTAAACCTTAAGAAATATTATTTACACTCAAGAGAATTTGAACTTTAAACCTTATAAGGATGCCATCAAATCCTTTGGAATTAGAACCTTTTTAATTAAGCTTGTGAAGGGTTAATCTGAATAGCAACAAATTCAATTAGTTTCTCTCAAATCTTGCCCATTCAACAAAGCAAAGCACAAGCTTAGCACTTTGAATTGTTATGAAGGATATTCTTTTCTTTTTGTTGTAGTATATATTGACCCTCACATGGATTATCCTCATCCAGACTGGAGTTTCCTATTACTTTCAAAACGGGTTTCATTTTGAGGACTTTGTGGGAATTCGATCTAGAAGATGGCAAAAGACATTGTACCAATCCAAAACTGTTGCCCTTTTGGTCTCCCATGTTGTTGGCAAAACTTGTCTTTAGTGCCCTAAATTTTAAGCCGCTTTAACCATAAACAAAAGAGTGAAGGCTCATTTTACAATGTCAGATCAGGAGGAAACCTCCATTTTCTTGTCGTGATAATCACGTTCCAACCATGCTATTACAGTCACTCCGCAATCTCCGTCTTATATATATTTTCATACGCTATATTTTGACGACTTTTTCAAAGAAAAAATATTTCATAAGTCCATGTGCTTTTTTTTTAATCTTATGTTTTGGGCCCCTATTTTTAATTTGGATAATTTAGTACCCAAGTTTACGAGGACTTTGAATTAAATCTAAGATCTCTAACCACTCTTCTCTCCTTTTTTTTTTTTTTTTTTTTCTCTCAAATAAATAATAATAATAAACTAGACTGGGGTGGCTCACGACCACCTCCAACAGAGGAAGGGGTGTTATATATGTATATTATATTTTAAAGTAATGATGCATATCACTTTTATGTCTCCTTTGTGTCCACACAAAATTTATGTAATTTTTAAAATTACTATTGAATTCTGATTGAATAGTACTTTTAAAAACCACATCAATTTTGGATGCTAAATGTTGAGCGCTGATTTTTTTGTTCTCAGTCCATGTGGCACGATCTCATTTGATGAAAGAGAAAAACTCAAATTGGGCTACAACTTTGGGCAGAAAATGTCAACAAAAAAGAGCCCACAAAATCTCCATTAACAATCCTCATATTTTGCTAGCCCATATCTTGTTATATTCGGACTCATGGCTTTCTATTCCATTTTATGGCCCACAACCTGTGAGTCCACATCAGCCCATTTCAAGGCTTTCTATTCCATTTGGGCCAAGTGAAGCTCCAACCAAAAGGGCCCATCCAAAGTGGCAAACTTACAATCCAATCCAACCAAGGGAGACCAAGTCACCTCCTTCCTTGAATAAGTCAAAGTCGTACTAGTACACCAATAAACGTAACAACATGCACAGGTTCACAACGGTTGCTTCAAAACATAAATTTCTTGTAAGAATCCACATGCTCATGGCTTATTTCAGCTCTCAACCAAGATTTCTTGAACCATAAACTAAACCCATGAGTTATCTGATGGGAAATGAAAGGAAATTGTGGTGTGAAGGCATGGATGTGATCCCGTATCTATGTCGTCATACCATGACCATGCATTGTATGGCTTAGCACATTCAATGGGTATTGGAAAATATGGAGACATAAGTGGTGTGCAACAAATCCTTTGGCTAAACCTCAGTTTAGTTTCTTGAGCCTTAACCAATCACTCTCCCATGCACTTTTAACTATTATTGCACCTTGGGGGGTCTAAATCTCTTCCTCGGCAACATGCATATTTGGGGAATCAAGACCAAACATGAGAAACCCAAAAAAACTTACCCTTTTAAGCAAATGTCTCATTTCTCACCTACTCACCTAATTGCGTATTGCTCAAGATAAAAAGATGATGTCACTCGTCACCCTTTTCCCTTTTCTTTTTTACAATTGTAAAGAGGTCCACTCTTCTATATAATGGGGATCAACCTGTGCCTTACAACAACAGAACAAAACACAGAATGGAGAGCATCCTATTCCTTTATATTATCCTTAGAAACATTATTTTCTCCTCTTATTCTGTTGCTGGAATGACACTTTCCAACTATATAAGGAGGATTGGTCCAAACCTCCAAGCAAAGATACATATAGGGAGAGAGAGAGAGGAAGTTTTTCATCTCATCTATATTATCCCTAGATGGTTTCCAACCCAAGAAAAAATATGGAAAACAAACACCTTAAGCAAAGCTTGGTGAAAAGCTCATCCAACCACAAACATCACCCTATTTTCCCTGTCACACATGATTCAACATTTCTCAAAGGCTCAACCACTATTAGTTTGAGGTTATGCCATTCAAAGCTGCAATAATATAGTTTCATATCATCTCTCTTAATCGCTCATTCATTTCTCCATTTGACGTGATTATTTCGATTAATGTTGCAACTATTCCCATATTATTGATGTTACAGTTATTATTATTATTAATTGTTATTGTTATTGATAAATTTGTCATTATTGTTAACACTTAAGTTATTATTCTTACAGATAAAGCTATTGTTATTGTCACTACTGAAATTGTCATTATTATTACTGTTGAAGTTGTCATTATTGTTGTTGTTGAAGCTATTACTATTGTTACATCTAAAGTAGTCATTATCGATACTGTTGAAGTTATTCTTATCTTTACTACTGGAATTGCAATCATTGTAACTACTAGAATTATAATTATCATTATTGCTACAACTAAACAACTATTAATTGCATTCACGTGACCTTTTTTGTCTTGTGAGATTTTAAGCTTGAGTCTTTTGCATGCCTATAGTGCCCTGGTAACCGCCAGCTACCCTAGGCGGCATGAGTTCTAAGTTTGACTATCTCTCTAACCTATCTTAGTTCAAAGGGGTTGTCCACTTAATTTTTGTCACCTGGACAAAAAAAAAATAAAAATAATAAATAAATAAATAAAAAAGGTGTCCCAACGATCTTGTAAACTTTATATGAGCTTTGACAAATTGGAAATGCCACGTCTTTGTCATTTTGTTTTTACAACTCAGGCTATTTAAATTCATTAGTCTTTTTTTAAACATTGAGAAATACTATTTTTTCATCTCCCATCTATTTCTATTCATATTTTTTTCAAAGATATTATTGAATTTGTATGACCCACATGCGGGTCTTAAAAGTTAATGGTTGGTTTGAAAAAAGAAAAAAGGAAAAAAAATAGATGAGAGATGGAGAGGTAACATGTCTCTTAAACATTAGATGATCTTCCATCTATATATTGAGTTCCATTTATTTGACTTTTTAATTGTTTAAAAAAAAGCTAGCACATTTAACATATATTGACTTGTCCAATTACATTGCATATTATTGCAGTTTAAGATTTCTCTCTCATGATTTATTTAGTTTTAATTAAATTTCCTTCCGAGAATTAAATGGAATCTTTTAGGGCTTTTAATATTTAAATGTCATATTAATTTAAGTGTCGCCAAGTTCACTCAATTCCTTATTTGCTAATAAAAAATTCATGCTAAATTGTCCTTTTTTAAAAAATGTATTAATTCATATTTTACCGAAAGCGTTAAGATTGATTCAGTCTATTATTTTTTAATCAATTATGGATTGATAAGGAGATGAGCATATAACCCTTCCAAAATATGAAAACTTATCACTGACAATTGAAATGATTTATTGATTAATAATGTTAGATATTATATTTTTATCCTGTAATTGTCCAACAATATTGATATAGCACTCCAAATCAACTATTTAATTTCTTTTTATTTAATAATAATTGATTAAAGGGTTAGTGGGGAGTGCCGCATCAACCTTGTTAGATGAATATTAAATAAAATTATAATATCTAGCATTTCTCTGATTGATTTGAGATGAAACGCTCTTTCGTGAAAGACAATATCAACCGGTTCTAATTATTTAGAATTCGCACTTCTTGAGAAAAAACTCCTAACTCCAACATTGATTTAAAATCAGTCTCATGTAAACCTAGGTTAAATTTATGGGTTCGACCTTCAAATCAACCAATTTATTGTGAATTGGTCTTAAAAAAAAAAAAAAATGGCATAATTAATCACTATGACCCCGTCATCTTAAGAATGTTTTTTTTTTTTTCTTTTTTCTTCTTCATTTTCACCTAAGTCCAACCACACGATTTGTGATTTTGGTATAAGTCTATTTGTTAAGCTAGTAACATGTTATGCAAGCCTGTAATTTGTACTTGTTTTTCAGTTTTACGTAAAAGACACCATTTTCTAACTTTACTGAAATGTTCATTTGGTCAAGTAATTAAGTAGTTAATATTTTTTCAAGCACCATTTTTTTTTTCAACAAGCGTCATAACAAAAACAAGTATATTACCCTTAAAAAAAAAAAGAAAAAAGGTAATAGAGTAGGCACTTGAACCATGCATGGCAATGGCTCTAAAGATGATAGGGAAGACTGAAAGCATTTACAAAACTAGGAAAGCCGATAGATACTCATCAATTTGAGCAATAAGAATCTTGAAATTTTTCCACTTCTTTGGCAGTGTACCAACCCAACTGTCATTGCAAAAAACAAAGACTTCAAAAAGAAAAGAAATATAAATCGTTAGAGCTCCTACTATGCTCAAGAAACCTACACATCGCAGCATTATCATTTATCACAATGATTATTGATATACTAAGGGGCCGTTTGGTAGACTTTTTGAGGTCAAATGCCTCTTTGAAACTAAAAAGTGATTTACAGTCGACGTTTGGTACCTAAATTCAAAAATTGTTTTTTACAAAGTTTTGAGCTACAAATTGCATTTTGGAAAAGCAGGAGTGTGATGTTTTTCCATGAACTCTTTTTTCATCAATGCTAATACAGAACTGCAACAAGCTGCACATGGCATCGACTGCACAGGACTATAGCCCAAGTTTTGAGAGAAGCTCGCGCCATCTTGGAGTCTCTTCATCAAAAATATAGGTCAAAGGAGAAATGAGAACTCCACTTCCTCCAATCTGCATAACCAATATCCAAGCAATTAAGTTTGGGGAAAGTCAACCAATCAATTGAGGGTGGAACTAGCTAAAAATTCCCCAAGGGAATGGCACACGGCAAGGCAAGCGATATAGACAGTAAATTATTTTTTTTGATATATTTGGCTCACCTTGCCTTGTGTCAGGAAAGTAAATTATGAAAGAGCTTTGATGCCAGCAACAGTGTCAGGCATGTATATGTGCTACCCAACATAGCTAACAGTCTCCATGTGATATTGGAAAAAGAGATGGGAAATCCAGTTTACCTTTTACATTGCAAATAATTATCACAGCAGTAATGACTCACCGATCTCAATTGTTGTACAGACTTGTAGAGTGCCTTTTTGGGTACACATATGACGATGGCATAGTAATCTGAAGTCACCCTCCCATCACATTTACGAAATACTGGACTTATAGTGGGTCCCTGTACATGTAAACGAAGGATTTAGAGGAGCTCTTGACATTGAAAAAGGTTATTATACAACCCTGAAAGACAATCTCTTCGTGATGTACAAATCCCAATCATGATTTATGGTTCACTGGTACAAATAATGAATACTGAAAGTGGGAAAGCTACTTGGGGGAAGAAGAGTGATTTCATCCCAAATCACACCTGCAGTCCAGATAATGATGGCTGACTCAGTATTCTCTCGGCCACTTCATCCACACTACTTCCCCTCATGTTTGCAGTAACCTGCCAATGGAAGTATGTAAACAATAGAAAACTGAAGATAAATAAAAAACCACCCCAGCTTAAGAAACATGACATACCGTGAATTGTCCAATTGCCCTCAAATGTGCCTCCAATCTCTCAAGAATCTCATGTGTTATGTCCAATGTGCCTTTCCGCTCTATCAACGATTTCCTGCTTGCAACAAGAACAGCCTGGAGGATATTTGAACTTTTAGGTAAGACAAGATTTGATAAAGACAGAATGTAAAACCAGCTGCCTTAAGACTCTTAATAGCATTCTGGAAGCTATAACATGCTTGAAAAGGTCATCCACAGCCCAAGATAGCTTACCTGGCTTTCCAACAATACTCCGCCTTCTATTTCCTTCAAATTGTTTTCTCTCAGTGTTGTTCCACTACTCACAAGGTCCAAAATAGCATCAGCTATCCCCATCTAAATTAACAGAAAAGACAAATAGTCTACATAAACATCATGTGGTTATAGCATGTATTTATTACCCAGAAAGCTACACTCAATAAGACCATTATCCAAAACATATTTTTCTTTTACAACAAGAAACAACATTATCCAAAACATGAAGATCTTAAAGCAAGAGTGTGAGGAAGATAATAGGTTCGTTTGACAATGCTTTTTAAAAGGTGTTTTTTGCTTTTTGGTTGTAATGTGACATAAAGGTGAAAGTAGTTTTGAGTTTTTGTGTTTTGAATTGTTTGTTAATACTTTTGCTTTTTGGCTAAAAAACAAAAAGTAAGCCTAAAAGGCATTGCCAAATGAGCCCAATGTAACTAAACATTGTTTATTCAAACTTTTAATTGATCTGCAATAAGAACCAAAAACCCAGAAATTTCCTCTCAAAGCCATTGCCTACCTCTATGCCACAACAATTCTGTCCAATAAGATATCGTAAGTGCTTAATCTAAGTACGAAAATACTAGAACATGATAGTAGATGGACCAAAAATAAACTGAAAAACATATGAGAGTGCATGTCATTTCTTGTCCATACCTTGTTGAAGCATTCAAGTTTTTTTAGTTTTGGACCAATTTATCATGAATTGAGTGAGGATTACCACTGAGGTTGGTCTTAACCTAATAACAACAAAGGAGAAAGGAATGAGGATAAAGAAGCATAGGGCAATTGTTTCCCTTTGTCTATGTATTAGAAGTGAAGAGGATTTAAGGGAAGATGAATAATGGGGAAAGTTGAACTCTATATACTTGTGACTTGCCAGCACAATTTTGTATTACCAATTTCATTTTTCTCCACATTATCTGGCGTGTGAGGCAAAGATTTTGGTGGGACTAGAGAGAATTGATTTCTTTTATAATCACCAATTTCTTTCAAGTTTAACTTTTCTCCAAATGTTGCATTCAGTTAGAGTGAGAAGAGGATGTGAAGCTCGACTGTGGTGGGCTCCATCCAAAAAAAGATTGTTCAAGGTCAAATCCTTCTATAGCTCTCTAGCTTCTCATGAAGGTAGCCGCTTCCCTTGGAAGAGTGTATGGCGGACTCAACTCCTTCAAGGGCAGTCTTTTTTGCATGGTCGGCAACTCTAGGCAAGATCCTTACCTTGGATAATCTCAGGAGACGACACGTCATCATGATTGACAGATATTGCATGTGCAAGAGGAATGGGGAATCCATGGACCACCCTTCTTTTTCATTACAATGTGGCTTCCGCCATTTAGAATGCTTTTTGTTTTGGGATGTCTTGGGTTATGATTAGACGTGTTATTGATCTGTATGACTGTTAGTGATCCTCTGGTAGGCTAAGTTCTGCGGTTTGAAAAATGGTTCCTACGTGCCTCTTTTGGTGTTTGTGGAGAGAAATGAATGATAGAACTTTGAGGATAGGAAGCAGACGCTAGGGAAATTTTATTCTTATTTTACAAACATTGTATATATAAACGGCGGCATATGTGTCTTCTCTGTCAATTAGTTATAGTAACTTTCTTGTTCGTTTTGCTCTTTCTAGTTAGGTGGTTCATTTTATAAACTTTCTGTGTACTTAGAGGCGTCTTACGCTTTCAATGAAATTGACTTATTACTTATAAAAATAAAAAAAAATAAAAAAAGTGTTTTGGTGGAAAAGTTAGGATTCAAATTCGGTAAGTTTTGGAACTGGCATCAACTAGACCATCAAATAGACGTCCTTACGTGACTCATGAAAGGTGGCTTCCAGGAGCCTACACGATAGCACTGTCAGATAGCCCATTAGCTGGGTGTCCTGATGCTGCTGTGTTTTACGTTGAAATTGTGAAGGAACCCTAGAGGCAATCTAACACCGCTCGTTTTTCTGCATATGGCTTAGTCGGTTTTTGCATACAAACACTAGGGTTTTTCATCCTTTCTCTATATAAGGATGTCTTTGGATGATTGGAGACTAAGCTTCAAAGAGTTCTACATTATTGCTTAGCTTCATTCTAGTTGTAAACCAAGAGAGTTTTGGTTTATAGCTTCCGTTGCTATCTCTCTTGGACTTAGTATTGTTCAAACCACAAGTTCTTCGAGCAAATCAACTAGTAGTCTACTGGTGGGTCGGTAAGGAATCCATATAAAGAAGATTGGCCAGTGAGGAGCTGAAATTGCCGTGGGCAGGAGGCAAGTGAAGAGTTTGTCTCCATACAAATTGTCAAGAGGAGTTTGTAAGTTTACTATGCATGTACTTTGAATCTTCTTTAGTGATTGGTTTTGTGGGTTTGACTATCCCGGTCTGATTTTACCTTTGAGGTGCTCAAAGGGCTTTCACTTCATCAACAAATTCTGGTGTTGATTGTGCGGTTTGTTTAAATTTCGTGGTTTGTGATTGTTTCAACTGCTGCAGAATTTTACTTGCTATATTTGTTGCATTGTTGCTTTGTTTGTGCTTGGGGTTTGAACTCGATCTTTTCACCATGAAACTGAATTAGTTCAAGGAGTCTTACAACTTTTCTTTCTTCTTTTTTTCCCTTATTAAGAGAAGAAAAGATGCCAAAAATATGCGGCCACTTAGTTATGTTTGAAGTGCCTAGCATTTTACTGTTATTTCTATTTTGCTTGTGTTTCCATCCATTTCATCTTCACTCTGTCTCAAATTCTTTCTAAGCCTTTTTGCAACCAGACCAACCCTCCAATCCCTGAAACCAACAATACCTTCTTTATACTTGCATTTCTTATCATCTTTCATATAAAAATCATATTCTAATCAAGGGGAGAAAAGAAAAAACAATGAGAGGTAGTCCTAATCATCATATAGAATAGCCAATCAAATGATGCATCTCATCATCACAATTTAAGCACCACACTCACAAAATATTAGAGAAGAAAAAATAAGCAGATATATAAAATGTACAACCTAGTTTAAAAGGGAAAAAAAAATATTAAGAATAAGTCAATAACTACAAAATTGACTAGCAGCATCATCAATATTCTGAATCAGCAGAAATTCATCCCTTCCCTGATAGTAACATTGTTGCTGATATTTAAGGGACTACAACTATCTAAAACTATTTGGAGTGTTCCATTAACTGGGAAGGCTCCAGCCGTGACAAAGGGAAGAGGGCTTTGTCTCTTTTTTGACGTTTCGGATTATTTTTTGGAGTTGTTATCTTGTGGTGTGGTGGGTCTCAAAGGTTAGGGTGGGGGTTTCGCTGTGGGTGTTGTTTTGGATTTTTGTGGGTCTCTGTTTCCTTTTTATTTTCTCTTTTTTTGGTGACCCTTTTGTACACTCCTTGAGCACTTACTGGGCCTCACACTTTTTTTTTATATAATTTGACTTACTTATAAAAAATAAAAATAAAAAAAATAAAAACTACTATCTACAAAGCAGACAATAATATGCTTATAAAATGACGAAAAAGAGACAACAACAAAAAAAGAAAGAAAATTGCCTAATTATACAGGAAAAAGGATTTTCTTACAGCAGGAGCTGCCTCCAGTGCTCCATCAGCAGATGAAAAAGTCACGTGCTTTAGTCCATTTTCTTTCATGAATTTAGGACCTAGCTGTGCAGAAGAAGAAATCAAGACCAAAATCAATAAAGAACCATCTGCCTAGAAGCTTACAGAAGAAAATGTCTCCAAAAATAATAAGCAAACAATGATACATTATAACAAAATGAAACACAGAACATACATAGCTGAATCCAGTAGCGACTCGAAGAGGCTTCTCATATGTCCACTGTGGCATTTGTGCTAGCTCTTTTAGAGAATTTATGTTCTCAAAAATCCCATATTTGGGAATCTGAAAGAACAAAGGATATACTAAGGTATCAACAGAAAACTTTATGAGATGAGCAGCATGCTTCAGTCGACTACTTGCAAGAATAACTTACTGCAAAGGATAAACGGCAGTCCCCATACTCAAGAGCGTCATGAACAAGAATAAGATCTTCATTATCCTGACAGAAGTAACAAATAAATCTAATGGTAATGCATTTCCTTATACCAATTCTTGATACAAAAACATACACAATTGAGAGTTATTCCACGATGACTCCATAAACCCAAAGTATATACGATATGCTAATTGCAATTCTCCCCTTCGATAAAAGTATGGGACACTACACTTATAATCCATCAGCCTGAGTCAGGCTGAACAGTCTACCAGCAAACTGTGGGATCCATTGCATTTATACACCTTTAACCCTCACTGTCACCATATGGAGAACCTTGGAGGCACTGCCAATACTCCAAGGCATAATCTACATGCACAAGTTTGTTTTACGTTTTGGAAGCACTCTGCCAATTTTCAGTGGGTGCATCTGTGTGCGTTTAAGAGAGATAAAATCCTGCTCTTTCTAAATATCCCTGTTGTTCCTGAGTCCTGCTTAAGTATCTAAACTTATGGGGATAGTAAATTACTCTATAACATTATCTAACCTTAATGATTTCTAGATCCTTGATTCTGAATATCTCATACACTAGTTTGGGGTAAAACATTTATTACAAGCCTTAAGCTCAATGTTTTTATAGAACGAATACTTGTGCACATTCTAGGGGCATTTTCACTTCAAAGTACAGTATGTTTCAAAATTATGGCTTTGCAAATACGCATAGCTATACTAATTCATAAAATTTGTCATTCGGTAAAGAGGGGAAGGCAATTAGGTTTTTACTTTACAAATTATAGACAAAAATATTTTCTCTAGCCCTAGGGACCCAATTAATTAGGTATTAAAATATCAATGAGATGTCCTGCTACACGAAATAATACCCCAGATACCTTAATGCTTACCTGACCATATTCACTGACTGTATCCAAACCCACAATACCAAGATCTAGATCCCCAGATAACAATTTCCGTACGATATCTTTTGGCCGCTGAAACCAAACTTCCGCATTGGAGAGCTGCAAAAGACATTGACATATAAGCATTTGGCTACAAAAACATGCATTTACGAGTAACTATTTAAAGCGTGATGTATTAAGACAAACAAAAGCAACAACGTAATGGGTCTGATAAGATCCATATAATTAGCTTAGTAGTTGGGTTTGGGTTGTTAGCCCATTTGTAATAAGTTGGGCTAGTTATTCTGTGACAAGTTGTTAGAAGTAGTTGTTGTAACACATGTATAAAAAGGGCCCAAGAATGATGTATGAAATCATCCAAAAAATAAACAAATTTCCTTCTTCTCTAATTCTTCTTCTTCTTGGAGAGTGACTTCTCGAAACAGTAAACCCTATCTTCTACTACATACATTCATTCAATCCACTTCCATTAATTCATCGTCCATCCAATTCATTACAATTCATTCAAAATATATCATAAAAATTACAATTTACCTCCAGACTAAACACAATTCAAGAAGCTCACTACATTTGGTATCAGAGCACTTAGATCCTACGGTGGAATGGCAGCAAAATACACCAGAGGTATTAAATAAGTTGGCTCTACAAATGAGCCAAATTGCAGAAAGTATGAAGACTTTAGTAAATGCTCAAGCAAGTATTTTGGAGTCGAACGCCAATATTTTGGAGGGTTCAAGCAAGATTTTGAGTCAATTGAACAATCTTATTTAGATATTGTGGAGATTGACAGACAAGAACTTGTTGAAGTACCTGAGGAACGACTAGAACAAGTGAAAATCATTGAAGAACAAAATCAAGAACAAAAAGGTGATTCAATTGGGGAACCATATCCATTTCTATGCAGTCAAACCCATTACAATTACCACATTCAATACCTTCTTTCATTATCATCCATACATCAAATTCACTACCACAAATCTGGAATAACTACAAAAATTACATTCTTTTGCATACTTTACAACCAGAATTCAAGAACCAATTACAATTGGTATCAAAGGCATGAAATTGAAGGCATTGTGGAAGAACTTACCTTTTAGTTCTAAAAATATAATGGGAACTTTGGGAAGGAATAAGAGTTGTAAACCAGGGAAAGAAGACTTAGATCCTGGTATTGTGGCTAAAGATGGAGATGGCAGACAAGATGACTATGAATCAGATTCTTGTGAAGGAATTGACAGGTCTTTGAAGGGAAGGTTTGTTTTGTGACTAAGCTTTTCAAAAAGATTTTGAGGAAAGTCGAGAAGCTTCGGGTTGCTCCGTTGAAACTGATTGACGGGTCTGATAGGCTTGGATTGGACCTGGTGGGCCTACACCACCGTCAGGGCCAGCATGGTGTCTTCCACCTTCGGTGCCGTGGACTTGCCAGCAAGGCAGGGAAACCTCCGACAATGAGAAAATTCCCTTCACCACAACTTCGACACTCTAAGCAGCGCCAAACTTCGCAGTGTCTTTTTTTATGAATAATAATTTATAAAAAAGAAAGGGATAGCCCTCGTACACGAAAAGTATACAAGGAAGAAAAAAAATCTCTCTAATGGTGTATGATATGAAGTCTAAAAAGTGAACGAGATCTACGAGATTCAAGGAGGAAAAATTAGGAACACAAGCTACAGCCCAATCTAAGTGAGAATTCAAGGGGGATGATTTTAAACAAAGCGCATTAAACCAGCAGTCGTCAAATAGACATCAGTTTCTTTCTCTCCAAATGTTTTACATTAACAGTGTAAGAATGACTTTTCAGATGGCTTCATTGGAATGTCCCCTTCCCTAAGTCTTCTACCAATGTAGCAACTCTAGAATGTTGCTAGACATGACCCACGAGACTTTTAATAAATTTAGAATAGGTGCCAAAGATCAGACGTAAAGTCACAATGGAGGAGGAGGTGACTTACAATCTCCTCGTTCTTTTTGCATAGGTAGCACCAATTAACTAGAGTGAGACCCCGTCTTCTCAAATTATCAATCGTAAGGATCTTACCCCGAGTTGTCGTCCAAGTGAAGAAAACAATGCGGAGCGGGGCCTTAACCTTCCAAATGCTTTTCCATGGGAATAGACAAGGCTCTCCAAGGAATAAAGAATTATAGTAGCTCTTCACTTCAGAACCTTGATTGCATGCTAGGGTCCACAACATTCTTTCCAGCTCCCCTGGATGGGTTTTTGAAGAATAATACAATAGGTCAAGGAACAAGTGTAGGGACTCCAACTCCCAATTCTAGATTGCCCTGATAAACTTGGATTTCGATGGATATAATTGTCAAAGGAGTCCGACACTAAGGCATCTTGGTCACGAGCTATAGAATAAAGTTCAAGGAATGACGACTTGAGAGCCATTTCTCCGCACCAAATATCATGCCAAAAATAACTACGGGATCCATTTCCAACCTTGTAGGAGATAAAGTTGGAGAAGTTCCCCAACCGTTCCTAATATTTTTCTACAGGCCCACCCCGTAGGGCCCTCTTGTTTGCACTGAACACCAACTCCCTCTCTGGATCCCATGCTTCTCAACGATCACCTCTCTCCATAGAGAATTATCATCTTCTCGATGTTTGCCTCCGAAAGAGTCACACCCTCCACAATCATCACAAAGTCTTCGAGCTTTACGTCCCCAACGAGCTTTGAGGCGAGGTCAACATAGTTACCTACGACCACCTAAGGGCTCTCATCCACGACTCGGCCCAATTATGCACCAAGGACGCCATTGCCCAGGTCCTAAGCAACCACTAGCTCAACTTCGTTGAAGCACGACTAAAGACATTCACTTGTGGTGGGTTTGTTGTGGGAAGGTTCACTTGTGGGATGGAGCATGTGCCTGTGGTTTACACTGAGGTGGATGATGGGTTTAAAAATGGTGGTATTCACAGGAGGATATTCGGAAGCAAGGAAGACATGTTGGGTAAAAGTTGGGCTTGAGAGGGATGACAAAAGGAGTTTGAAAGGGGTGACTACTACTCAATTCTATCATTCATCATTTCCAAAGTCCCAGTACAATATGCCTCCTTCAAATTTTCCTTCCTAAAGCCATTTCAAACAATGTGTCAACCATACTTCATTCCCCAAAGCCATTTCTCCTAACACACGCCATACTACAATATCCAAAGCTATATACTTCATTTCCCACATCCATTTCTCTTGACACATTGTCAATCCCATCATTTATCCATTGTATTTTCCTAAAATCCGAATGCTCTTTTGAAAACTCTATTGTAACACGCAACTAGCATGGGTAGGAGTGTTCAAGATGCAAACTATTGTTGGAAAATAAATTCTTATGCTCAAAACATAACTGACATGGTAGGAGTGAAGTGGTCAATTCCAAAAGCTGAGTAGTAATATGTTTTTATGTAATGGTAGAATGACGAGGCAATTAGTTGAGAATAGTTAATAGTGGGGTCGTTTAAGTGAGAGTGGCTTGTAGAGTTAGTTAAGAGTGCTAAGACAATTTTCAGTTACAATGTTGTACTTCATACTGCACCTTGTGGGCAAGGTGCTCTGAAAGGGTGGGGTATGTAATGGGTCTAATAGGATCCATATAATCAGCTTAGTAGTTGGGTTGTTAGCCCGTTTGTAATAAGTTGGTCTAGTTAATCAGTTACAAGTTGTTAGAAGTAGTTGCTGTAACTCGTGTATAAAAAGGGCCCAGGCATAATGTATGAAATCATCCAAAAAATATACAAATTTCCTTCTTCTCTAATTCTTCTTCTTCGTGGAGAGTGACTTCTCGAAACAGTCAACCCTATCTTCTACTACATACATTCATTTGTTCCACTTCCATTTAATTCCTCTTCCATCCAGTTCATTACAATTCCCATTCAAGATATATCATAAAAATAAATGGAAGTGGAACGAATGAATGTCTGTATATAGTAGAAGATAGGGTTGACTGTTTCGAGAAGTCACCCTCTGAGAAGAAGAAGAAGAATTGTTTAGACAGGATGTAAATTGTAATTTTTATGGCATATCTTGAATGGGAATTGTAATGAATTGGATGGAAGATGAATTAAATGGAAGTGGAACGAATGAATGTATTTAGTAGAAGATAGCATAGAGTTGACTGTTTCAAAAAGTCTCTTTCCAAGAAGGAAATTGTTTATTTTCTGGATGATTTCTGATGTAGACCGGACTGCATTCGAATTTATGAAGAAAACAAGTACAGACATTGGCGTCCAGACGAGGTCCAAATCTCGTCCGAACAAGCTTCTTAGGAAGGCTTTTGAATGGGTTCCAAAGAGCCTCATACGGAGTGGCGTTCAGAAACGGGTCCGGACGAGCTGTATGGATCAACTCTAACAACTTTGAAGCTTTGGCCGCCTCAAAATTCCTCCGTTTAGTCAACTTTCCCTTGACACAATGTACACATGTTGCCGCCAAAAGATTAAAAGCTAGCTACGCTGATGATTGGTTTGAGCGACTTAAAGAACAAGTTGATGCTTGAATTGGAGCACTAGCTGCACAATTTGCCGCCATGGGCATTGCTAGCGGTCGTCGCCGTCAACCAAATCCGTGTTTTGTGGATGAGGATAATGAGTTTAACGCTAAAGAGATGTGATTTCATCGGAATGAGGTAAGGCTTGATGCGTGGGATCAGCTACATGTCACCTTGACTGTTATTAGCAAGCCTCAAATCCATCTTATGTGGAAGAGGAAGATGAAATTATTGAGGAAGACTTTTCGGTAGATTGGCCTTTCAACCAATCTACAACATCTATCCTAAGCAAGAGAATCTATTGGAGGAGGTAAGTCTTCCAGCTGACATAGAAAAATTTGTTGAAGAGAATGATGTCTATCATGACGTAAGTCCCAAGAGTGAAGTATCTAATATGAGTCTTGAGGAAATTAGTTTTGTTGATTTCCTTAGGATTTAAAATTTTCTATCAAGTTCCCAAATAATGATTTTGATGTTGATTTCTGCACAATAAAGGAAAATTTTATTTTTAGAGGAGACGAAATAAGTGATCCTTTTTAGGATATTTTTAGGGAGCATGAATTGGAGACAATAAATGAATGATATGTGAAGATTGAGTTATCTCAAGTTGGTGTGACGAGTTTTTGAACTACTATTTGAAGTCTTGTTGTGATTAGCTGCACGGTATTTCTTTTTGAGTATCAAGTTGTGTTGCTATTGTGAAGAATGGGAAGAAGGGATTGATTGGGCATCCAAAGGATCGAGGCAAAGACAATTAGACTTCGAGGACGAATTCTCTCCAACTCGGGGAAGATGATGTAAACCGGACTGCATTCAAATTTATGAAGAAAACAAGTACAGACATTGGCGTCCATACGAGGTCCAAATCTCATCCAAATGAGCTTCTAAAAGGGTTCCAAAGAGCCTTGTCCAGAGTAGCATTCGGAACACATCATGACGAGAGCAGTCCAGTGAGCCTCAACCGAAGACAGATCCGGACTAGCTAATCAAGACAAAGACACAAAATGCTTTGTTCAATAATTCGTTCAATACACGAATGAATGAATAGTAACCAATAACAGTTGTTCGCTAGCTCGGTCGAAGTCCCGTTTGAACAAGTACTGATTTTTTGAGGTGTTCTTTAGTTTCACGCATCCTCGTCCGAATGAGTAAGTAGGCCCGTCCAGACGAGTGGCAGCAGTTTGGTTAAACCAACTTTATTTCAGTGTTTTAATAGATTTAGGTGTTTAGTTACTATAAATAGTTGTTATAGATGACTATAGCACAGTTTTTTATTGTTATTCATTGGTTTTCAATAAGAAACACTCTTAAGCATGATTTTCTATCTATTTTACCTCAAATCTGATTTGTTCTTGGTTTTGGGAAGAATTGTTAGTCTCTATGCTGCATCAATTTCATACATCATTCTTGGGCCCTTTTTACTTATCAAAAAAAATCATTCTTGGGCCCTTTTTATTATCGAGTTACAACAACTACTTCTAACAACCTGTAACAGAATAACCAGCTCAGCTTATTACAAATGGCTAACTGCCCAACTACTAAGCTGATTATATGGATCCTATCAGACCCATTACAAACAATCCATAGAAAACCTACAGTGATTAGGACTAACCATCCAAAGCTCACTAGATTGTTTCCACAATGTAATCACGCATGAGCATAATTTTCTTTTGGCAAATCACAATAGCAAAACATGCACTAATTGATTTAATATCTTTTCTACACGCTTTTTCCTCTACCAGCTAGATGAAATAGCAAAGACAATTCAATTTATCCACAATTAGGAGAATGCCGCACCTGAGGAATTTCTGCAACATATTGCCGAGGATTGACCTGCTTGACAGACAACTGACAATCCTAGAATATTTAACACAAAAAAAAAAAAAGTTAGAGCTAGAACTCATCTTCCGGCATTTTCTCGGCCACCAAACAGAGGATTAGGCAAAGAAGAAGTAATACCTTGAGAAGATCGAGCGTGTCGGACGCCATGCGGCCTTTGCTGGGGAGCCCGATACGGATCTCGCTCCTCTCCAAGACCCTGCCGTCGTCCACCCGCCCATTGACCACCGCCACCTGGGACTGGGAGACGCAGCACAAAACGGTACGCTTGACTGAAATGTGCGAAGAAGAGAAGATGGGAAGAGAAGGCATTGGCGCTGAGAGCATCCAAACGGACATGGTTGCTCACTTTCCCGAGGCTCTGTCTATGTGCGTGAGGGAAAGATAGAAGCCAAAAAAACGCCGCCGCTTTTTCAACTTGGAAACAAATCAATTCTCAAGGGGGCTTTAGACTATAGTTAGGTATATCCTCTGCTGCGTTGCTCAGATCCCGTTGAGTGTAGTCGTTGTCCAGTGAACAGTTCCAAATGTGCCAAGTCATTTTAATCTGATCCCTTAAAAGAAGCCACGTCATTCAGCGCCAATACCATATATTCTTTTCTTTTCTTTTTTGCCATGCAAATTCGTCAAATCATAATCATATTCATTTATGGTAAATAAACGGTTCAGAACATGTTTAAGACCGTTTGTTTCTACTTAAATTTTTTTTTAAAAAAAAAAAAAAATTTTAATATTTGATGCGGGGCAAATTATTGTTTAACCTTAAAATATTTTCAATTAAGTAATGAAAACAACTTTCATGAAGCGTAAAATATTGTTTAACCTCAAAATTTGTAAATCATTTTACACTGCTCTTTCACACACCTCTGAACATGCTATTGCGAGAGGACCCTTTCATGGGGCAAATGGACCCTACAAGGGCCCTTTCACAATTGTCTGCCCAAATTGCAAGTAGTTGCACTAGATCTTACTTAATCTTATCCTCAAAATTCTTCTATTCTCATACACTCTCTTCTGTAAACCATTTTACACTGCTCTCTCACACACCTCCGAACATACTATTGGGAGAGGACTCCTTATAGCGCAAATGGGCTCCACAAGGATTTTTCACAATTATTTGCCCAAATTGCAAGTAGTTGCACTGGATCTCAATCTCCCATCAAAATTCATCTATTCTCACACACGCTTTGTCACGAATCTAAATAAGCGTATTAATGGGGGTTTTGAATACACAGATCCGTTGGGGAGAGGAAGCTTGGGAAGATAAAGGTCATATGGGGAATTAGGAGGTTGTATGGGAAATCAGAACATTAGCTTTGATAAGTGGCTATCATTTAGGCCACGCATCAGCTTATTGTGGAAAGGAAATCTCGGTGAAGAGATAAGGATAAGTTTGAGGACATGTCAGGCCAGCATCAGGAAAATGTAGAAGTAGTTGGGCCAAGTGGACTATGAATGGACTGGAAGAAGTTATATGCAAGTGGTCTCAGTCAAGAGTTATAAAAGAGGGCCTAATTGTAAAGTGGATCTTATCCATTGAGTGAAATGTTTAGCCAAGTTAGTAAGAAGTTAGAAGATAGCCTGTAGCCTTTCTCTGTAATGTTTATCACTGTTCTTGAATAACAAATTTTCCCAATTCAATCATAAACCATTCCTTTCTACAAAATCATCCAAATTTCAATCTATATTGCAATTACAAAACTAGAAAAATCCAAATAAATACTAGTGAGTTACAAGTGGTATCAAAGCACTTTTTTGGAGCTTCCATGGCAAACGGTACAAGAATGAACTAGCTCACTGAACAAGTTGCAATCTTGAAGAAATCGGTGGAGCAACAGGAACACAAAGTAGGTCAAATTGGTTAGGATCTTGGAGCACTTGAGACTCAGTAGGACAAAAAATTTGAACTCATTCTGGCTCAACTTAAGGATTTAAAAGCGGCACCGAGAAAAGTCCTCCTCTGGTAGAGCCCATTCATCAATAGGGAGAACCATCTACTTACAACAAAAATAGAGTGAATCAAGGAGAATTTAGCAATTCCAAGCACAAAGAAGTTGAAATCCAACAGTCAGAGACTCATAACTCTAGAAGACCATCAGGAATGGAAATCATGAAGACCAATATCAAGATCGTCAATTCCATAAAACCAACAATGGGTGGCAGCAATTTCATGATGATGGTAGAGGCTGGTTTCCTCCACATGGTGACAAAAATGCTAGGATGCAGAATTTCCAAGACAGAAATATAAGGCAGTACCAAGGTGATGACAGCAATACCCTATTTCCAAGGTCAGTTAAAATTAGTTTTCCTAAGTTTGAGGGCATTGACCCTTCGGGTTGGATTTATAAGGCCAATCAATATTTCTGTGTTCATAGAATACCATGGGATCAAAAAGTCTTGTTAGCTTCTTTTCATATAGAAGGAAAAGCCCTAGTTTGGTTTCAAGATTTACATCATTCAGGAGCTTTACCTAATTGGGAGATTTTATCTCAAGCACTATTGGATAGATTTGGTCCTAGCGTATATGATGACCCTATGAAGCCCTAACAAGACTTAAACAACAAACTAGCGTGGGAGATTATAAGGGGAAGTTTGAGGCCTTATCTAATAGGCTGAGTGGGTTGTCTGAAAACTTTAAATTGAGTTATTTCCTAAGTGGCTTAAAGGATGAAATTAGACTTCCTGTGAGGATGTTTAACCCAAGAACTCTATTGGCTACCTATGGGTTGTCTAAAATTCAAGAGGAACATTTCTTGAATGCTAGAAGAACTTATAAGCCAAACAATTGGAATTCTTCCAATTCTGGGTTTTAGAAAGTGATCAACCCTAATACTAATCAGTCAAATTGAGGAGTTATCAAGGCTAATATTCCTATACAAAAATTCTTTCAAGCACAAACGGAAGAGAGAAGAACAAAGGGTTTATGCTACAATTGTGATGCTAAGTGGCATAGAGGTCATAGATGTCCAAACCCTAAGTTGTTTGTCATTGAAAGTGTGGAGATTTGGGGAGAAGAAGATGTTGAACAGTCTCTAGATTCTGATAAGCAAACATCAGACTTTATGGAATTTACCTACACCAAAGAAAATCCTGAAATTTCCTTGCATGCTATTACGGGTAGTGCACACCCTAAAACTATGAGGATTGTAGGCAGGGTAGAAAATCAAAAGGTGGTAATCCTTATTAATAGTGGGGGCACTCATAATTTTTTGGATGCTTCCCTTGTGAGAAGAACTCAATTACACTGCAATAAGGAGAATAGAATTAAAGTCAAAGTGGCTAATGGGGAACATTTATTAAGTGAAGGCAAATGTGTTGGTTTAAGAATCAAAATGCAGCAATTCTCTTTAATCACTAAAGCTTTTATCATTGATTTAACTGGTTGTGACATGGTTTTAGGCATCCAATGGTTAATTACCTTAGGTTCTATACTATGGAACTTTAGAGATTCGACGATGGAATTTACAATTGCTAAAACTACCATTATTTTTTAAGGATTGGCTTTTTCTAATGTGTTAATAGACACTCACCAAGTTGTTAAAGCTAAGGAAGACAAAAAAAAAAAAAAGGATTTTTTTACAATTATTAGAAAATATTGAAGATACCACTGTTCAAAAGGAAAGTGGGGCTATAAATGAGTTAGTGGGGGAGTTTGAGGATGTTTTTGCATAACCAAAGGGGCTACCCTTGAGCAGATCTCATGATCATGCAATTGTGCTTAAATAGGATGCAAAACCAGTTTGTGTAAGACCCTACAGATATCCCTAGTCAATAAGAGGAGATTGAAAAAAAATTTCCAAGAGTTATTAACTACACGGGTCGTCAAACCATCTCAAAGCCCCTTCTCATCTCCCGTATTGCTGGTCCGGAAAGCCGATGGCTCATGGAGGATGTACTTGGACTATAGGGCATTGAACAATGAGACAATGAAGGATAAATTCCCAATTCAAGTTATTAATGAGTTGTTAGACAAATTACATGGTTCTAGGGTTTACTCTAAGCTGGACTTAAGATCTGGATACCACCAGATTCGGGTTAAGGAAGAAGACATCCCTAAAACAGTTTTTAGAACTCACGAGGGCCATTACGAATTTTTAGTTATGCCTTTTGGCTTGACTAATGAACTAGCAACTTTCTAGAGTTTAATGAATGATATTTTTTTGCCTTACTTAAAAAAATTCATTCTTGTGTTTTTTGATGACATTCTTATTTATAGCCAGACTTTGGAAGAACACATACAACACTTAAGGCTAACTCTGGAGATCCTACGGAGACATCAACTCTATGCAAAGAAGAGTAGTGCAAATTTGGTTGCCCTGAGATTGACTATTTGGGGCATATCATTTCTGCAGAGGGAGTTCAAGCTGATTCCAAGAAGCTGAAAGCTATGGTGAATTGGCCTAGACCTAAGTCATTGAAGGCCCTAAGGGGATTTTTAGGTCTTACCGACTATTATAAGAAGTTTGTGAGGGGCTATGGCAACATTGCAACACCCATAACACAATTACTAAAGAATAATTCATTCTTATGGTGTGAAGAGGCTAAAAAAGCTTTTGAAGAATTAAAGGCAACAGTCACAAACCCACCGGTCTTGGTCCTACCAGATTTCACTTAATCATTCATAATTGAGTGTGATGCCTCAGGAAAGGGAATTGGAGCAGTTCTTATGCAAAACTAGAGACCTATTGCCTTCTATAGCCAAACCCTAAAAGGAAGATTTTTATCAATGTCAACCTATGAACAAGAATTATTGGCTTTAGTATCAGCAATAAAGAAATGGTGACCTTACTTGCTCGGCCACCCTTTCAAAAACAAAACTAATCATCAAAGCCTAAAGTTCCTCTTGGAACAGAAGATTGGAACACCTATGCAGCAGAAGTGGGTTTCTAAGTTACTAGGTTATGACTTCCTAGTGGAATACAAAAGGGCCAAGACAACAAATTTGCTAATGCACTTTCCAGGAAAAATTAAGCGGATGAACAGGAAGTTACACTAACAGTAATCTCCTACCCTACGCTAGAATGGTTGACAGAACTGAAAACCAGTTATGATTCTAACCCTCACTTACAGGAGTTATTGCATAAGCTTTAAGAAGGATCCTTACATAATCCTAAATTTGCCTTACATGGCATCCTATTGTACAAACAGAGACTGTACATAGGATTTTCCCTTAAGGGTAAAGTGTTACACTTTGTGCATGCCAGTCCCTTTGATGGCCATGCAGGGTATGATAAAACCCTCCATAGGGCAAGGAAGGATTTTTTCTGGCCAGGGATGAAGTCTAACATTAAGAAATTCATTAAAGAATGTGATATTTGTTAGAGAGTTAAGGTGTAAAATCTATCTCTTGTAGGACTATTACAACCCTTACCAATTCTAGAGAGGCCATGGCTTAGCATTTCTATGGATTTTATTGAAGGGTTACCACATTCTCAAGGGTTTAGTGTCATTTGGGTCATAATGGATAGATTAACTAAGTATGCACATTTCTTACCACTCAAGCATCCATATACAGTAGATAAATTGGCACAAATATTCATCAATCAATTATTCAAACTACATGGCATGCCTAGTTCTATCATATCAGACTGAAACCTAACATTTACAAGTAAATTCTGGATAGAAATTTTCAAAGCACAGGGGGGTATTCTTAGCATTCAGCACAGCATATCACCTTCAAACAGATGGCCAATCAAAAGCAGTCAATAAATATGTTGAAAATATCTACGATACATGATAGGTGACAAACCAAAAGATTGGAGCCAGTGGTTACCATTAGTATAATATTGTTATAACACATCAATGCATCACTCTACTAGAACCACGCCATTTGAGGCCATGTATGGTTACTTACTACCTCGGCTGCTTACCTACATGTCGAGGACTACAAAGCTAGAAGTGGTAGAAGATCAACTGAAATCCAGGGATAAGATATTGAAGTTGCTAAAGGAAAACCAACAAAAAAGCCAAAATCGCCTGACAAAGTATGTTGATTTAAAGCGAACAGAAATAAACTTTGAAGAAGGGACTTGGGTGTTCTTATGTTTGTAGCCATATCGCCAGATCTCGGTATCCACTCGCCGGAATTTGAATCTTTCACCCAGGTTTCATAGTCCTTTATGTATCTTGCAACAGGTTGGATCCGTCGCTTACTAGTTAGATCTGCCTGAAGGTTCCCTGATTCACCTGGTTTTTCACATGTCTTAGCTTAAGCAGAAGTTGGGTAGCACCTCTACAGTGATCCCTCATCTTCCACCAATGGATCTTCACAGTAGTTTGCATCCTGAATCGAAGGAAGTCTTATCTTATCATTCCTGAAAGGTAAAAAATCGAGCTGTTGTGGAGCTCCTGGTTCGCTAGCAAGGTAAGTTGGCTAGTGAGGCTTTGTGGGAACCATACCACAAATTGAAGATCAACTACCCACACCTTGTAGGCAAGGTGTTTTAAGAGATGAGGCATTTTCACGGATTTAAAGAAGCATATTAATGGAGGTTTTGAATACACAAATCCGTTGGGGAGATGAAGCTTGGGAAGATAAAGGTCGTATGGGGAATTAGGAGGTTGTATGGGAAATCAGAACATTAGCTTTGATAAGTGGCTATCCTCTAGGCCACGCATCAGCTTATTGTGGAGAGGAAATCTCGGTGAAGAGATAAGGATAAGCTTGAGGACTTGTCAGGCCAGCATCAGGAAAATGTAGAAGTAGTTGGGCCAAGTGGACTACGAATGGGCTAGAAGAAGTTGTACGCAAGTGAGCTCAGTCAAAAGTTATAAAAGATGGCCTAATTGTAAAGTGGATCTTATCCATTGAGTGAACTGTTTAGCCAAGTTAGTTAGAAGTTAGAAGATAGCCTGTAGCCTTTCTCTGTAATGTTCATCACTGTTCTTGAATAACAAGTTTTCCCGATTCAATCATAAATCATTCCTTTCTACAAAATCATCCAAATTCCATTATATATTGCAATTACAAAACTAGAAAAATCCAAATAAATACAAGTGTGTTACACTCTTCATTTGCACCTCATCTTCATGGACTTTCTCTCTTCCTCGCACCTCTTCAGATTATATGAAAATATTAAAAATTATTTGTTAATTTTTCCTATAAGCCAAACACAGAAAATATTTTCAGCTAAAACATTTTCCAACATAAAAAATTTTACGCCGAAACAAACAAAATCTTAGTTGGTTTTCAAATCCATCAAGGAATCGAAATTTTCTTACCTGGGCTCTTTTATTGGGGGCATTATTTAAATAGTAATGTTATACAACATATCATTATCTCACTTTTATCCTATTGTGTTTGTTGGAAAAATATAATGAAAATAGGGAAATATGAAGACAATAAGATAATTTAGACTTCAAGGCTTGATCACAATGACAATATCTTTAGAACGTATTTTGTCCCATTTCTTAGTGCTAAGGGATTTGACAAAATAGTTCCCAGGATACAATGAAGCCCAAATGTTATTCTAGAATAGCACTTTCTAGAATAACAAGAAACATTTTTATGGAGAATTTGCACAAAAGAAATTTGCAAGAAACAATAAAGGAATTATATGCTTGTGTGTCTATGCATATTACCAAAAGGTCATATTTATAGTATTTTTGGACACATCCAATGATCCAAAATCATTTGATCCAATGGTCACAAAATGTAACCATCAAATCCAACTTAATGGTCAAATTTGTAACCACCAAATCCCATTTAATAGACACCTTAAAAGCATATTAATCTCTTTTGTAACTACAAAAACCTTCTAATCTCTTTTTTCAAATTTTGAAATTTGAAAGATGTAACTCTTTCAATTAAATGCACATTAAACATTTAGATAAAATATATTTCATAATTATTTGAAATAAATTTTAATATTTATTAAATAAATCTAACAGTGTTGATATGGCAAGATTATAAGACATTTGATATTTTGTTTTAACAATGGCTGATCCAATGTCTACTAAACCTCTCATATCAACATAGTAAAATAAAATGACGATAAACGTGTGATGTATAGCATTTTTTGTAAAAGAATTATTTTTTAATTGTTTTTTTATTTACTCATTTTCCCTTGGATTATGATTTACAAATACCACTACAATTAGGAAAGAGCAATATCATACATCAAATATTTATCTCATTATGCAAACGTGGCAGAATTTAGTAGTCATTGAAAATTTTTTTTGTTAACAATGGCTTATCAAAATGACTATTATACCCTATCACGTTAGCATAGTGGGGATAAAGGTGTTGTGTATGGCGGCATTTCTCATTGAGAAATCTAGAAATCACACTTTTATTCCATTTTTATCATAATTTGCTAATGTGGCACTGTTGATCAACAATTGTTAAAAAATTAAAAATTTTAAAAAAAATCAATGGCTGATTAACAGTGTCACATCAACAAAGTCGGATAAAGATGTAATATTTATATAGCATTGGGAAAGAGTCAAGCTATACACACCACCTTTATTCCAATTTTATCTCATTATGCAGATGTGACAGGGTTTATGAGCCATTGAATTTTTTTTTTTTTTAACAATAATTGATCCAATGGCTATTACACCTATCACGTCAGTATAGTGGGATAAAAGTAAGATAAAGATGTTGTATATAGCACTTCTCATTGAGTAATACTATAAACTATATTTTTATCACATCATTATATCACAATACTAACGTGGTAATCCCAAGTAATTCATGGATCTAAAAGTTGGTTGGAACTGTCACGTCAACATTATGAGGGTAATTGTGAGATAAAAATATAGTTCATTACCATATGTTTATCCCATTTTTATCCAATTATGCTGACGTGACAAAGTCCTGTCTTTAAAATAGATGGTAACACTACAAAAAAACAAAAAGAAAAAAAGAAAAAGAAAGGCATTTAATGTCATTTCTATTTGTGTCATTTACAGTAAACGACATTAACTTGTGTCGTTTATGAGTAAACGACATAAATTTGACATCATTTTTTTTTCTATTCAAAAAGGGGGAAGGGGGAAATGGGACTACAACATAACAAAACAAAATATGAGAGGCAACCCAAACAACAATCCTGAAACAATCCCAAGTCAGTGCAGGAACCAATAACTAGAGAAACCATCGGGAATGTGTTAAATAAATGACCCGGCCTATCAAGAGAACCAGAGCGGCCAATTAAGGCTCCTAAAAGAGGCAACACAAAAGGCTCTAAGGGTCCGTTTGGAATTGCGATTTCAAAAAGTGTTATTTTAAAAATAGTGATTTTAAAAAGTACGATTCGAAAACGTATTTTTTGAAAACGCAGTTAAGCGTTTGATAAAATCGCAGTTTGGCATTTAAAATCACAATTTAGCATTTAAAATTTTGCGTTTTCAAAAAAGCACCCAATTACCTATGATTTGAAAACGCAGATTTTCTGCGTTTTCAAATCGCAATTTTTTAAAAACGCAATTTCCAAACAATCTAGTTTTTGCGATTTGGTTTAAAATCGCACTTATTGTCTACGAAATTACAATCTCAAACGCACCCTAAGAAAAGACCTTTTGGAAACCTAGAAATAATATATACAACCAAACAAGCACCGAAAAAGACTGCATCAGAGACATTGATGAGCGGCCAAACTAAGTCCAACAAAACTGACAAGGGATCACTGGAGGGTAGAGTCTCCATCAACAAGTAAAGCAACAACAAAAAAAGGAGACAAAAGCCCAAAGAGAAAAACGAAAATAGTAAAGCAAAGACAATAACATAAATACAGAAGAAAGTTACATAATAACAACTACAAAACCCAAAAAACAGCAACTCCAGCAACGGGATAGAAGGAGGACGACCGGCGGAAGGCGGTGAAGAAGGCGGTGAAGGGCGCGTGAGATCCATGCGTCAGCGCGTGATATCTACTTGCCAATGCGTGGACATCAAATGGTGGTTTAGAGGGCAGTGGTGGAAAGCCGGAGAGGGTGATGAGCGGACACATGGTAAGCAGAAGGGGACAAAGGAAAGCAGATCTAACTTTGAAAAAAAGTAGAACTAAAAACCTCGTCCTCTTCGACGAATAGCGCGATGGTGGGGATGGCAGTCGACAGCAAGGTGGGAGCCAAAGTTGCAATAAATGGGAGAAGACAAAAGAAAAGGGATAAAAAAAAAGATAAAAATTAAAAAAATAAAAATAAAAAGAGAAAAAGAGAGGAAAGAGGCGGACCCTCCTCCCTTTGAAAAGCCACACGAGGTGGTTGCAAACCCTCACCAGGGAGGGAGAACTCAGAACCAGGTTTGAGAGCTTCTCTCTCTAAAAGAAAGAGAGAGAATTAGTTTTCCTTATCTTAAATCGGGCGTCATATATTTATAAATGATGTAAACTAAAAAACTTTATGTCATTTCATAACAAACAATATAAAATTTAAGGTTAAGACATCGTTTGTTTGTGAAATGATGTTAAGAAGTGACACTGTTTGAAGAACAAACAACATCACTTTTATTAGACACGTCGTTTAATGCAAATGACGTGTTTTAGTGACGTCGTTTACTATTCAAACAATGTCACTTAGTAAAGGGAAAAAATAAGCGGGACTAATCTCTCTCTCTCTCTCTCGGCATATGATTTTGGATTTTATCGGCTACTCCATTGCTCAAAAAGGATGAATGGAGTATATGGCTTGAGAAAATTAAAAGATTGTTGCATGATCTATTTGTTGTTTTACATAAGATTATAATTTTCTTTAATTTTCTGTATCAAACTAATAAAAAAAAATGCTTCTCTTTGTGGACTTGACTAGAATATTTGTATGCAATATTATTCATAAAGTTTCACTTCGATCTAAGCGATTGGAACACTTCCAACAGCATCACTTTATCATCTTTACCATTCTCTTTATCCCTTGGGTCCTCGTATGGTATCACAACCAAGTTTCTTAGGAAGATATATTCAGGTTACTATTTAAGTTTGTCTATCTATACTTGGTCATTTCAGAGAAGCAACACTACGTTGGTTAGCGTAAGGCCGTTGGTTTAGCCCATGTTGCCAGGAGAGCGTTTAGGGTGGTCCAGGCAGTGGTCTCGTAAAAGTTTCTGTGTTTTGCTTGAGAACAGAAAAAACAAGTCTGAATGCTTGATCATGAGTTCTCTTTTTAGGAATTCTTCTTCTAGATTTCATATTTCTACCCCAAGTGATACGGTGAATAATGAAGAAATAAATATGATAAATGTTGAAAAAAATTTGCAGGAATGGAATATACCCAGCATACCCACTAAAAATATGAAAGCAATCTACTTTTTCAAGTTTATTATTTTTAACAAATTATACCATCAACACTATTGAAAAGACAATTTCTTTGAATAATGAATATGATTCAATAAAATTATTTAACAAAGAAACCATGGAAAGACATAGACAAAAATATTTTTTTAATGCATGTTGGATTAGTTCAAGTAACTAATAAGCCATTATCAAGACAATGATTAAATACTAGTGTATTATTGGCATTAAGAAATGCAAGACATTTAAATTTTCAAGACTCTTTATTAGAAATGATTAAATCATCTTTGTATGAATGTCCTATTTATTTTAATTGCCATCCGAATTATTCATTATCATTGTATGATCTTACTTTGCACAGCCATTAACTATTGTTTATAAAATTTATTATAAATTAATGAGGACTACATTAGAACCCTAAGCATTAATAGAAAGCCCAAAAGGTCAAACTTTATTATTAAAAGCAGGTACACAAAGTTTTAGTATACAAATTCTCAGACAAATTAATTGGAATGAAATTACTTTACCAAATAAGTGGAATTTATAGAATTTAATTATGCCTCCAAAAATAGAGAATTGTGCTAATAATGATTTGAATTATATTACACAAAAACTAGATGGTACAATAGGCATCTCCTTTCAACCTTTTAGAAGATCAGTATCCAGCTCTTCAGAATATTATACTGCCTTTCAAAGTTCAGTAACTAGCTAGGGGTGGCAAAACGGGTTGACGGGTCGGGTTCGGGTTGACCCGGTTGACCCGCCAACCCGTTAACCCTAACACGAACACGGCCCGTTTATTAAACGGGTCGTGTCGTGTTGACCCGCTTAATAAACGGGTTAACCCGATACGACCCGTCAACCCGTTGGGCTGACGGGTCGAGTAGATTCAACCCGACCTGACCCAATCCAACAGACCCGAATACACAGAGTCACAGGTCACAGCCGCACAGATCAGATCTGTGACGACGTGACGCACAGCGGTACCGCCGGCACAGATCAGATCTGTGCCGCATGGACTCACGGCGAGACCGAGAGAGAGGGAGAGGGAGATACGCTGCTCCGGTGCGACCGTGCAGAGGGTTGGGGACGACGGCGACGGCGAGATCAGATCTGTGACGCACAGCGGCACCGCCGGCGCAGCAGATCTGTGACGCACCGCCGGTCGTCACGGACTCACGGCGAGACCGAGTGAGAGGGAGATCGAGATCGGCGTCCGTGGGAGGCGAGGTGAGACGGTGAGGTGAGCCGGTGAGGCGTCGGCGATCGGCGTGACTGGTGTGGTGACTTCAGTGAATCTGTGAATGTCTGATAGTGAGACTGTGATACTGATTCGTGAAAGTGGGTGAAAGTGTGAAACACAAAAAACATAAACGGGTGAAACCAAAACGTGCGTTTTGGTTTCACCCTTTTTTTTTTTTCTTTTTTTTTACCGGGTTACCGGGTCACCCGGCGGGTTGACCCGTCTGACCCGTTAACTTGCCGGGTCATAAACGGGTCAACCCGTTTGACCCGGTAACCCGTTAAGCAAAACTCAAATCCGGAAAATTCGTGTCGTGTTCGTGTCGGGTTCGCGGGTCGTGTCAAAAATTGCCACCCCTATAACTAGCTCCTCAGGATATCATCCCCAGTCTTCTAGAAATTCTGTATCAAGTTCTTTAGATTATAATCCTCATATAAGAAATATTTCTCCATCCAGATACAACCTTAATTAATTAGAAACAAACATAAAAGGAATAAGCAAAGGAAAAATGGTAGATATCGCTTATTTTTCAGTAAAATCAAATATCGATCATCCTTCCTCACCCACACAATCACAAATGGATTTACCAAATCTAGAAGAACCTCAAATATGTATGATTACAACAGAATATGAAATCAACAAAGAAAAAATAAGAAAAAATTTTATGTTAACAGAATATCAAGAAAAAAGAGATTGGTTTTTTAAGACATTTTCATTAGAAGAATAAGATCTTATTCATACTACTTATTATAATTGTATAAGAGAAGTTAGATCTGAAATGTATTTTTTCGAATGGTTTGAACATGCATTTAATAATGATATTAATAATATTGACAGAATTTCAAAATGATGGATTAAAAAAGAACAAGCTTCACAAAATGTTTTGAATAATGAAAAAAAATAAAGTTTCACAATAATCAAGATAAATGTCATTATAAATTTATAAATACTCTCACTAAAGAACAAAAGTTAATATTTGAATTAATTGATAAGATTGAAAATCCAGAGACTAAATTAGAATATTTAATAAAGTTGGAAAAAACTTAGCATAATATTGAGAAGAAGAATGATAATAATAATTACAATTTCTCTGATATAATGAATATGTTTAAAGCAGAAAAAAGACCAATAATAATACAAGATTTACAGTAAAAAAAATTAATCAGACTAAACAAGATATTATGTAATTAAAGACAGATTTAAATCTTTCAAATGAACAAATTGTCCAATAATTAATTTCAATAAAAATAGAATTTGCTAATGAACTTTTTCTTACGAGTACAAAAATACATAAAAATATTGAATCTAAAGACCACGAATCAGAATTACAAAACACTGAAACCACTGAAATTAGTGAATTAAATAGCATATTAAATAATATTGCAAAAGAAGATAATAGTGAATTATTTCTCAACTTAATAAATAGGATAGTGTTTCAAAAATGGTTTGTTGTAGTCACCATAGTTATAAATAAAGAATTTGAATTAACAACAGTTGCTTTAATAGATTCAGGTGCTGATATGAATTGTATTCAAGAAAGAATTATTCCAACCAAAAATTATGAGAAAACTATAGAAAAATTACACCAAGCCAGTAGATCAAGATTAATATAAGCTGTCAAATGTTCACATTTGTAATAATGGAGTTTGTCTTAAAACTATTTTTGTATTAGTAAAAGATATAACATCTAAAATAATTTTAGGAAATCCTTTTATAGCTTTACTTTATCATTTCACAACTACAGCAAAAGGTATTAGTACTAAAATCTTAGGACAAAAAATATTATTTGAATTTATTATGCCACCAATAGCAAAAGACATAAATTTACTAAAAGACTTGTCTATATCAAAAAGTATTAATATAATATCAAAAGAAAAAATCCATAGAAAACAAAAACAAATAATGTACTTAAAACAAAATTTAAAATATAAAATGCTAGAAGAACAGCTAAAAAATTCTTTATTACAGCAAAGAATTAGCAAACTACAGGATAAGAAACAAAATAAAATTTGTGCAAATATACCAAATGCCTTTTGGCACCGAAAAAGACATATAGTCCAGTTACCTTATGAAGTAGATTTTAATGAAAAGAATATTCCCACAAAAGTAAGACCCATTCAAATGAATCAAGAATTATTAGAATATTGTAAACAAGAAATCAAAGAGTTATTAGAAAAGAAACTAATAAGGAAGAGCAAATCACCATGAAGTTGTTCAGCTTTTTATGTTCAAAAGAATGTAGAGAAAGAGAAACTCCAAGATTAGTCATAAATTATAAACCACTGAATAAGGCCTTAAAATTGATTAGATACCCAATTCCCAATAAAAAAGATTTATTATCAAGAGTTCATAATGCAACAGTATTTTCTAAATTTGATATGAAAAGTGGTTTTTGGCAGATTCAAATAGATGAAGTAGATAAGTATAAGACAACATTCATAGTTCCTTTTGGACATTATGAATGGAATGTGATGTCCTTTGGATTAAAAAATGCTCTTAGTGAATTTCAAAATATAATGAATGAGATATTTACACCTTTCACAAAATTCTCTATAGTTTATATTGATGATGTTTTGATATTTTCAGAATTAGTTAAATAGCATTAGAAACACCTTAATATTTTCATGCAAATTATACAGCATAATGGATTAGTATTATCACCAACAAAAATTAAATTGTTCCAAAATAAGATTAGATTTTTAGGACATAATATTTATCAAGGTACTATCATACCAATCAACAGGTCAATCGAATTTTCCACTAAATTTCTTGATGAAATCAAAGACAAAAATCAACTCTAAAGATTCTTAGGCAGCTTGAATTATGTTTGTGAGTTTTATGAGAATTTAAGACAATTATGTAAACCTTTATATCATCGGTTACAAAAAATCCTCATCCTTGGTCTTCCCAGCATACTGCCATTGTCAAAAAGATTAAGAATCATGTCAAGTCCCTTCCATGTTTAGGTCTACCATCCCTCAACTCTTTCAAAATCTTTGAGACCAATGCTTCTGAATTAGGATATGGAGGGATTCTCAAACAAAGTTTCCAAACTCAAAAGAACAAGTCATCCATTATAATTATGGTGTTTGAAAAACTGCACAACAAAATTATAATACAATCAAAAAAGAAATTTTATCACTTGTTTTATGCATCTTCAAATTCCAAGATGATATTTTAAATTAAAAGTTTTTAGTCTGTATTGATTGTAAAAGTGTAAAAGATGTATTATTTCAAGATGTTAAAAATATAGCATCAAAACAGATTTTCACCCGTTGGCAAGCAATTCTAAGTTCTTTTGACTTTAATATTGAATATATTAAAGGAAAATCTAATCATATTCCTTATTTTACAACCAGTAAATTTTTACAGGGCAGATGACTACTCCAGATCGAACCATAATTAGAAACCGATCTGATTATGCCCAACCATCTCGAAACACATTTAGACCTCCCACTCCAAGATCCCCAAGTTCAAATAAGATTTTTTTTCCCAAAATCCGTTTTCACCATTATTCCCTTCTTTTCCACCTTTGCTTTCCAAATTAGCTATCTTTTCTCAGACTATATTAGGTCCCTCCAAACCAAATAATACACCCTCATCTTCAAAATCGAACATATCAGATAAAATGAGTTACTCCCCTCCCCCACCTACTCTTATCACCCAACCTTCACAAGTTCTTCATGCTTATAAGTTAGAGCAGCCCAATCTTTTAGTAGTTGAACCAGAGTATCAACATTTCAACAGCTCCCAAGGCATCGTCTCAAAAGTGTTTCCCCCCAATTGGCATTTTCAACCTACTAATCTAAATAAGACTCACAAATTTTATAAGTTCGTCATTGTTTACACCAATTTAGTTCTTCTTTCCCACACCCCTTGCAGGTATGATACAACAGGTCTGAGAATTACGTTTTCCAAATGTACCATCAAACAGGTCCTTTCCACTGCCTAATGGCAACATCAGCCATGGAGAATGAAAAAACTTTTCCCTACCATTCAATCCCCCTTTTTACATTTACTTTGATTATCAACAAGCTTGATATCATATTTTTTTTCTTTCAAAATGATCGATTCCAACATTCATGATTTTTCATTTTCGACATAAATATGAGGTCAGATACTTACCTGCTTGGTTTGCCCAATAGTGGTTATTTTTGGATCTGAAACCAGTATCATGCCTTTAATTCTAACAGACAAATTTAAAAACTATTCAAAAGACAATCCCCTTCCTACCCACTTTTCTCATCTCCAAAATTTTATATATTTCTCTGTTCATTTAAGAATTCCTTGGATCATGGGTTCAAATTATGAGTTTTCCACTACATCCTCCCCCAAATTTGTTACTAGAAAATTTTTTATTAGGTGGTGGGATGAATATGATCTTGAACCTCTTTTAAAATTTATTGATTCTGAATCCATTCCCAAATATCAAAATCAGTTCTTTCTAAAAAAAAGTTTGAATCAAGCAAATATTGCTTTCCCCAGTTCCAAAAAAGAATATAAGAAGTTATTAGAAGTCATTTCACAATTATCAGATAATGAGGCATCAGATGAAGAAGAATGAACCCAAAGTTCCTCCCACTTTCCTAATTTTTATTAGGATTCTCAAGACCCTTTTGAATTGTAATAATTCATATGAAACCCCCCGAATTTGTGGTTGAAGGAATCAAGCAAAAATAATCATGCAAGAAGACATAATACTTTTGAAGAATCAGACAAGATCCGGCATTTCCGAAAAAAATCATGCAAACAGTATCAGACAAAATGAATCCATTAGAAAAACAGTATTAGATATAAGGAATCAGTCAGAAAAACAGTATCAGACAAAATGAATCAAAATTTCAGAGCATTCTATCAGACAGAAGGAATCAAAAACTCATAGCATTCACTAGTATTAATTGGCATGGTAGCATCCACTACAAGTTCACAAAAGCTTCATAACATTAAGTCAAGATATCATTCACAAAGGCACCAAAATGTCACTATTCATCCACTCAGCAACTATTCATCCACTATTCTCGCACTACTATTCATCAGCACTTTTTTCTATATAAGATGTATTCAATCGAAGTATCAGGCAGAGCCTTATGTAGGAAAAATTGCAGCGCCAATAACACCTCTCAAGCCTCTCAAATATTAGTCCCTTGTATCAGAAATCAATTCCTTTGTATATTATCATTTCCTTGTATCAGAAAAAGCCTTTGTAATATTTTAATATTTGAATGCAAATAAGTTTCTGAGGTTTATCAGTCATTGCTTCCTCAAGTAAGTTTTTAAATTTTGCATTGTATTATTATGGAAAAATTACATCTTACCCCCCCAATGTTTGAAGTGATTTTCAATTTCACCTTTAATGTTAAAAAATTTGCAATGTACCCCCCAATGTTTACAAAAATTTTCAATTTAAACCTTATGTTAGTTTTTATCGTCTAATTTGACGGATTTTTTTTTTACTGCTCATCCATTTTTTTTTTTAATAAACACATAAACAGTAAACCCTAAAAATTCCGTCAGATTAGACGGCAAAAACTAACAGAAGGTTTAAATTGAAAATTTTTGCACACATTGGAGGTACATTGCAAATTTTTTAACATTGGAGGTGAAATTGAAAATCGCTTCAAACATTATGGGGTAAAGTGTAATTAACCCTATTATTTATTTTGTTTACTTGCATACTTCCAAATACCATCACCTTATTATCTTCACCATTCTTCCTCTTCTCTCTCTCTCTCTCTCTCTCTCTCTCTCTCTCTCTCTCTCTCTCTCTCTCTCTCTCTATATATATATATATATATATATATATGAGTAATTATATATGTCTACCTTGTGTCAACCAAAATTGATGTGACTTTTAAAATCACCATTAAATTTTTGATTGATCATTATTGACTTTTGATCTAATGGTAATTTTAAAAATCACGTCACTTTTGGTTGATACAAGGTAGACATTGAGAGTAACTTGTATCATTACTATATATATATTCGAAATGCATCATCATATTTAAATTTTTGAGGTATAAGAGATTTGGATTTTATGCATTTACTTGTATTATTTTGTCTGAATCAATATAATTTTATGTTACTAATAATTATTGTTATAGTCTAGCCAATTAGATCACTTGGAAAATAAAAAATATAAACATAAGAGTATTTTGGAATTAAAAATCCAAGTTCATAAGAAGATCAAACACAAATTTAATGAATTATTAATTTTAAATGTTATTCTATTTTAAATTGACATATTAGAATTAAAAGGGATCTTGGCAAAAATATTGATATGGAATTGACCAAATCTACCTGATAAATTAAGATTCCTAATTTCAAACAAAATTTCAAAATTTTATTTAAATATTTTATAATTAAACTTTCCTTATTTATTCTTCTAAATAGATTTTTTTTATTTAAATCCTCAATAAATATAATTATGTATGTAATATGTTATTGTATATATTACCATTAATCAATATAATTATATACTAATAATTATTGTTATAGTCCAATCAATTAGATCACTTGGAAAGTAAAAAATATAAACGTAAGTGTATTTTGGAATTAAAACTCCAAGTTCATAAGAAGATCAAACACACATTTAATGCATTATTAATTTCAAATATTATTCTATTTTAAATTGACATATTAGAATTAAAAATGATATTGGCAAAAATACTGATATGAGATTGACCAAATATACTTAATAAATTAAGATTTCCTTATTTCAAACTAAATTCCAAAATTTTATTTAAATATTTTCTCATTAAACTTTTCTTGTTTATTCTAAATAGATTTTTTTTTTTTAAAAAAAAAAATTCTCTATAAATATAATTATATGTGTATATGTTTGTAATATGTTATTGTATATATTACTAATAATCAATATAAGTATATTTTTGAATTAAACATCCAAGTTCATAAGAAAATCAAATATAGATTTAATGCATTATTAATTTCAAATATTATTCTATTTTAAATTGACAACTTATAATTAGAAAGGATCTTGGCAAAAATATAGATATGAGATTGATCAAATCTACCTAATAAATTAAAAATTTTCTTATTTCAAACAATTTCAAAATTTTATTTAAATATTTTATAATTAAATTTCTTATTTATTCTAATAGTTTTTTTTTAAAAAAAAAAAATCTTTATAAATCTAATTGTATGTGTCTATGTTTGTAATATGTTCTTGTATATATTACTAATAATTATTGTTACAATCCAGCCAATTAGATCACTTGGATAAGAAAAAATATAAAAGTTAAATGTATTTTGGAATTAAAAGTTCAAGTTCATAAGAAGATCAAATACAAATTTAATGTATTATTAATTTCAAATACTATTATATTTTAAATTGACATATTAGAATTAGAAGTGATATTGGCAAAAATACAGATATAGGATTGATCAAATATACTTAATAAATTAAGATTTAACTGTTTAAATGTCAAGATATAACTAAAAAGGAAAGCAAATTTCGTTTAATGAATCAGTTTAATAATCGAACGGTTGATATTAAAATAATATTTAATCTAACGGCCATGATTATATATTGTTAAAACAAGGGTTAATTTGATCAAACAATTGAGATTAAATGTAGGGATTATGAATATAATCGTACAGTTGGTGTTAAATATCTTTTAATCCAATAACGATGATAAATCGCTTTTCATTTATCATTTTTTCAAGCCATTCCACACATTGCCACATTTGCCTTGCAATCCGCGCCCCATTAGGCGTAATTAATTAAGCCTCTTGAAATTTGTGTCTCGTCAGACGCGTGATCCTTGAACCTTACGCAACATCACTTTTGCTGACTCTTCCTCTTCTTTTATTCACATTTCTTTTAGGTTTCATTTCTTCTTCCTTCGTAGACACAAATTCCGGCATTATGGGAGGCAATGCTAGTGCGTCAGCAGCCACCGCGCCGTGTGGTGGGCTGTCGTCTTTGGCCTAGGGGAGTGTCGGCGTGCGGTGGATCGACGAAGTGAGCGTGAATCTAAGTTAGGCTGTTTGGTGAGTCTTTGATGCTGGCTTTGGTGGCATGACCACATCTACCTGTTGGGTGGTCTCCGACCACAGAGCATGTCAGGGTAGCTGTCCTATGCAGTTGCTAGCCTTTATGTGGTGGTTTTGTGCTGGAGGGAGTGGATTCGTGTGAGATTCAATCCAATCGAGCTCAAGCCACTCAATCTCAATTGAAGACTCGAGTCATGGACCTAGCCGAGTTCAAGTCAAGCTCGAACTTGTCAAGGTTCTTAACAAGCCGAATTCGAATAGATATCCAAAACTCGGCTCAAGCTCAAGCCGAGTTCGAGTTCCCAAGTAATGTATGCGAGTCGAGTCTGACAACCCCAAACTCGTCTTGACTCGCCTCAAATACAGCCCTGGGCCCCAAGGAACTAGAAATAAAGAGCCAACTTAATTGTTTACAAAAAAGGATTTACGTTTCGTATATTTGATAGTTGTCCTATTGGGTATCATGACAGTATGATCTTTAAGTATGTATTTTTATCTAATCGTATAGCACATATGTTATGGATTTTAAATGTAGTTATGCTATGGACAAAAGTTTGATGAAAAGCGGAGAGGATCAAGGGAGATATCGATGGGGTTAAAGCTTTTGTAAGATTTGCAGTTAGCAACTCCAAAACTAAATAGCTCATTGTGTGCTCATGTAAGAAGTGTCGCTTGCGCAAGACACTACGGCAACATGAAGTTTTTGACCACTTTATAGGGGGACCTGGAATTTTGGAAGGTTACAACGACTAGATTTGGCATAGGGAAAAGATTAGCGCTTCCCTTAACAGAGAGCCAATAATTGAAGGCTCCAGTTCGACGCTGGTCGGTAAGGCGTCAATACCTGATAAGTCAAGAATGATGTGTGCCATGTTGCATGATGTTTTTAGCATGCGCAATGTTTGTGTAGATAACAATGGGTCTTAATTGGGAGTAAAAGCCAAAGCTTTTAGAAGAAATCAAGAAGTGGCTCATGAGGAGTGTGCGCTAAAGTTCAACGAGTTACTTAAGGATGCAGACAAGCCACTACATGAGAATACAATACATTAGCAAATTGGGGATATTATACATCTATATAATATGCAATGTATGGGTAAATAGAGTAACATGCTTTTTCTCATCTTGCTTGAGTTCATCAATCAGTTGTTTCCAACAGAGAGAACTTCGCCTAACAATATATATGAGGCCAAAAAGTATATGAAGGGCTTGGGGCTTAGATATGAGAAGATATGGGTTTGTTGCAATGAATGTATGCTATTCTGGAAGGATAACAAGAAGTTAGAAAGATGTGCAATGTACGAAAAATCGAAGTGAAATGACAAAATTATTGATGAAGATGGGACACCTCGGACATCGAACATAAGGCCGCCAAAGGTCTTGTGGTGGTTTTCTTTAATATCAAAATTGCAAAGGTGTTTATATCATAGCATACTATTACCCACATGAAATAGCACGCTAATGTGCACATAAAAGATGGCGTATTAAGGTATTCGGAAAATAGTCATGGAAGTCATTCGATGCACGACACCCAGACTTTGTCTCAAACCCATGTAATGTCAGGCTTGAGTTAACATTAGATAGATTTAATCTTTTTGGGAACATGAGCACAACCCACAATACTTGGCCGGTCATGCTAGTGCCATACAACTTGCCTCTTTGATTGTGCATGAAACAACCATATTTCATGTTAATATGTTATCCATGATTATCCCATGCTCAAGTTCACCTAGAATGAAGATAGATGTCTACCTACAGCCCTTAATATCAGAATTTAATAATTTATGGGCTATAAGGGTTCCGAATTTTGATGTCTTGACAAAAAAAAAAGTTCGTGATGCAAGCAACATTGATGTGAACAATAAATGACTTTCTGGTATATGCAAATTTGTCAGGATGAAGTACTAAGGGAAAAATGGCATGTCCTTATTGTATGCATTCAACATTATCTGCATGGTTAATTCATTTAATCTATCTTGTGACATTTTCTATCATGCTTCTCCCCATTTGATAATTTTTGTTCATAAACTGTAGGGAAAAATGCAAAATCAGTGTCTGTAGTTGGCCTAAATTATAAATCACTCACTGTGATATCAAAGTAAACTCAGAAGTTCTTGTAGTATGCCAAAAATACAATTTAGTTCCTAGAGTTAAATTCCGTTAAAATATTTAACAGATTGTTAAGTGTCATGTTAATACTAATGAAATGCTGACACATGTCAATCTTATTAAAAAATATATAGAACTAAAAAAATAAAATAAAAAAGAGAGTGGTAGCCGCTAGTTGGGGAGAGGGGGTAGCCTGCGAGCTACCCCAGAGGTGGTTGGGGGTGGCTCACTGCCACCCCCAGCACATGGGGTGGCCATGCACCACCCCGGTCACCTTTGGGTTGGCTCGCAGGCCACCCTAGAGTTGGGGTGGCCTTTAAGCCATCCTAGAAGTGGCCATGTAAAATGCGTCCACCTTTAAGGAAGCTGAGGGTGGTTGCGTGCAACCCCTAGCCTAGTTGGGTGTGGCGGCGAGCCACCCCCAGCCACCTATAGGGGTGGCTCGCAGGTCACCCCCTCCCCCCAACTGGTGGTTGGCAATCACCCCTATTTTCTTTTCTTTTTTTCAATTTTTTTTTAAATTTTTTTATTTTTTATATTTGATATTTGATATTTTTTTAATAAGATTGACACATGTCAACATTTCATTAGTGCTAACGTGACACCTAACGGTATCTACCAAATTTTTTAGCGGCATTTGACTACATGAACTAAATTGTATTTTTGGCATATTTTGAGGATCTCTGAATTATTTTTTATATTATAGAGAATGATTTATAATTTAGGCCAACCACATGAACTGATTTTGCATTTTTTCCTAAAATATATTAGAAAAATGTATAGAGTTGTAATGCCCCAAATATTTATTAAGTTTTAGGGTTTATTTTTGAGCTTTGGATGTCATGAAATGTTTGAAGGATTCTTTGGAACGTTCGGTGTGCTCATGGAACGTTTAATGGTGAGGATCAAACGTTCGATACATGTCCCGATGCACTGATCACGTGAAAACTTTCGGTCAATGTGTATGTCAGACAGTATCAAACGTTCGATGCTTTTGTCAAACGTTCAGTGGAAACCCTAGGACCATTGGATAATAGTACATCAAACATTCGATGTCGTACACAGAGCATTCGATGCACCTAAAAAACCAGCAGTCCTCTACCAGACGTTCCAGCTCTATAAATATAACTTCACCTCTCTTCTGCACTGTTCACTCGTTTATTTTGGTTATCAGAGGCTTGTGTGTTTGTGAGAAAGAGTGTTTGGAGGAAGGGAAAGTGTTTTGACTTGAAGAGGTATTCACCCTTACTTAGTTTGTTTCTTTGTTATTATTTGCTTATTGTTATCTTGTTTAGTTGTTGTTATGTCTTAATTTCTATGTTGCTTAGCTTAAGATTGATTATTTTGGAGTTTTAGTTGGTTATAAAGATTTTGGATGTTTTGAGGAGTTTGTTACCTCGAACTCTATTTTTTTGAGTATGAAACCCTTTATTTTCTTTAGTTAGACATTTAGGAAACCTTATGAGGAGTTAGGAACTAAAAAGGACTTAAATGTGGCCTATAATGAGTTTCTAGACCTCATCAAACGTCGATGCTCTGACAAAATGTCCTTTTGGATTATTATAAGCCTAAGACTTATTTAACTAAAAGCATAAGACTAATGATAAGATTATTTCTCAGATTCAGAAGTCAGAGACCCGGTGAAAGAGTATTTAACGGAACCATATGACGCAAGTGAGTAAAAACTTACATGAATATTTATTATTGTTATACTTTTATGCATAGCATGATTATTTTGATGTATGAAACTTGCATATTTACAACTCTTATGAAATGCCTATTTATTCTCAATTATGAACGATATTTTGTGAAAACTATTGTGATTAACAAAGATAATGAAATAATGAGTTGTGAAAAGCATGCATATAAAATAGATAAAAATTAATGTGTATCATATGATATGGTTGCACCATCTCGCAACGGAATAATGGTTATGGGCTCTATTATTACGGGTTGATTCTATGGTCAAATAGTGTTATTTTTATGAAGAAGATCTTGGATCAAATGGTTTAGTTTGTGACAGCGCACTATTTATTGAGTGGGTCACCAGTTCAGACTCAGTTGGATTGCTAGTATAAGACATTACGTTTGTACAATGTCCGGGGCACCGGAATTGTAACAGATGGTTTGGATGCGCTAACCCTATTGAGAGGGGGTAATGTTTCAGATAAACCATATTGTTAACATATCACATATTCCTGTCTACATCATGTATTATAAATATATTACATCACGACATGTTTTATGCTATAAACTTAGGATAACAATGCTTGTGTTTATCAATTGAGTTTACAAATGATAATGTGTATAACATGTATATTATTACTCATTAAGTCGTGGATTTACTCTTATATCTTTTTCACATATACTTTTATGCAACTTGTTAGTTAGCATTGAAAATGACAGTCTATGAAATGCATCTGGTTCGCTTGGAGGATATCCTCCGAGTGATTTTTGATCATCTGGAGTCGGTGTGCCTAGTTCGTATTTGGTTTGGTAGAGGTGACCAATGCAGTAATATGATAGATATGATTTATGAGATGTACTTCGAGCTGAAGCCCAACTGATTTTGTATGAATGTTATGTTTAGTTTTTAAGTTGTAATCTTTATGTTACTTTGATGACCGGTTCTTTAACCTTATTTTGGAAATATTAAAACTTATGTTATCTTATGATATTATGATTATGTTTTATTGTGCTATTCTGATATTCTTTTATTGTGGGTATTAGTTGATATCTTTATCAATTATAAGTGACAAGTCTTTCGTTGTATACTCTCATATCTTCTTATGAGAATGTATGATCCTTGAGTTTTGATCTTGGAAGGGTTAAGGTTGGGAGACGCACCGCTAAGTTATTTACAAGTTAAATGATTTTGTCAGGGTTTACAAGAATTCTCATCTTTAGGAAAATTTATATTGTTGTCTCTTAATTTTGAATTTAAAATGTATTAGAAAAATGAATAGACCGTTTTCTACTAATAAATCTTTGAATTTTGCATTAATATTTTTCCATTGACATGGGTCATAAATATTTTTAACAATAGAATGAAATGCATCATTAGTATTTTTACTTTCTTCTAAATTTTGCTTAAGTTCTTCATCAAGAATTGTTATATTACATATGTGAAAATCATTATCAATATTTTCAAGGTCATCTTTTTGTTATTTTATATCATTATCTTTTAATTCTTTTTGATGAATTTCTTGTTCATTTATGAGTTTTCACCTAAAATAGCGTTTATATTTTGTTTATTGCTAATAACAAATTTATTCAGAGCTCATTTATGAGATTCAATTAATTTTTCTACTTTTCTCTTTCTTTCCTTTTTTTTTTTAATTTTATTATTATTTTAATTTATTTTGTTTAATTTTTTTTATACCAGATGCATATATTGTAGTAGACATCTATAATTAAAAATATTTACAAATTAAATAAACACGATTTATAATAAAAATTATATTTTTATTCGAATAAAATAAATTTTTAAAATAGAACAATAATAAATCCACTTTGATATTTATGATAGCATTATCTAATATTAATCTTTATGATATGATTATCTAACACTTTTCAATATGTACAAAGAAAGACAAATTACTATAAAATATTTCTTAAAATTAAATGAAAAAAATTCAATTCAAGTGATTGATTAAGTTTTTGGTAACTAACTTTTTTTTTTTTAGTCACTAATTAGATATGAAATGATTTTAACGACTTGAATAGTAAGTTGTTGGAAATAGTGAAATTGGAGAATAAAATACGAATTCAAATTTGAATAAGACTTGAATATAGAAATAGAGAGAAAAAAATGAAACGTTATAAAAGAGAGGAGTTTGTAATTGAATAAAGTATTTAGAGACCCAATGTTAGAGAGAGAAAAAAAATTTCATCTCTTGTAATGACAATCCAGTTGACCGTTATAATTTTGTATCATAATTTATTCTTGATTAGTTGTCCCTTGTAAATATAATGGAATTTTGACTGCTCATAACAAGGCTAAAAAAATCTTTACCCCATAACGTTCAACGTGAAAATGAGTTTTATTTAATAATGATTTTAATATTAATATATTATTTGATTTTCTTATTTAATGCAATCAATTTTTTTAAGACTTCTTTCAAGAATAAAATGTTGGAGATTTAAGTATTTAAAAGAATTAAATGATATTAATGTTTTTCTTAATTACTTATTTAATATAATTTGAGGTATTAATTAAAGAATATTGACTATAATTAGAGCTTTAAATATTTTTCTTATGGAATAAATTTTAATTAATATTTACTAATTGTGGGCATTAGACGGTTGCCTAATCTTCTTAAAGGTGGAGCCGGCCTTGGTTGACATGGCAACTCCAACCAACTATTGGATTATTTAATATTTTTAACAAGAATTGATCCAAAAGTTAGTTGTGACTGTCACGTTAGCTTTGTCTACAATTGTAGATAAAAATATAGTTTTTAACATTACTTAATTTTTTTATTTTTTGATACTAGCATTAGTCAACTTAAACAGGTAGAATATGGAGTAATGCTATTAAGTATTTGTTATACAATTGAGATGATATGACAATAAAAATTAATATTTAAATCATTAAGGTCTTGTAAAAAAGAAAAATTAAGAGCTGATTTTTACTACTAAATTATCTTAATTGTATAATAGTAGTATGCAAGTCTACTAAATTGCATTTCTCGAATATAATATTAGATTTTTTATTTTTTTTTATTTTTTTGTTCTTTCCAAATCTAACAAAAATGAAGATGGACATTGAGGTTTTAGCCTAAAAAAAAGAAAGAAGATAGGGTGGAGCAGTCATCAACCTGAAGTCGGAGTGGAGTCCTTATTTTGGTAAACCCAAACTAAAAGCCAAAGACCCCCCAACATACTTTCTCTCTCTCTCTCTCTCTCCGATCTCAGAAACCTCACTAACAGCTGTATCCACCAAATCGTCCAAGCGCCGACAAAAGCCTTCTATAATCTCTACTTTATTAATCTCAAGATCCAACTCGTTGTTCTAACTCGGTATCAGAGTGCTCAGATCACCGAGTCAAGAAGCGAATTTTCATTTCATGCTCCTCCCGGTGGGGGTATGATAGAGTCACCGGTGGCGGTGGAGGCTAGGGTTTTGGTTCTTCTGAGCAGCCATGGCGTCGACGACCACTCACACTACGCCGTCGAGCTGGCGCGAGGGCATGTCCTCTGACAACATCAAGGGCCTCGTGCTTGCTCTCTCGTCCAGCGTCTTCATCGGCGCCAGCTTCATTGTCAAGAAGAAGGGCTTGAAGAAGGCTGGCGCGTCTGGAGTCAGGGCAGGTAACGAAATCTCCATAAGTTTTGGCACACTTTTTAGGTTTCCGTTATTTCGAGGGTGCGCTCAGTAATTTTCGATTTTGTTGCGTGTTATACTCTTCAGATTTTAGTTTGAATTGTGTGAAAATGGGATAATGGGTGAAGCTGTCAATGTAATTGGGTTGGTTAGGTCAAGTTGGGTTGGAAAATGCTGTGGTCGTAATTGCTCATTATGAAAACAATCTCCGCATGGTTCAATTTTTCATTATTACCGAGTAAGTTTTTAGTGGCACTGACAGCAAATGGTTGAATGGAAATAAATTACTGACAATCGAGAAAAGCCTGTTTGATGGACTCTGTGATGGGTTGATGTGGCATATAAGCCGTTGTTTGAAAAATTGTGATTTCGCATAGTTTTGATTGCTACCTTTGGGAATATGTGGACTTGGATCTACTTAATATCATAAATAAGTTGGACTATTACCACGGTGAAAATCTATTTAGTAGAGATTTTTAACATAAGAATATATAATTAATAGTACAATTGACTCTGTGGACTATAATCGGAAAGGGATAGGGAAGTTCCTGACTTATTGATGTGGTTAAAGTATATTTTTATAATTCGTGGGGCATCCATTTTTTTCTTCTCATTTTTGCCGATATCCAGTTGTGTGTTAGGTAAATGGAATTACAAATTGATTTTTTTAAAATTTAAACAGGTCTTCATAACAATGTTGGACTGACCAGTGACTGAATTTAGTGTTTTATTTTTATTATCTGATCGCCGTGTGGATGTCCATTGATGCATGTAATAGAACAATATTGAGGGTTGGGGACTCTTGTTACTCTGTTGAGTGACAAGTTTGGGAAAGTTGATTCCAATTTTCTTTTTAGCGTGTACGTGGCCTGAATGCTTGTATTTTGCTCTACATGAATTGATGGTGTACCTTTTAAACTACTTTTTATATTACCCTTTTCAGAGCAGTTGCCATATACTCACGTCCATCTTTAATATAAACTGGTGCTAGTGGGATGCATGTTGCATTATTAGTGTGTGCATGCTCGTGTACTTTGGATATATTTTTATGGGTAATGTTGTATGTAACATATTTTCTTGAAATTAAGTTATTTGATGTTTTCCGCAGGTGTTGGGGGCTATTCTTACTTATATGAGCCATTATGGTGGGTGGGCATGATAACAAGTGAGTTGTATGTGATTCCCTTTGGTCATTGATCAATGATTAGATTTATTCAACTTCCCCTTTGATACACTGCAATTTATGATGGGAACCAACAGAAAATAGATTGTTATCCATAATAAAAGCAAGGTATTGTGTGTTCAATCAGTTGGTTCGGCTCTATATATCCTTGCAAACAATATATTGTGTGCCTAATGACTTTAGTTTATAAGTACCGACTCAAAATGATACAAGCATCCACAACATGTTCAGCTCGAGGGGAAATCTGGGGTTCAGCACGTAGAGGAATCCGAGATTGTGCAATGTGCGATGGAGATTGGACCTTTATTGGGAATTTCTTGTGGAGGAGATGAGAAACAGTTACTGGGTCTCTTGTGCGACCTTGATAAGGTTCATTTTCAAGAGATCTCGGCTACTCGTTCCAATCATGGTGCAAAAGGTAGTAGGGCACTCAAAAATTTGGATTGTTCCAACATTTTTGAAGGTTCTAGCCGTGGCAAAGGGAAGAGGGCTTGTTCGGTTGTCTAAGGGTTCGAGTTGTATTGTTGGGGTTTTTCTTGTAGTTGGGGTGGGTCTTGAGGGTAGAGGGCTTTGTCGGGGTTTTTGCGGGTTTGTGCTTGCTTGTTGTTTTTTCTTTCTAAGTGTTCCTTTTGTATACTTCTTATGTACTTAGGGGCGCCTCACGCTTTTTTAATAAAATTTGGCCTTACTTGTCAAAAAAAAAAAAAAACATGTTATGTCTAAGTTCATTGATCCCTTTTAGCAGCTGGAGCAGTGGTGACAGACATGAGGGTAGAAACAAAATTTTAAGAATAGGGTTGTAGATAAAATCCTCCAAGGAACATTGAAGAGTATGGAGAAAAGAAGTGACTTCCTTGTGCTTAGTATGTCTCAGCAGCTTCTACTGCAAATCCTTACAGAATAATGAAAATGAGCTTAAAGGTTCCATTGTATAATCAATGACATTAGGGGCATAGTGTCTGGCTGTATCCCCTGACACTGGAAAATGCTAATGTACATTAGTAAACCGATTCTAAAATCCAATGGCTGGTTTGCATGGCTTTTGTGGCAGTATTTGTGAGAGTTTCTTTTCAACCTGACTGAAACACATTTTTCTATGTTCTAACTGTCCAACAAGGGCAATGGGGTTGGATTACATGATTTATGTGTAAGCTCATTTGTGTATAAGTCTGAATTCAAGCTGCATACTCAACTAAGTTCAAGTTTCTTCACTGTACCTGATCAGATAAATCCAAATGTGTTCCAATGAGGTTCAAGAGGGATTGCTTGTTTTTTCATGCTTACATTTGAGGGGTTTCAACATTATTCGCTTCCTTTGTTAGAATGGATAGTTTTGCATATTAATGATTGGTTGGACTGATTGAAGCATATAAAGGCCATTTATCAAAAGAAAAAGAAAAGGTGAGCAAATTGTAGAGGTAGAGCATATAGTTATAGTTGTTGTTATAGTATTAGTTATCAATCGTAACTGGATTGCCTAGGTCTTTGAATCTTGGTAATCTCCCTTCAGCATGAGAGAGAGGCCTTGTGGATTCTAAATGTGAAAGCTCATGGGTGGGTGGTGTTCAAATGAAGTTCATGGGTCGTATAGGGTGGGGTTATGGAAAAATATCAGGAGGGCTTTTGGGGGGGGGGGAGGGTGTTCTAGTCATACGAGATTTGAAGTGAGTGATGGCTCCAAGATTAGAGTTTGGCATGATATGTGATGTGTGGGGATTAAGGAAGTTTTCCCAAACTCTTACAATATTGCTCGCGTTAAGGATGCTTTTGTGGCGAGACGAATAGTCGATTTGTTTGCTTGTGCCATTTAGAATGTCTTCTTCAATCGATTCGGGTTGTCTTCGTTATGCCTAGATAAGTAGTCAATTTGTTTGCTTGTTGGTGGATTGCCGGCAACACTCAAAAGTGTTGTTATATGAAAGATGGTGCCTTCTTGCCTTTTGTGGTGTCTATGGAGGAAAATGAATAGTAGGTGTTTTGAGGATTGCGAGAGGACTTTGGAGGAGTTGAAATCCTTATTTTTCTTTTTGCCCTTATTACATAGGTGGTTTCTCTTGTATATTTTCTGTGTACATGGCGCCTTACGCTTTTAATGATATTTTGATTAATTATATAAAAAAAAAGGATGCTTCTGTGGCGGCTCACTTGGAGTTGTCTTATGACTCTCATAAGTGGAATGTAAGCTTTATCAGAGCAGCGTATGATTGAGAAGTCGATGTCTTTACTTCATTTTTTAATTTTGTTGTACTCCTTAAGATTGAGACGAGGAGGTGAAGAAAAGTTTTGCTAGGCCCCTCCCAAAAGAGGGTTGTTCGACAGTAGATCGTTCTATAATGTCCTTGTTCTCCATGATGGTACGCATTTTCCTTGGAAGAGTATTTGGAAAAATAAAATCCCCATGAGAGTGGCTTTTTTCTCTTGGTCGGCCGCCATAAGGAAGATCCTTACCATAGATAACCTAAGGATGACATGTCTTAATGTTTGATTGGTGTTCTATGTATAAGAGGAATTGAGAGTTTGTGGATCATCTTCTACTCCATCGTGAGATTGTTATGGCCCTATGAAATGCTTTCTTTAGCCGCGTTGGGTTATGCCAAGACTAGTGGTAGACCTTTTTGCTTGTTGGAGAGGGATGTGTGGCATTCTTCAGAGTGCAGTAATGTGAAAAATGGTTTCGTCTTGCCTAATTTGGCGTCTTTGGAAGGAAATAAATGATAGAAGATTGACAACGAGAGGACAATACTAGAACTAAAGTATTTCTTCTTCAATACTCTTTACCTCTAGACATCTACTTTAGACTATATTAATTTGCCTAATTTTCTTTCTTGTTTTGGTTGGATGTATCTCTTGTATACTTAATGTATACTTGGGTTACACCTTTGTGTTTTTTAAATAATATTTTGATTACTTATATATATAAAAAAAAAGCTATGATGAAGTGTGATTGGTTTTGAACCCCAAGTTAATGAAAAATGAGACAAGAAAACCTTCAATTTTGATTTTGTTGCAACAAAATATGTTGTAAAAGCTACAAATTCGTCTTTTCTCAGGCAGTTTGAGGTTTGGAAATCGTGTGGTAATCAATAAGTTTACAGTAATTTTAACAGAACAACAATGTGCAATGTTATTTTAAAGTTAAAGTAGAATTATTATGGGGTTCTCATGTCTTTTCCTGCAATATGATTAATAGGAAGTCTCTATAGCCTTTTCTTTTCCCCCCGGCAACAACTAAAAAGGTTATACAGACTTCTATTGTAACGTGTTTCTTTCTAGGTTTTGTTTATACCTCTAGAATTGCTTGTGATAACTTTAGATGTAGTAACCAAACATTTTCAAATTTCAATAGGAAGGCACCATGAATCACAAAAGGGTTTATTAAGATTTTTTAATTGGATTATGATGACAATTTTCTTCATTAGATATCTACATATTCATTTCTAAAAATTGGTCATAAAAGATAGCTCAAAAAATTATTTGTCATTTAAGTTTCTTCTAGTATATGTTGAGGAGTAGTTTTGTGGGGAAATGGTGTACTTGGATAGTTCATTGTATTTCTTCGGTGCCTTTTTTTGTATTGGTCAATGTCACCCCCATTGGTTTTTTTTAGTAGTTTCTGTGTCCTGAGATTGGGGGACCCTTTGTCTTCGTTGCTGTTTGTCATTGTTATGGAGGGTTTGGGCAAGATGATCTCATCCCTGTTGTAGTGATTGGGGGTTTGTTGTTTGGATTTTTTTTTGTGGGGACTGAGAATGTTGGTGGGATTGATATCTCTTATCTTATGTTTGCAAATGACACTTTAATTTTATGTGGGGTAGACCCAAATCACCTCCGTCATTTGCATTGTTTGTTCTTATGTTTTGAAGTTGTCTTAGGCTTGTATATCAATTTGGCTAAGTCAAAATTGGTTCCAGTAGGTAATGTCAATGATGTAAAAGGTTTGGCTAGGATCTTGGGATGCATAGTCTCTTCTTTGCCTATGAAGTATTTAGGTTTATTGGGTGCTTCTTTTAAAGCCAAATCTATTTGGGATGGCATATTGAGAAGGTTGAGCATTGTTCGGCTGGCTGGAAGCGGTTATACTTGTCTAAAGGGGTTAGGATTACATTGATCAAGAGCACTTTGTGTAATTTGGCAATCGAATTGAGAAGTTACATTAGGATTTCTTGTGGGGAGCTATGGGTGAAGATATCAAATTCCACACGGTAAGTTGGTTCAAGTTGTGTTCCTTGATCAATGAAGAGGGTTTGGAGGTTTGAAATTTGCTCATGTTCAATCAAGCCCTTTTGGGAAGGTGGTTGTGGCGTTACTCTTGTGAGAAAGAGGCTATTTGGAGAATGGTAGTGGACGTTAAATATGGTAGTCAGTGGGGTGGGTGGTGTTCTAATGGAGTCATTGGTTCATAAGGGTAGGTATCTAGAAATTCATTAGGCGGGTTTGTGAGGAGTTTCCTAGATATACTAGATTTGAGGTGGGAGATGGCTTCATTATTAGTTTTTGGCACGGCGTGTGGTGTGGGGAACAAACCCTTAGAGTAGAGTTTTTGGAGTTGTATAGCATTGCATGCCTTAGGGGTGCTTATGTGATAGAGCATCTTCAATTCTCTAATAACTCTGCTTAGTGGAACGTTAATGTTGTTAGAGAGGTGCATGATTGGGAGTTCGAATTCTTTTCCTTGTTTTTCGATCTGTTGTATTCCATCAAATTGAAACAGGACAGCGTAGACAAGCTTTGTTGGAACTCATCCAAAAGAGGCTTGTTTGATGTTAAAACGTTCTATAATGTCTTAATCCCCCATGTTAGCACTTCCTTCCTTGGAGGTGTATATGGCGAAGTAAAGGCCCCTTTAAGTGTGGCTTTCTTCGCTTAGTTGGCCACTTTAGGAAAGGTCCTTACTTTGGACAATTTAAGAAAGCAGAATATCATTGTAGTAGGTTGGTGTTGCATGTCTAAGAAGAGTGGGGAAACTGTTGACCACCTCTTACTCCATTGTGAGATAGCCCATGCCTTATGGACCTCAATTTTTGGTTTATTTGTTTTAGTGTGGGTCATGCCTTATCGAGTGTGTGATCAACTCAATTGTTGGAGATGGTAGCTTGGTAGTCTTGAAAGTGAAGCTATTTGGAAGATGATTTTGCTCTGTATGATATGTTGTATTTGGAGAGAAAGAAATGACCCGAACTTTGAGGACAATGGCGGAGCTAAAGGCCGTCTTTTCATATACCATTTTCCAGTGGATGCTTGCCTATGATTGTTTTCATATTTCTAGTTCTCATGACTTTTTTGGCATTTTTTCTTTTTCTAGTTAAGTGTTTCTCTTGTATATTTTCTTTGTACTTGGGTGCACCCTTTATCCTTTAATAAAATCGTTTACTTATAAAAAAAAAAAAAGTTGATGATTTTAGTTAAGAGTTTCTCATGGGAAATTGCCATTCAACAGTGATCGTTGGCGAAATTGCTAATTTTGCGGCTTATGCATTTGCGCCAGCTATACTGGTCACTCCTCTTGGAGCTCTCAGCATTATTATCAGGCATGATAAAATTTCTTCTCTATAAATAAAGTCTAATTCTTCAGTGCTGAGTGCTGACTATCATGCTGTCTTGCAGTGCTGCACTTGCACATGTTATTTTACGGGAGAAGCTTCATATTTTTGGAATTCTTGGTTGTGTTCTATGTGTTGTGGGTTCTACGACAATTGTTCTACATGCTCCCCAAGAACGTGAGATTGAATCTGTGCCAGAAGTTTGGGATCTTGCTATGGAGCCAGGTAATTGTTATGTTTACTGGAATTATTTTTGTTATTTGGTTACATTTTAAACTTACATATTTTTCTTTTGCTTTTTCAGCGTTCCTCACGTATGCAGCTTTTGTCATAGCAGCTGCATTTATACTAATATTCTACTTTATCCCACAATACGGACAGACACACATAATGGTTTACATTGGAGTTTGTTCCCTTGTAGGTTCTTTGACGGTATGTATCAATATTTAATTGTAAACTCTATAATTTGTTTGTTTTTTTCCAAGTCATATCTTCTAAGTATTTTTATTATAAGGGTGCTCTTTGACAGGTCATGAGTGTCAAAGCACTTGGAATTGCTTTGAAGTTGACATTGTCGGGAATGAATCAACTGATTTTTCCCCAAACGTGGGTATTCACTTTAGTTGTAGTCACTTGTGTTCTTACCCAAATGAATTATTTAAATAAGGTAACAATTATCTCTTTTCTGCCCCTGCCTTTTGTCTTCTTTCTTATTTTTCATTTATTTCAGTAGTTTTTGTTTTCCCAATTTTCATTCTTCTTTAGTACCAAATTTTACTTGGAAATTGCTTATTTAAACTTATCCTTTCATTATGACTTATGAGGGGAGTATATTACTATATTCCCATTAAACTAATGCCTTTTTCAAAGCTGTCAAACATGTATCCTATAATATCTGGTTGCTGCGGGAATAAGGAAATGAAGTGAAATGGGTAAGCTAAAATACATCTGATTTTCAAGCTCGTGAGGGGCTATGTTTCTTGAGTCATAAAGACTTGATGTAATAAAACATTGGAACACGAATTTTGGTCCTTGTCAATAAGCAGTCATCTCCAATGCTCACTAGGGACATGCCTGCGGCAACTCACAATTTTCTACATTTGGACTGTCATTCCAAGTAATCTGATTTATCAACTGGCCTGATAGTGACCTTTGGCCTTGACTGGGGTTTTCTTTGGAAAATGGATTTCAATATTGGATGGAGGTGGTGTTGGTGAAGTGCCTCTTCTCTGTCTTTCTTAATGTTACCTTTCTGGGGGCTTCATGAGTTTTTCCAAGAACTTGACTGATTCTGGAGGGATGATCTCACTGATCTGTCATCATATACTCACTCAATTCACTGTTAGGAGTTTCTTGCTAAATGTGGGTTAAAAGGAATAAAGGTTCAGGTTGGGTAAAGATCCAAAAGGAGATTTCAGTCATTTTAAGATGCCATGAAGCAAAATATGGGTGCAGGTGAAGTTTGATTTAAGAGGATTATTTGGACTAGGCCAAGGTAAGTATGGAGAATTAGATACTTGTAAGTTGTCGGTGATGGATAGGGTTACTTTGCATAATATAATTTGGAAACTTGGGAAGAGCAAAATAGATTATTGAGTTTGATTAGACTAGTATTATATGCGATTTGATAGAAGGTGGACATTTGGAATTGAATAGATTGTGAAGATTTGGGCGCATGGATCTCTTTGCTAAGGATGTCTTGGAGGGTGATAACATCTTTCTCATGCACCTGTGCCAACCTTTGCATTTTTGGTTGAATCTTTAGTACGACAGGATTCCTCATTTGTTTGTATTAACTCAAGGTGGTTTCTCTTTTGCTGCACATTGTATGGAGGCTTGGTATTCTGGGTATATCTTTATGAACTTGCAACTTGCAGGTTTTGGAATTTGGTTTGGTGGAGTCTCCTTTAATTAGTGTACAAACTATATGTGTGTGATGGGCCAGTGAGATCAGGGTATTAGAGCTACCTTATTTCTGTTTGCCAACATACTATAAATTATGGCTGTTTGCCAACATACTGTATTCTTGTTTTATATTCAACTTGAATTTCCGCTCTTTTCAAATACATTAATAAACAACTCAAAACACAAATGCAAAACATTTTTTGTAAAACTGTATACTTGTAGGAATATTTCGAACAAAACATGTATTTAACTTTTGCAAGGTAGAAGCTAACTTATTTCTCTAAAAAAAAAGCTGACTTTTGTGTGGCCACCCCTCTCCTCCATTGAGGGTGGCCACAAGGCCATTCTCTCATTTCTTTTTTAATTTTTTTTATAAGTAAGACTACATATGTTTGGATTTTTTCAAAATAATCAGGTGTAAACATTTTCTCAAATGTAGACCTCACCATAATACGCTTCTAAAAACATTATTCACCTTTATGTTGCATAAAAATATTTTTTTAAACGAAAAACACAAAAAAAAAATTACGAAAATACGTTAATAAACACAACCTATGGTATTTTCTGTGGTGCAGAAGCTTCTGTTGAGGTCATTTTTGTCCAATTTATCTCTTGCTCCTTGTTTAGGCTAAAATTATGTTAGAAATCATTAGTCCCAAAAAGTTAAGCCATCAGGAAGTGGGTGTATGCTAAGCTCATAAACACACTAACACATTCCTAAGGAGATTTTCCAGGTTCCCTTAATTTTTGTTGTTTTCTTACTGAATTCTTTATCCCTTTATGTGCACCTTCTTACAATTTAGCAAACTAATCTGTACTATAGAGTGATTCATATAAATAATAAGTTAATTGTTAAAAGGTCTCTGAGCATCTGAGGTATTATTTGCTTTCTTGAAATGAATGACCGTTGGAGTAGCTGCATTTTAGTTTCAGTTCATATCATCTGAAGAAGCAAGGGTTTGATCTGCAATTGCATGGACTTTTAACTAAATTCTTAATGTTACAATATATTTCTCTTCTAATGGATATTGAAAAGTTATTTTATTTACTTTTTTGGTCTCCTGTTGTTTGATAGTTACTGTTTTATAATTATTCATTTGATTATTTTTTTTCTTTGTTCGATGCAGGCTCTTGATACTTTTAATACGGCTGTTGTATCTCCCATATACTATGTTATGTTCACATCACTTACTATTTTGGCTAGTGTCATCATGTTTAAGGTATATTATTCTTATGATCAGTGTTATCTGAACACTTGCTTTTATTTTGCACTTTATCTATATGGTCTGATCAGTTCATCTTATTAAAAATGTCTAAGGTGAAAGCCCCTGTATTATATGGTCCCTTGGTATTGGACATAAGATGTTGAAACTACTCCCTTTTGTTAAATTATTTTCTTTCTCAATTTTTATGTTAAATTATGAAACATCATAAAATTGGACATTAGATACATGAACTGAGTTATTGTCTATGAAAAAAACTTAAGTTTAAGTGAATATGTGAAGGGAGAGAACATATGATGTTGAGAATTGAGAATGTTGCATTCACTCATACTCTCCCTCTAATAACTTTTAGGATTAATGAAAATGACAATCCAGAGAAGGAAAGTTCTACAAACGAGGAAGTATAACCATACGGCCTTTTATTCAATATATGCAATTGGGCTTTGGTTCATTCCAATTTTCTAATAGGCATGTCATAGACCATTGTTATTTCCTATGAATGAGTCCATTCAACTTTAAAATCAGTGCTTAATTCCTGATTTTTGTTTGGAGTTTCTGTCATATGTAAACTGAGCCAAACTCTTTTGTTTGCTGCAATCTTTTATCAGTTGCACTTTGTTTTAGCCTCATTTATGTCTTGAGGGATGTGATTTGTATTTCTTAATTCCGAGTCTCAAAAGCTTTGAACTCAAATTACCGATTGAAAATCTTATTCAATTTTTTTTTTTTTGATAAATAAGAGAAATTATATTTTTTTTTGATAAGTAATGTATAATGTATATTAAAATAAAGCGCAGAGGGGCGCAACCCTAGTACACGGGAAGTATACAAGAGAAACCCCTATTTTAAGGAGAAAGAGGAACATAAATCTAAAAACTCAACAAAATTAGAAGCCTGCAAAGTATTCCAAGCCACACGCCAAGTAAACAATGTTTGCAACATCCGCCGCTTCAACTCTAGCAAACCAAGCTCTTTATCATCAAAACTCCTTGCATTCCTCTCACGCCAAAGACACCACATCAAACACAAAGGAGCCAACCGCCACAAATGCATAGCCTCACGATTGCCCGCTTGTCCCCTAATAAGAGAAATTATATAAAAAGTGTGAAAGCGCAGCTGTGTCACACATGAAGTATACAAAGGACCGCCTAAGAAGGGGAAGAGAAATGTACAAGGAAATCATTAAAGCTTATCACTAAAAGAGCTAGATAAGCAATTGTCCAAAAATAAAGAGTGAAAAAAGAAAGACTTGAGCTCCTCTATCGATCTTTCTTAGTCCTCGAAGTTTCGATTATTTCATTCCCTCCATAGGCACTACATGAGGCAAGAAGGCCATACAACAGTGCTCCAGGAGCGATCACCAGTCCACCAGCAAGCGAACAAATCAATCACTCGAAGAGGTATAACCCAAGATAACCCAAAACGGCTGAAAATGGTATTCCATAAAGCACAGACAGTCTCACAATGAAGAAGATGATCCACAGACTTTTCATGTCTTTTATACATACAACATCTATCAATTACGATGACATGTCTTTTTCTAAGATTGTCCATGGTAAGAATCTTTTCAAGAGCCGCTGACAAGGCAAAAAAAGCCACTTTCACAGGAGCCTTGGTCTTCCAAGGAAAATGACGAACATCATTACGCGCAAGGACCCTGTAAAAGGATCTAACATTGAACTTTCCCTTGCCGGAGGGGATCTACCAAAGCTTGTCTTCCCCATCCCTTTTCCCGCGAAGGGAATATGAAAGAGTGAAGAAGGAAGCCTCGGTGACCAACTCCCAATCATGAGCTGCGCGAATAAAGCTAACGTCTCATTGAAGGGAGCCATTAGAAAAGTCTAGGTGATCAGCCACAAAAGCATTCTTCTCACGAGCTATGTCATATAAGGCCGGAAAAGCTACTTTAAAGGGCAACACTCCACACCAAACATCATTCCAGAATCTGATCTTGGACCCATCTCCCAGCTCAAATTTGGTGTGGCTACAAAAAAAACTCCATTCCCTCCTAATATTTTTCATAACCTCACTCCATGCGGCCCAATAGGAGCAAGAGAACACCAGCCACCACTCCACACACCAAATTTAGCATCAACAACAATTCTCCACCAAGCCTCTCTCTCATGCATATAACGCCATAACCACTTCTCTAAAAGGACCCTATTAAGGTCCTTAAGTTCTGAATCCTCAAACCTTCCTCAGAAATAGGAGAGCAAACCTTAGACCAATGAACTAAGTGAAATTTGAATTCATCACCTAACCCACCTCATAAAAAGTCACGATAAAATTTCTCAATACGGTTGGCCACACTAGCACGGATGAGGAACAGAGACAAAATATGTAAGTAAATTGGAGAGAGTGTTCTTTATAAAGGTAACCCTACCCCCCTTAGACAAGTACATCTGTTTCCAACTAGCCAACTGACGCTCAATCTTCTCAACGACTCCATTTCAAATAGGCTTAGCCTTAAAACAGGCCCCAACCGAAAGACCAAGGGCCTATTGGGGGAGGGCTATGGAAGAATATCAGGAGGGGTTATGGAGAGTTTTCTAGTTATACTAGATTTGAGGTTAGTGATGGCTCTAGAATTAGATTAGATTCTGGCAGGACATGTGGTGTGGGGATTGGGTCCTCAAGGCAGCTTTATCAAAATTGTTCAATTTGGCTCGTTGTAAGGATACTTCCATGGCGGATCATTTGAGAGTTTTCTAATGACTCATCAATGGAATGTTTACTTTATCACAGTAGTTCACGATTGAGAGGTGGATTTCTTTACCTTGTTCTTCAATTGTCTGTACTTGTTCAGATTTTTTACACGACTTGTGAATCTGCCACGAAAATAGCGGGTTTGGGTTTGAGGTTACCGGGTTCATGTCAAAACGGGTCAACCCATTTATAGCCCGTTTAGTTAATGGGTCAGACGGGTTGACCCGGCTAACCCGTTAACTTTTTTTTTTAACATAAAAACCTAAACCTAAACCTAAAGTTTGACCCGCCTGACCCATCTCTTTTTCTCTTCCTTTCGATTTTCCTCTTTCTCTCACAGTCTCATGTCGCTGTCGCCCCGAGCTCCTCAGTCCTCACTCCTAAGCTCCTTCGGTCCTTCCCTATCTCCATCTCTCTCGAGTCTCGATCTCCATCTCCAGTCCAGACTGAGCCATCTCTCTCGATCTCCCTCTCTTTCTCACGGCCGCTGGCCTGCCGATCTCCCTTTCTCTCACGGCCACTCAATCTTCCTCTCTCACGGCCTCTCCGTTGATAATTTCCGGCGGTATCTCTTTCTCTCTCTGTCTCGCACGTCTCGGTCCAACAGTCTCTCTCTCCACTGCTCGTCTCTGGCACATCTCCAGTGCACCCTCATTCCCTCTCTGTTTCACGAGTTACAGCGTCGGTGTCTCTCTGTCGTTTCAGGATCTCTCAAGTCTCATTTATGTGGCTTATTTGCGGGTCGGGTCGGGTAAATCTGACCCGAAAAACACGACCCGACAACTAAACGGGTTGACGAGGAGAGTCGTGTCGTGTTAAACCCGTTTATTAAACAGGTTGTGTCATGTCAACCCGTTTAATAAACGGGTCGTGTCTGGGTTTACACTAAACGGGTTGGCGGGTTGACCCAAACCCGACTCGTCAACCCTACTCTTGGGTACCTTCCAAGAGAGGGTTGTTTGATTTTAAATCTTACTACATTGTCTTTGTTTCCCATTATAGTATTCCTTTTTTTTTTTAGGAGTATTTGGTGGAATAAGGATCCCTTAAGAGTGGTTGCCTTAGGGAAGATTCTAGCCATAGATAATCTTAGAAAGCGATATGTCGTTGTGGTTGATGGTAATGTATGTGTAAGAAGAGTGCAGAGTAAGTAGACCACTTTTTACTACATTGTGAGATGGCTATTGCCTGGTTGGTGTGGGTTATGCCCGGTCATGTGGTAGACTTTTTCGCTTGCTGGAAATTGTATTTTGGTTGGCTTTGGAATTCTGTTATGTGGAAGATGGTTCTATCTTGCCTTATGTAATATCTTTGGAGGAAAAGAAATTATCGAAGTTTTGAAGTCTGTGAATGGACAGTGGCAAAACTAAATGATTTTTTTTTTTCCCTTCGAGAGTTTTTATCACTGGACAGCTGTCTTTGACTTAAATATTTCTAACTTTTATGTTTTTCTTGATCTTTTTTCTTTTGCTAGCTAGGTGTTTTTCTTATATACTCCATGTGTATTTTGGTTGCGCCTTTTGCGTTTTTAATAAATTGCTTTTACTTATCAACAAAACCTATTTAATGGAAAAGCTGACAGAGGTCTTAAATTTAGATTGTGCCTAAACTCAAGTCTCGAATGTATAAAGTTAAAAATTGGGTCTTAAAGTCAAAATGGCAAAAAGTAGAAGGGGTTCCTGACCTGATTTCCCATTTATTTAATATATTGTCTGGCTTGGGCATAAGAGTTTCATAAAGGACTTTATGTATAATCTTTTCCTTCGCTTATGGGTGTTGGTAAGGTTGGTCAAATGTTCTTCCTAGGAAGACCCAGTTGGTTCTATTGCATTCTCTCATGGTGAAAACATTTTTTATTAGGACTTTTTCGCGGTGATGCTACTGTGGGTTGCTGAGCATCCCTAAATAATCACATTATTTCCTGGCGCATAGATTGCCCAATGAAATTAGGTCAAGGTATTGGTTCATCATCTAACTTGATTATTTTATTTATTTTTTATCTTTGAGAATTGAAATAGGTTCAATATAAAGGACATGTATGATTGAGTGGGAAATAGAGTGAGAGCATGTAGATGAATAAAAGTGGGTCAGAGTGTTTTTTGATTGTACTAGGCTTGAACATTGTGCATATCTTGGAAGAGGTGACATGGTGGATGTTGTTATGTTGATTGCCAAGAAGGTGGCTTTAGTTTAGGTCAGAGTGTGATAAGTTAAAAGTTTGAAGATGTTTTGCAATCATCAGGGTTTAGGTAAGTGCAATAATTAGAAAATATGTTGAAAGATGTCAAGTAAATAATTAAAAAATAATTAGAACTAGGGTGAATCAGACCTGCATCTAGAAAGATGTCAAGTAAATGAGAACCTATCATGTACTTCAGACATGAACGTACAGAAACTCATAAAATAGTTTTTGAAGAGACATAAATTTCCTCCAACTCAGTCTTTATAAGTGTTATGTATCTCTTGAGCATGTGAAAAGCACATATTTTTTTTTATTAATGCTATTATTGAGTCTAGGGACTCATTTGCAATTTTCATGTGATGATAACAAAATGATGAGATTGGGTAATTTTGATTTACTTTCAGGACTGGGATAGGCAGAGTCCAACCCAGGTAGTCACAGAAATGTGTGGATTTGTAACAATCCTTGCGGGGACATTTCTTCTTCACAAAACGAAGGATATGGCAGTAGATGGTATGCTCTCCATATAGCCCTTCATATCAAATGATGATAGGTTGTTTCATGGCTCTGAGTTCATGACTTTGAATTAATGGATGATTTTGTGAAATCAATCGTGTACAGGTTTGTCAACATCTCTGTCGATGCGGCTTTCGAAGCACTCGGAAGAGGATGGCATGAATGGAGCTGAAGGCATCCCTCTAAGGCGGCAGGACTCCATGAGATCATGATGTATGTATCTTTGCTTTGCCACTAGTAAAAACTTTCCTACTTTTTTCTGGGAAGGGATCTCGCGGATGTAACTTGTATTTTATCAAGTTATCCATCTGGGTAACCCCCCCAATCATGTTATTCTTGGATAGAGAGAGAGAGAGATTGAGAGAGGAAGAGAGAAATGTGAAGGTTTTGATTTTTCTTCTTTTCCTTTCTCAACCATGCTTTCAGTTGTACGAAAGGCATTGGCCTACATAACTTTGTGCTCATTTGTCATATAGTGTATCTTAGTTACATTTTTCCAAGGTTCGATGCTTTTTTTCCCAAAATTTGACCTGGCAAGTTCAGGAAGGGGTTGGTATGCTTCTCTCTCTCTCTCTCTCTCTCTCATTTCTAATTTTTGGTCGTGCAGTAAATCTAGTAAAGAAGTAAATGCAAGCAATCTGTCACTTAAAAGCTATGGATGCTTTGATTCTCAAAATCAGTTGTCAATCCGCCAAAAAATAGAAAAAAGAAAAAAGAAAATCTGCGTAATCTCCCCTGGAACTGGAAGCAACTTCCAACGAACGCGTATTTTAACTGAAACAAGAAAAGTGAGGAATTCTGAAGGAAACATCAAAAACTTGATGTCAACTGTAATAATCTTTCGCCTTCGTTCTTCTGTTAATTGGTCTTACTAAAATTTCATCAAAGGAGGATGGATGCCCCATAGAATGTATTCCTAAAAAGGGAGTATGCCTCATCTTTTTTGGATACGTCTTATTTAAAAGATAAAATGCAATAGAAACTATTTCCAGGAGGTTTGTCCAAATATTTTGAAAGACATCATTCAATTTCAACATACTACTGTTTTTTGCCAGTCCAGTCGGCGGGACAGCAAATTGCATGGGCTCTTTTAAGTTGTGACTTATTAGTAAATAAACTCTTTGAAATGGACATTTTTGAGAAAGATCGTGGCAAGGGAAGTGATTTTATTAGAGGAAAATTTGTTTCATAATTTGAGAATAGATGATAGGAGAATACAGTGAACCCTCTAATAATTCATAGCTTTTGAGAGAAAAGCGTCTTCACCTACTTAGAGCAAATTCAAATTCAAATTCAATAAATGCTCATCATAATTACAAATTAATGTCTTACATCTAATCTAAGATTTCCATCATAGTTGCACAAGTAAACTATTACATGATATATGTTACTCTTATATCCCTTTGTGTCCAATTAATTTAATTACTGATGTGATTTTTAAAATTATCATTGGATCAAATCTAATAATAATTTTTATCACAAATTCAATGAAAATTTTAAAAGCTACATCAGTTTGGGACAGGCACAAGGAGAACAATATATATATTATCATCAGACAAAAAGAAAAAGAAAAAGAATCTTGAAAATATCTGATTGAAACTTTTCTTAAACATGAAAAAGAATTGAAATTCAGATCATATGTACAAATAAGCACCAATCATACATGTAAAAAGTATCCCACCAAAATGTACCTTTCAACAGTTAGTAATATCCCCATCTCAAAATTTCTCTAGCATTTTTTGAGATGATAAAACCATGTTATTGTGTTTTTCACCCTCTCCACCAAACACTGCATTTTGTTTGGAATCGGTTGCTCACCATAAGCCTGTCTGAGAAACTCCAAAAATTGACTCACCACATCCAGTGTTGTGGTTCTGCAGCATTTGCCCAAAAGATGGCATAAACAAAGAGCTACACGAGCCATTTTTCATGGCTTTTACTTGGGCTTTTGCTTCAAAAGGTCAGAGACAGATGCACAGTGTGTTGACTTATAATCACATTTCTGGCAGCAGGACTGCAGCAATTCAATAACTTTATGGCACCTACAGCATTAACGAAATGGCATCAAGATTACACAAATTGAGATATTACCTTTTCGGAAGCAGTTTAGCAAAGGTTTTGTTGATAATGGTCTTTTTCATGTTTACTTTAGTCATAAAAACTACCAAAACGAAGCTAGCCATATTATTTCATGCAGGAAAAAATGCCCCCTAGAATGCCAGACAAGAATTCAAGTTTGAGAATGACCAAACAGGCCTAACTAGTCCTTGATAGCTTAGGTTGAAAAACTAATGAGGTCTTCAATCCAAAACAACTGCAAAGTTTGTGAAATGCAAACCCCAGGTCTTGCATGACCTCAGATTATTAAGTAGAAGCAGTGTGAAAGAAGTCAATAAAAGGGTGCATGAGAGCTTTTGAATAAAGTCCATCATAATGGATGTGCTTGACCCTCATCATGCATTATAACATACCAAGAGAAGACTTCAAATGTGGATAAGGATCCAAATCAATTACGGTAAACTACATTTTGCCCACTGGTGGTATAAGACAAGTTTGTAGTTTTGAAAGTTGCACATTACTCACCTAGATCAGCTCTATTAGCATCCATAAATTATGCAATTAAAAATATCAGTGAAACCAACTATCAAAAAAATCATGTGGTTAAAGGGCTACCTTTCATTTTTCTAAATCACAAATGGATAGATTGTCGCTTTTTCTTGAAGCGCATGATCTGAAGATACCAGTTTTAAAGGCAGATTTTGACAAACAGTAACATAATGGACCTCAGGTGGGTAATGTGTCACTTTTCATACCACATGTTTGCAACCTGAACTCACCCCATACAACAGGTGAGCATAGTGTGACCTGATCAATTGCTCCCACTAAGCATGAGCACTAACTTCACTACTTTTTAAAAAAATGATGGCTGCATATCATTGTTCTGGGCCAAAACTCCAAACATGGGAGATGAAGGTAGCCCTCTTAAACTAAACCATATATGAAACTCTCTAATTGCATTACAAATTGAACGCTTGAGCAGTGTGCCTTCCAAAAATGGATAACAGATTGGAAACCAGAGACATGCGCCCTAGATCATCATACTGCAGGTCCCAATTCAAAAAAGTCAATAAACGTTTACTAACTGATAGGCCTTTAACATTGTTCTTTTCAATATGCAACTTGAGATGTGGTTTCCACTAACTAGACACAGAAGATGGAAGCTAAACCCAACCACCCACAAACACACACAACAAAACATAAATTTGAAAATAGGAACAATTTTGAAATGAAAGAAAGAAAAAAAAAAAAAAAGGCTATGAAAATGTTCAATTTTTTTAATGTCTTAAAAAATGGATTTTGATGTTAATTGTATAGTATTCTTTTAAAGGAAAAATGTCATGAAAATGAGCTTCATGTTAAATTGCTTCCATCAAAATAAAGATGGTACGAGTCAGAAATATTCCCTGAGAGAAATTTATCCACTGGCTGGATATAAATTCTTCCTTATGATCCCACTCAAGAAGAAAAAATGATGTCTTCACTTGTAAATGCCTCATATAAGTGTCATATTGACTTGTGAGACCTTGGTCGGCTAACAACAATTGCAAGATTGCAACCAAGGAAATACCAATATGTTCTCAATCCTCAAACAAATATTTAGACAGCCCAAAGAGGCCAACTGGATAAAAGCTAAGAAGAGCATCAGCGCCTTGTTAGTTTAGCCAGAGCACGTGTACCAGCAATAGCAAACTTCTGCTAAATGGATGTTGTGGCCCTGATGGGATCATCTAACGGGCAGTATAACCCCCTTGACTATTGGAGAAACTTAACTTCTACCTGGCTATTCCTACTTCAACAACTTTGTCTTAAATTATTCCTTGAGTATCAAAAACATCATATTTGGATGATGCTGATAATTCTAAACATGTGAAAGTTTGCGCTAAGAGCAAAACATCAATTTCTTCCTTGATTTTAGTGAGACTACCAACATTTGATTTGACCTATATATATATATATATATATATACAGGAAGGATTCATCATTCAAATCAATATAAAACATCAAAACCTTTCAGAGAAAGTGAATCAGAATAGTTATTGGCTAAATCATCGTAATGTACCAATTAATAATTTAAAGAAGATAACAAAAATAGCACAAGACAGCTACAAGTTAGCAAAGACGGCCACCATGAACCCTAATTATCGAGACACGACAGTAGTTAATTCAAAAAATGTTCGCTGGATCCCTTAGAAAATCTAGGAAAACATAACAAAGAAAGCAATTCCCCGTCCGTCTAATGAGAAAAAAGCACAGAGCTATTAGGATCAAACAGTTAATTTTTCATTTCTAAATAACACGAAACAGCATAAAACTTAAATTTCTCCGTTATTTTCGTTTTCATGCATTTTCTCAGCAACCAAACAGAAGGCAATCATGAATATAAATACACGAACATAATAAAACGTACTTCTGAGGGAGGAAGTTGTTCTTGGAGAGACAGGCTTGGATGTCGCATGCCTCTTTCTTGCACGGCTCTTTGCTCGCTCGTGCCATTCTCTCTCTCTCTCTCTCTCTCTCTCTCCCTCTCCGGATTCTGTTTCAGTTGAGAAAAGCGTAGAAATGGTAAGCGCTTTATAACTGGGAACCGACCTTTGCAAAGTGCCACGTAATAGTTTCGATTCTTAAAATTGTCTAACACGTCAAATCTTATGTATTACTTTTAAATTAAAATATCAAAATGTTCTCGTATTTATATTTATTATTTCGAATTTTATTTAAAAATATTCTATTACCTAGATTTCTGCAAATCTCATCTATTGATTTTAGATCAAAATGGTTGAAATTTTATTAGATTGGCATTCATCATTTTTCTTAACTCATCATTAAAGTATTTACCATATTTTAATGTATTTTTAAAGTATAAATACTGATATTGTAAAATATTAACTATTTAATTTTAAAATAATAATTAAAATTTGAGGAAATTTATGGAATAAAAGGCCTAAGAATTCTAAAGTCCTGATTCTAGAATTCTATAGTCCAAATTTTACATTCTAGAATTTTTAGGATATTTATGTTTAATGAAATGATGTTACGGTTTTTAAAGCCAGATAAATTATAAAAATTATTCTTTAAATTATCTTTCATTCATTTTAGTACAGTGAATGAATGAATTTACTATTGAATTTGTGAGATTACATGTAAGCCCTATTAATTCAATAGTAAATTTGCAAAAGAGATGATTGAGAGTCTAAAGTTTATTGTGCGTTGGTACTTTTAGAAAATGCCAATCTTTTCAAAAATTATTGTGGTTGTTTATAGTACTCGCGTGCTTTTATATTTTGTGGTGATCACATAGTACCAAAAAAAAAAAACATCCGCTTAAAGGGGTGCCAATATCATCTGATCTCTTACTAATTATTCATATGTATGATATCTTTATTAATGAATTTATGATGTTTATAATGTTGTTCTCTGATATAATGGGCTTATTTTCACCGCATGTGTTCTCTCATTAATTATTCATATGTAGTATGATGTTTAATGGTTTATTATTATGTTGCGTTCTTTTATTGATGAATTTATGATGTTTATAAATTACAGAGTTTGTTTGTTCTGATTGATGTCATAATTTAAATTTATGTTGTCTTCTCTTATTAGTTATTCCTATGGATGATGTTTATTAATTGGTTTGTTAATTTATGATATTTATAAAGCATGCTTTTTTTTTTTAATATGTTCCATTTTTTTTCTATTACAATCACAATGTCTTGGTGTTTGATAGAGAGAAATTAAAAAAAAAAATGGAAATAGGAATAAAATTTTTTTTATTACAATTCTGCCGCTTATTTTAAACTAACTGGATACTCTCCATTTCCTTTGAAATGGAGAGGAGGATCCGGCTCCACTGTAATGGGCTCCTTGTCATGCCTTCTTCAGGTGCTACAACTCAATTTCATAAGTACTTGAGTAGCCATCTTTCACACATAGCTGCTAACAAGAAGCAAAAGGTCCTGGAATAGCCTTTGATTCCAAGTGGGTTGAAAGTGAGTTAAGTTTCTAACTTTACTTGTGATTTTAAAAGGATAAGAGAACTTACTTTTCATATAATCCTTTACCGCAAGTATCCTTTTATCCAAATGAAGCATGTTTTATTAAATAAATTTATGAAAACTAACACTTCTTACTGACAAAAAATAATTATATATCTACTATTGAAATAAAGAAAAAAAGAAGATTATTTATTTTTTTTTTTTTTTGAGAAATATTAACAATGTTAATATAGCAACTGATATGTGGTCCTTAGGTTAAAGGGTTTCATATAGGAAAATGACAAGTCATTTTGTTGATTTTGAGTGGCATTTACAAAAATGTATCTTGAACTTTTTTAATGTTTTGCCCCCACATAGTGGTGTTATTGTTGCTGATGCTATTAAAAAGAGTTTTATTGAGTGGGAGGTTGAGAATAAAGTGTCTACAGTAACAATAAAAAATACAAGGTACAATAATGTTGCCATTAGATAAACGTGTCTTTATTTTTTGTTTTTTGGGTGCAAGGTAAACCCAAGACTACTCTTAGGCTTCTACTCCACAGAAGTATAACTTTTTTCTTCACTTTTTCTTTTATGGGTTCAAACAAAAAACTAGAATGTAAGCCCTATAATTGGGATATTGGTTCGAATTGAAATATGTTTGTGTAGAATTTTCATATGGACTACTTGGGTTGTAATTTCTACATTTGCATTGTATCCATATAATAACATTTGTGGGTGCATGTCACTACTAAAGATTTGCTTATTTGTATAGTATTATTCAACATAGTTAATAGCTCTTAATTTTTAATCCCTTATAAAGGGGTCTAAGGTGAAAGTGAGCTGGTTTGAAAATTGGAAGTATCTGTTAGGAATTCAAAGCTCTCTAATCCAAGAGCAATAAAGAAAATGGATTTCATTTTTTAAAATCGTAAATCATTTTCTGAGTCTGAGTTCCCCTTCTCGCTCTCCCTCACAATTCATTCTCTACTGCAGCAAGAGGTCGCTGAAATCCGCCACCAAAGTTCGTTGGAGGTCACTGAAAGTCACCAGCCATTTCCGATCGTCGCCAGAAGTTTTCCCGTTGTCAGGGTTTTTTTTTTTCGTACAAACCAAACACTGAAAAATGTTCACTTGAAATCATTTTCCTGAAAAATGATTGCGCTAAAAATATTTTACGTCGAAACAAACAAAGTCTAAGCCGAAGAAAAGGCCCAAGTTATTTAATTACTACCATAAACTCAAATGTAATATTATTTGAAACTAGGGATGAGTTGGCCAAATTCAGATCAGGTTCTTTTATCATCCACATTTACCAAGCTGCCAAAATCTTCAGCTGCAAATATAAAAATAGAAAAAGGGTTCTGGAAGAAGTTTTTGTCATAATATTGAATTCTGAAACTGCAGTCACTAAAGAAATTCCCACCAATAGAGTTGAAGCTCACAATATCATTGGACAATTGTCGAATTCAAGTTCAAAAGACCCTAGTCTTATATATACCATAGTAACCATACATACAAATGGAGCCAACTAGCTGACATATGCTACCACCTTCCAGATCCACATCCATTTACCTCTTGGAATTTCCCGTGTCACCAACCACCTAGCATTAAAATCATATGATGAAACAGCAGTTAATCAAACTTCAACAAGAATTTGTGTATTCATATTTGATGACATGCCCATCATTGATTCCAACATGAATATTATGAATATATTCATATTAAGACTTCATAACCATCAAATTAGATGCTTGATGTATGGATACATAGAGGCTTTTCAAATATGAAGTTAGAAAGTAATTGTAGGTGTTACAGAGAGTAGAAATGACTGTCATCATTTTACCCCAAATATCAAGTCCGTCTGCTTGGTGATTTTGTGTATTGACGCTAAGGTACAACTTAATGAAATCTTATGAACACAAACCCTATCAAAATCCGAAATTTAGTAAATGATTCATCAAATATCCCTTCAGTCTTGTCTATGTAAGACCTAGATGCTCTGGCATCTTCTTCTGTCATCATCTGACCAATCACCAAGCTTGTCGGTGCCCCAACATCCACTCCCTTCTTGACTACATTACTCGTAGCTTCTTGCCGAGTTAATGCCAAAGAAACGTTTGTCTTACTAGCCATGCTCGAGCTCACCGCACAGCCCACTTCTCCTTCCTTCACCCTCCATTTCACCTTAACTATTGGTTGAGACCACCGATGACATACAACCCCATATCCGGTCAGACCCATCACGAGTCTTCGAAAGAGTCTAGGCTTCAGTTCTTTCAGTCACCTCACCCATAATCTTCTTCCTATCTGACCTTGTAGGCTTATTTAGCCTGATGGCCACATTGGCCCCAGAAACAATTGGGCCCAATCCTTTTAAGCCCTCTCCTTCATTCCCCATAACTAGAGCCTTTACTCCTTCAATGGGCTTGCAAATCGAATTTACATTCTCGGGCCCATATGTTTGGCCCACTTCTAACATCTCCATATACCTACCTCTCCACTTCCCTTTTAAAGGATACCAACAGCTCTTTTACATACTGAAAATTAAGGAGATTCCATGCCCACAACGGAAAACTCAATCTATCACTGCTAGCTTGCACCCAAAATTTTCGGGTAATGGCTGCTCCTCCTTCCTGCCAGATTCTTCTGTTTCTCTTACCTTTTGAGTCCCCAAATTACCCACAATACGGTAGGGCTGGCAATTCGGGCTGACGAGTCCGGTTTGGTTTAACCCGCTTGACCCACCAACCCAAACCCGGCCTATTGAGTTAAACATGTCAAACCCTTCAACCCGGACATGACCCGCCAATGACCCAACAAGACTTGCTTGACCCGTTTAATAAACGGGTCACAAACAGGTTGACCCGTTTAGAACCAAAAGCGACATGTTTAACCCGTTTGACCCAACCCAACACCATCCATTTGACCCGTTTCGACCTGAACACAACCCGTTTCAACCTATATTTATTATATAAAAATATTTATAATTTTATAAACGGGTCAAATGGGTCAACTCACGGGTCAAACGGGTCGACCTGTTTATGCCAAACCCTCTAATTTCGTATCGGGTTCGCGAGTCGTGTCAAAAATTGCCAGCCCTAACAATACCCCTGCTCGAATACCCAAATTCCTGAGAATGTCCCTTCCTTACCAGAGCCTCCACATATGACCGTTGTCCTTGATCCTCCTATAGTGGTATCACTAGATTAGCCCTCAGCTTCTTTCCATAATTGCTCCGGATAGTGTCCTTCTTCTTGAAATAGTGAACCACCTTCCTCATTTGAACAACAAAACTACCCCACCCACTCCCTTCTCGGCCCTCCGGGATGATGATGAAACTTTGCCCCCTATTGCACCGTATTCCAATACATCAAAAAATATACCATGGCTATTCACACGCCTCCAAGCAACATGCACTATACTACTTACTCTAAAAGTGCTATTGAAGTCCCACTGATTGTCTCCTCTAATCAACTCCACCATTTTTAACAACCAGCCACACTCGGCTTGCCCCGAATCACCGCATGGCAAACTCCTCTGCTCCTCTCAGCTAGACGAATACCATCATTCCTAATTTCATACAGATTTTTGAAAGATTTCGCTTCAACCTAGAAGTAGCCTAGATAACCCATCCCTAATCACTAAGAGATACAAAACCACACCTCTGGAACAAACTCCTGCTGCCATTCGTAACCTTCTGAAGATGAACAGGATTGGGGGAGGGGGGACATGGTCCACAATCAGAAAATTAGGTGGAGATATTCAACCAACATGCTTATCTATACTCACACCCACCTCTCTATATAACAAGTTAGATTGAACTAACGTACTAGATACAAAATAAACTGCATCATGAATTTGCAAAAGTTGGAAGTCCCGTCAACGTGCATATATCAACTCATTTGTGTAGTGATAGTTAACTACGTTAGTTGACAGTCATGTGAGTTTATCTCTCACACAACGTTTTTGAAAAATAATTGTATCTTTGGAAACAAATGATTGTAATAACCAATATTTATGCCAATTAGCTTTGGAGCTTCTTTGAAAAGGCAATCCCAATATGCCAGTGGCCTACAAGTGAGCTTATATTTTAAATCCACTGCACTTAATTAAAACTTCAATTAAGATATATGAATAAAATACTAACCTCTGCCTCACTGTCTCTTGCGCTTAAGTGTGTTGATATTCTTCAAGATGTAACTGATGACCTCCTTTAATGTGGCTTTCCTTTCTTCTTTGAAGTTCCAGAGCTCAGAAACAATGTAACGGCCACTTGGATTATACTCATTGATCTCTTTCAATGCTGTAATGACAGCCATGTATATCCCTTCCCCCCACTCCAGTTTGAGATTTCGTAGCTTCTCATCTTCTTCATTTACAATTTCCTGCATCAAAGAGCGTAAAAAAAAATGATTAATCTTTCATCCATTCAATTGTTGAAATGAGGATTAAAAAAAAAGTTCAATATTGGAACTTATGAAATTGGACAAACCAACACAAACAACTTTCTTTTTCAGTCATCGTTTGCATGCTTAAAAGGACACACTTTATATAAGAAAAAATTTGTGCAAGCAATTAGGAGACAGTTCAGCCCATCATGAATAACTTGTAAGCAGAAATCGAATATCTACAAACTAATTTTGATTCATGCTTTTAAAATAACAACATATACAACTATATGATATAAATGACAAATGAAAATTCACACAAGCTCCTAAACAAGTGCATACACATATAACAATAAGAGGCTTAAACAGTATTTAAAAGAATATACCTGGGTGTTACCATCGATATCAACAATTTTAAAAGGATGCCAGTTTGGATCCTTCAAATTCTCCTGCCACAAGGAGCATAGTGTCGAGGCCTGCACATTTGCTTCCTCAAGGGGAAATCGCTGCTTGCATGTATTCTGAAACGGCTTCGAATCAATTTCTCCCATTCTCTTTATTCCAATATTAGTGCGACCGCCCAGCATCATCTCCGTCAAACCCTAAAGGAAAAAAGAAAAGCAACTTCCATTACTTATTAATTATACATGTAAACAAGAAAAAGTAACAAATGCAATTTTTTCCTTTGGTTTTAGTATATGACATGATTACAGGCAGATTCATCTCTAGGAGCTTATGTCTTTTTACTTTATGGTCCATTAGACGCCATTAGGGCATGTAGGACAACACAATTGGTGGTAGACCTCTCTTATCCTTGAACTCTTGCAGTCGTTTTAAGAAAACTAAAAAGAATTAGCACACACAATTGCTATCAATTGAATGTCATTAGCTTGTTTCTTAAAGTGACCAGTCAAAAGCACATGAATGATTAAGGTACTTCATCTCCTTTCTATCTCCTTTCAGAAACAACAATGTGAATCGGATGATAATATCATCTGCTACTTCAGATTTTTGAGATCTCTCAAGTGGGACATTTGATCAGTTGGTTCCTGATTTCAATGCGTAACTTGAAACTACATATTTTAAGACACATTTAATACAATCTTCAACACAATGATACTAAACCACTTTTTAGCACAATATTGAACTAGTGATTCTATTAGATGCATAAGGTCCCCAAATTCATAGACACATGCACATAGAAAACATATATATAGAAAAAGAAATCATACTGCAATGAATTGTTTACGAGCTTCCTGTAGCTCATCGTTGCTCTGTCGCTCTTTAGCAATAAGAACATTATTCATATCTTCCATGTCATTTAGATCCTCCACTTTTTCTTGCAATGTTTCATTCATTTCTTCCATCTTTACCCGAACTGATGTATCATCTTCATTTTCAAGATGCTTCATCACCTGTAGTTTCCCTTTGATTTCTTCAATTTCCATTTCCAATTTCTGTTTAGCATCCAGCTGCTTTTCCAACTGAAGTATCTTATTAAGGGCCTCCTCTTTCTCCCTCTGAAAATTTAAAATTCCTGATTAATGAATGCTACAGAAACTGTAAAATGAAGAGCAACTCTTATGCAGCATACGAGGCAGACTCTAGTTAAAACCTGAGTCACACACCTTTTGCTCTTCAACCAGCCGTAAGACATTCTCATCAGACTTTTTCTGCTCCATGGATGCCAATTGAAGTGAATTGTTCCTCACATCATGCTAGAAGTACCAAAAATAAACATCAGTACCCAGCATGGAGCGTAGTTGTACATCATCAAAGCAAATGTTTTGCATGTAGCACTTCAAAGAGCTTCTCCTAAATCTGTCATTTACTTATTTCAAATAAGCCAGTACTAGTAGTTTTGATTCAGTTCAAACTGAAAGATACTTGGGGCAGTAAGCTTATATATAAAGATGTAGATATGAAGGATAACAGTGAATGTACCATTACAATAAAAGTGAATGTAGACCATGCATAAATTGGTAAAGAAAATCTTAGAGTTGGTCCGTAGTTCCAGCATGGGATAATCACCCAAACAAGCTTAGCTCCAATCATACCAATATGTCTAAAACTACTAAGATTTATAACAGGCATGTAAGCAAGTGACATTTATTGATAAAAATTCTTATTTAATGAAAAAAATTTATTGTTTGGAAATGCCACATTCGCATACATCACCTGTTTCTTATCCTCATCAAGCTTTTGTCTCTCACGCTCAGTTAGTGCTTCACGTTTGTTCAGTTGTTTGCTCCAGGAATCAAGTTTCTTTTGCTTAGTCTCCAATTCGTGATTCAGTTTTTCATGTTCTTCAAATATCCTTCGAACATTATCACGTGAAAGCCGCTGCATCTTCCTTATTTCTGATAAATCAAACAGTTAAATATAATTTTAATGCCATGCCATATGTCTTGCATAAATTTTTTTTTGATGAATAATAAACCATATGTCATGCATAATGATGATGAAACATAATTTAAAATGATGGCATGACTTTTTGTGATTGTCTAATTCCTAGGTCTCAACACTACAAACTTATTTCAAAGTGTAACCTTGAAAAAAGGCATACAATCATAGGTCTTACAATCTGCTCACAAGCTCGACATTCAAATCCAGCAGTAAGGAATAAGTACAAGCCTAAAATTTTGTTGTTTTGTCAAGGATAGTGAATTGAACATTCATAAGACCTTTTGATCCTACAGTGCCACATTTCTATATTTATTCAAGTTTGGCTAAGCATTAACCTAACAAAAAGGCATGTTTCACCAGACACAAGAGCAAATGTATTTGTATTATGAAGCACGTATAAACAAACACAGAGCACACCAGGAACAAACCTCCAAGAAAAACAGAGTGTAGCTTGTCTTTCTCCAAGAGCATTCTACTTAAGGACATGGTCTTTTCATTGTACTTGTAATGTAGTTCATTGAGATTTTCATTAGTAATATCAATTTTATTGGCTAGATTTGCCACAACATTGTTTCTGGTTTGAGCTGCTTCCTTGACAATGTCAGATACAGTTCTTAACTGCCCTTTATTGCGAAGGAAATCCCCTATTGGACCTTCTGCATCATAATCATCAGCACGTGCACACCACCCATATGTATTAGAGCCAAGATGTGTTTTCCGTTCATTCCAGCCCTTCTTGCTGCAATGCTCAGTTTCGAACGATTTCTCAAATTCAGTTGCATTCATGAAACCGTTCCAATCATTATTAAATGTCACTACAGCTTGTGCATTTAGGTCATTTTCGTCAGAGAAAATATGAACTTCCAATGGTTTAAATTTACTGAACCTTTTCAACCAGTATTCAGAACCATGAAAATTTGTTGTATCCCTTGGGTTGCCCGCTATGTTAACAATGATGCCCATCCAAGGCCACACATAAAGATCATCTTGCTTTGGAGGCTGAGTGACAGGTTGTGGTAAAATTGGACATTGGGTTTGATCCACTTCACTTGCTAAATCAGTCTCCAAGTACTTTGCCAAGGCAAGGTGGTTTGCCTTTTGTTTTCCACTTCTGTTAGCAGAACCTTTACCCACTCCAGAAGCATGTTGAAGCAAATCCTTGTACTTGTAATCTTGTTTCTTCTTTCCAGCACAGAAGGGACATCTAAGCGTGCCGTTGAGATCTTTAACTTTGTACTTTCCAGCCCTCAGCAGCTCATATGGTTTCTCCACGTAGTCACCGATCTCAGAGTCACTAATATCAGACTCTTCTGAGCTGTAGTCCATTTGACTCTGATACAAACACCGGAAATACTCAGACTAGGAGCCTGTAAGATAACATTCTAATGACCATTAAGCAGCAGTTTCACCCAAAAAATAAATAAAGAGTAAAAGCATTGATTACATCTAGCAAGTTTAGAAGAGTGATGCTAGGTTGTATTCTCATCCAGACAAGCATAAGGCCAGAGCACACAGAAAGATAATGATGTTGCAAAGAATATTGCAAGACTGCAATATGCAACAAAGCAATCATTTAAAAGCTTAAAAGAATATCTCCCACATTTTCTGGATTCACGTACATGGTGTCCAATTCAACCACTCTAAAACACGGCCTCATGTGAGAAATCAAAATCTTAGCCTCAAAGAGGGCAACTAGAAGACCAGGAAAGCCAGATAAAGGGGGCAACTAAAGAAAGAGTGAAATAACTAAGCTAGTGCTGATGCCTCTGAGAGATTAGAGTACAGAGAAGCTTTACTTACACATAATTTCTGAAGAATTAAATTATTTCAAAAAAAAAAAAGCAAAAGGAATCCTCATACATTGAACATCTAATGTCACTTACAAACCAACAGAATTCTAAAACTTCCAAGAAAGGGACAAACAAGCTCTTAGCTTCTTATCTACCTGTAAAGTTGCTTAATCACCCTGCCATTTATGTAATTTCCAAACTAAGAGTTGAGGAAACAGGTTTTGCTCTATATTTTTTTTTAATCTTTTTTCAATCGATTCAAATAATATTAGGTCGGTAAGACATTGAGAGAAACAGATGAGATTAAAAGAAAAAGAAAAAGAAAATTATAACTCACACTTAGAGGGTCGTTTACTTTTCAACATACACACAAAAAAAAAAAAAGACCAAAAAAAACTGAAACAACCCAAAAGGCTGTATTATGGTCTCTTAAAACAAATAAATCCCAAAAAGATTATCGATCTACTCACCATGAAAAGCAATGTGTGAGCAAAGCTAGCTCAAAGAGAACAAAGTAAAGTTCCAATTTTATACAGTGTAAAGCTAAAATTTAACAGAGAAGGAAAGAAAGAGAGCACCTGAAAGCGATTGTGAGAGCTTGAAGATGCGAGACTTTGCGGTTTGTTTGTGGGTTTTTAGGGTTAGGGTTTCCTAAACTTCTCTGATCATTGTTCGTAGGGAGGAGTTCAGGAAATGAATTAAACACAGACCCGAGACAGACACTGGTAAGTGGAAGGGAAGAGTAAGAGTGGATCTTTTTTCCGTTGTAAGTTGTCGGTTTTACCCCTGGATCTCGAATATCACACCTTTGGAATTTTTATTTTTATTTTTTGAAGTCTATTTTTTTTTTGAGTTTTTTTTTTTTTAAGCCAATCGTACGAATTTGAATAATGCAACATATTATCATATTATTTAACAAAATTGACATCGCAGTCTAAATTAATCATATAATTTTTTTATATATATATCAAAGATTTATCTAGCATATTTCAATGGGATTTTGCTCAATGTGTCACTGTATTGCTCGTTCTGATCTGGAATCATCAATTTGGTTTTAATCCCTTATGCTTTGGTACTTTAATTAGGTTGTTCAAAACCCAGAAGAAAAATAATTAGGACCATTAAAAACAAGCTTTGTTTGCTGACTTGTATAGATTTGTTGTTTGTTTTGTTGGTTGGTGTAGATGGTTAAATATCAAAAGATTGAGATTGGAGTATGTATAATTGTGATATTTCTTTTAGGGCAGGATGTTGATTGTCGTAAGATGTTTGTTGGCATTTGGGGCTCTAGTTTTTTTTAGCTAGAAAGTGATGTATTCTTTGTGATGTTTATAGAAATTCATTCATTAAAAAAAAATTATCTTTTAAGTAATGGTATAAATGGCATTTTTATCTCATAACTATTTTATAATATTGAAATGTTAGTTATAAATAACTGTTGGATTGTTTTCTTTTTGAATAATGCTACATACCATACAAACACTGAATGATCCCAGGGTTATTAAATCATGTTAATCAATTTTATGAGATATTTATAAGATATTTGTGTGGTGTGTAGTATTACTATTTATTTTTTAACAATAATTGATTCCAGGGTTAAACATAAACATTGTAAAATAAAAATATAATTTCTAACATAAAAATATAGTTTTAAGCATTATCAAACAACGTAAAACTCAAAACACTCAAGTGGGCATCTATCCAAAAAAAACCAAAAACAAAAATCACATTAACAATTTTTCAAAAAAACCAAAGACAAAAAGCACATTACCAATTATGTTTGGCTCTTATAGTTGAGTATCATTAAATCATAGTTCAAAGAGCTTCAAGTGGGCATCTATCTAATGTGCAAGGAGTGGCAGATGCTCAAGACCTTCGTTATTACCGCTCAACAAATATGGGTGTCTTTTTCTCCACATCTCTAGAGAGGCAAAGGCAAGCTAACCCCTTTAGAGTTTTGTCAATAGCTTCGCCAAAATAGCTAAAAATTACATTTCTTTATTTTAGTTATTTATTCTTTAAAAGTATTTCAACAGCCTAACAATTTTAGTTATTTACTTTCACTATTTTAATTAAATATTATTTTTTAAAGATTTATTTATTATTTTTCGAACATTTATATTTTTAAATATTTATTTTTTCTTAACGGTTATATTTTTGAATATTTATTTTATAATAACTGTCATATTTTTGAATATTTGTCTTATTCTAATAGTCAGTCTTTTGAATATTTATTTTATTCCAACAGTCATATTTATGAATATTTGTCTTATTATAACAGTTATATTTTTTTAAAATTTATCTTTTCTTAACAGTCATATTTTTGAATTTTTTTTTTTTTTCCTAACGATCACAGCAACTGCTTGGCACTCGATGGCTTGGTTTGACTTTGTGTTGCTCCCAATTCTCGTCCAATGCTTCAAAGAAATGAACATTTGCTTTGAGTGTGAAAAAAGAATAAAAATGGGAAGAGAAATAATATTTTTTTGTGAGTGAACAGTACTTATTAATTTTTTTTTTTTTGTAAGTGATGAATACTGTTCACTTACTAAACAAAAATCATCATTTGTTGAGGATATTGTGAAAGGTTTTTTTTTTTTGGTAGTTTTTTTGTGATTTAGTTCACTAAAATAGTTAAAAAACTATTTTAATAAATTTAGTAGGAATGCTCTTAGATATGCCGGAAAGTCAAACAACTACAAAAGCCAAAAAGCCCCACCTCATAACGACAACAATGGGAAAAAAAAAATGGAGGCCAATACCTTATCTCATAAATTCCCATAAAAATCATTCCATTTTTATGTAAGTTCATGAATAGCTCGAACTCAATACGTATACACTTGATTTGAGCTCTGGTGGGCATTAGAGGGATTACACTAATGGCGGCCCACTATCGATTGGGCCCATACCACACTCTTTCATCAGGAGCTTATCACCGATTGGGATCGAGATCAAAAGAGACGTCTGATCCTCTTTCGGGATTGAATCGCTGTCACAATTTGCAAGATACCGCCTATATCTGATTAGACCTGCATTTAAGGTGATATCTTCAGGCCGTATCCTGCATTTGGCGATTTTAGATTATGAGCACTGCTCACCCATCATGCTACAGTACTCGGACATAACCAACATCCCATCAACATTGAGGCCCGAGAGTTAGAGACCACCGCAATACGGCAACATATTGCATTCAGCCCAGCCAGCGCCATCCCTGGCCCTAGGATTAAAGGAGATGTGGGGCCCACTCCTTTGGCTTTATTAGATGCCTTAATGGGAGTCATAAGTAGATATAGGGCATGTTTGTTAACCTCTTCTCTCTTTTTCCTTCTCCTTTTTTTTTTCTCTCTCAAAACCAACACCACTTTTAATATTTCATTAATCACTTTTTAACAACATTTTTTACTTTTTATATCACATCACTCACTTTTTATTATTATTCAAATAAAAAACTCACTAGAAAACAAATTTTTTTTACTTTTTCATCCAAAAAATTTATAACATTGTTCTTACTTTATATCACATCATTCACTTCTAACACTATTCAAAACACATAAAAAAGCCAATGGCTTTAACAAACAAGCCCATAAAAACCACACTCGAACCAGGTGACATGACTTTTATCTCCTAATTCTCTTGCTCTAACCGAACCTCACCTTCGGTCCTTATTTTGCTTATATGCGATAACTAACTTAAGCATCGAAGTTATCTCCCGTTGGATTACTTTGACAAACTCTTTTTCATTACCTATTTTTTTGTAAGAGTTGCCTTCACCAACTGAAAATTGTCCCAATAATTTGACACCATCTATGGGAACAACTTTATTGTTTCCAAGAACATTTGAAATTGTGACTACAAGATCGTAGCACGCTAAAACATCGAGGGCAATTCTAAAACTTCCCCTTGGGGCAAACGCTATCCAAACTGTCGTGGTTAGGCTGCCCCCCACCCCGGGACAAGGTAAAGGAAAGGAAAAGCTTGTGGGGACTTCTAGAAACTTGGAGGCTCATATGCAACACATAGCCCGACATATTGAAACTCTTAAGCAACAAAGCGCCTTATTGTCACACTAGGCCCGACGCACCACTAAATTGGCGATGTCTTACCCTACTCTGAGGAGAGAGAAACCCTTATTCATCAATAGGCAAGTGGGGTCCTCTCATGATTCTAAGAAGGGGACCCCTCTGATGATGAAAACCCCACTTACGAAGAGGAGGAGTGCGAAGACGAAGATGAAAAGGATCACAAAGATGAAGAAGAGGAAAATGAAGGCAACGAGGAACAACACGGAGATTACGAAGAAGATAGACAGAGCAGGGCACAGCCTCATGGCCATTACAATGCGGAAGAAAGGTCTTACCAAGCAAAAAACCCTCCACAGATAAATCATCTAAGCGTAGTGGTCAGAAACTTGGAGGACAGGTATGAAGAAATGGCCTAGTAGGTGGAGGGGAAACAATCAATGGTAGATGGTTTGCTCCTAATACCAACCTTCCCCTTTACGAAGCGAGTAATGAGGTTCCCTTAGTCAAAGAAGTTCAAGATCCCCTACATCAGAATGTAGGACGAAAGCGGTGACCCCACATAACATTTGGAGACTTACCAGGGTCATTTCGTCCTCCACGGGACCCTTGGTGAAATAGCCTACCAGGCATTCCCCTTTACTCTCGAGGGAAGCGCACGAGATTGGTTTGGGAAGTTGCCTGCCAACTCAATTGGTGACTTCAATGACCTAGCGAGGATTTTATTGACCCAATTTCTTTGTGGGCAAGAATCATAAAATATCGTCAACTTATTTTTTGACTTTGAAGTAGGGGATTCTTAATCTCTTAGATCGCTAACAGCAGCTTCTTTTTTATTTTTACTAAATGTAGGAAATCAAACTACTTTTTGCTTGCATATTCAAATAAATTCCACAATAACTTATCTTATAATTTTCTTATACCAATTAAATCTTATTTAAATTAAATATTAGGGGAAAGAGAGAGGAAAAATAAAACATTTAAATATTGCTTTAAACAAATGTTAGAGGAAGTAAACATAGTAGTTAATTCTTCTGGATGGTGGGTAGACACTAGTGTAACTTGTCACATATGCGGTGATAAGACTCTTTTCAAAAAATATGAGAAAGTTGGTGACGAGATTGAACTCTATATGGGTAATTTAACTACCACCAAAGTATTTGGAAAAGGCATCGTAGAGTTGAAGTTTACTTCTGGCAAAATAGTTACTTTACTTGATGTATTTCATGCACCAGAAATTCAAAAGAATTTGGTTTCTGGTGGTCTTTTGTCCAAACATGGCTATAAGCTTGTATTTGAGTCTGACAAATTTGTCTTGACAAAAAATGGCATGTTTGTGGGCAAAGGATATGCCAAGAATGAGATGTTTATTCTGAATTTAATAAAAGAAAATGCTTCTGTTTATATTGTTGACTCTTTTTCATTATGGCATGCTATATTAGGTCATGTGAATTATGATTCTATTAATCGTATGGTTAAATTAGGCTTGCTGCCTTCTAATTTGCATGATGATAGAAATAAATGTGAAACTTGTTTTTAAACAAAATTGACTAAAAAATCATTTCCTGGTATTAATGGATCTTATTCGAATTTACTTGAATTGATTCATTCTAATGTATGTGATTTAAGTAGTAAAATTACTAGATGAGGTAAAAGATACTTTATCACTGTTATAGATGACTTGTCTAAATATGCTTATATCTTTTTACTTAGAACAAAAGATGAAGCTTTGGATAAATTTAAAATTTATAAGGCAGGAAGTTGAAAATTTTATTGATTGTAAGTTTAAGTCATTAAGGAGTGATAGAGGTGAAGAATATTTTAATAATGACTTTGACTGTTTTTGTGAGAATAATGGTATTATTCATGAACGGACAACACCTTATACACCTCAACAGAACAGTGTAGCTGAAAGAAAAAATAGAACACTCATGGATATGGTTAATGCTATACTTGATCATTTTGGTCTGTCTGAAAATCATTGGGGTGAAGCTATTTTTATGCAATTCACATATTAAATAGAGTGTCTTCTAAAAAGAATCACATGTCTCCTTATGAATTATGATTTAAATGTAAACCTAACTTAAATTATTTTAAATTGTGGGGGTGCCTAGCTTATGTTAGGCTGCCTGATCTTAAAAGATCTAAATTGGAATTTGAGACCAAAAACTTCTAAATGTGTTTTTGTCAGTTATGCTTCACATAGCAAAGCTTATCGTGTTTTGGAATTGGATTCTAATGTAATTATTGAATCAAGAGATGAAAATTTTTTTGAATTCAATACTACTAAAAACTCCAAGTTTTTTGAAGCAAGTACTTCTAATAATGAAAATATTTTTGAAAATATTGTTTTAGAAAATGAAGAGAATTTTGAAATAAGAAAATCCAAGAGAGAAAGAAGTTTTGATCCTTATTTTTTGACATACTTTATAAAAAACAACTCTCAAGATTGTGAATGAAGTTGATGTGTGTTTTAATTTGAATAATGAACCCTCTAACATGAAAGAAGCTATGAAATTTAAGAATGCCACATATTTATTTCTAACATGGCCCATGCCAAAGGCTACGTTCGGGGGAGGTTATGTTATTAGAAAGGCCCTCAAAGTCACGAAGGAGAGAATCAGTAGTCATTTCGTTCACTGAAGAAGATGAGGCGGGAGTATCGCACCCGCATGATGATGACTTAGTAGTAACAATTGCTGTGGCGATTGGCCCCAAAAGTGACAATAAAAGTGGGAATTTTGCCATCCATCGCATTCTTATTAAAGCTTTAAATAGCCATTAATTTTTTTTAAAATTTTTTTTTCATTGAGTTCCTAATATTTTAAAAACGTCATATTAATACTATCTTACCTCATTGTCACTATACAAACAACAATAATTGAAATGACCAGCGTCTTTCATATCCTATTAACATTTATACATTTTCATCCCTAATAGATAATACAATCGGTTAGGGATCACGTCTCATAAAGCCTAGGTCATTAGTTTAAATTTCCTTTCTCTCTTTCCTCTACTTGTGCTGGCGTGTAAAAAAGAAACATTTATACATTTTCTTAAATATTAAATTCAAATGCCTTCACCACTGAGGACGGTGATCTAGTGACACTTGAGTTCTTTGCGAGGGTCAAGGTCTCAAGGTCGAATCTCGAAATAAAAATCACTTGAAAATCACCCCATAAGCTTGAGTGTTGCTAATGTCTTTGGTGGAGCGAGTTTTAAGTTATGACTTGATTGGTCTTGAGGGAGCGCCTGCAGTTTTTACCGTTTAAACCTCTCCTGAGCGATGCCTTACGGGTAAGTGCTACTATAGTCATACCCAAATAAAGTAGCCACAATTGGTCATCCTCTCCTACCTTTTCTTTTCTCAAAAAAAAAAAAAAAATCACATGCCTTCATATATTTTAACTTACAACATATCAAAATTATAAAGATAAACACCCAAAAAAAAGTCTACCATATTATAGCCATTGTCATTCCCATAAAGATTATAAAACTTCAATAATTAAATTGAAACAATAGATAATTCAATGTGATACATCATCGAAAGACCGAAAAGCATATTTTAACCTATAAATGATTAAAATACAACCTTTTATAATCAGTGAACTCCGAAGGTAACTTTTATTTGTTGGTGGAGTTACTCAAGGCCCTTGTTTCTATTGCTAAATTCTCTCTCTCTCTCTCTGTAATGGAAGCCTCTATACCGTTAACGAACCTTTACAGCGCAAAATTAAAGCAAGCGACGCTGCTATGGCTAGATGGTTTCAGAGAGGCCTGTTGTCTTCACCGGGTCTTCATTCTCTGCCGCAGGTCCCTTCCCTCTCTATTTCTCTCTCAAATTGTTAACTTTCCTTGCACGCCTTTATTTCTAATCGCCCTTTGCTTTCCGTTTGGCTGACGAGAAAATATATGAAAATAGAAAAAAGTAAGGAGTTCTCGATTATGTAAGAAAACTAGGTTCCAAATTTATACTTTTAAAATATTGTGGCAGGTCGAGAAAGCTTTTGATCAGAACGGGGCAATGTTTTCTTCTGAATGGGTTTATTTTCTTAGGAAGGTAATCTATTTTCTTTCCTCTATAAATTGTTTAATTGGATAAAAATTTTGATCTCAGTTTCATTTAAAATCATTTGTAGTCTTTTCGGTATTCCAATATTGCAGTTGATTAGAAATTTTGGTTGCGGCAATATTTGAGCTGAGCATTGAATGTTCAAACTTGAATCATTTAATTTTATTTCAAACACTATTCGAGCTTATTGCGGAGCTAGATATTCTGTTTAAGCTTGGTTCATTTATTTTTCGAATGAATTCGAACTTGATCATAAGCATATGAATTAATTTATTCATTTTGTATATAAGGTAAATATCATAATTGTTTATCTTTGTGTAATATATCAATTATTAGTTAATTAATTATTGTTAAAATTTTATCATTTGAATTAATTAAATAAATTAACTTGAATTTTAAATAATCCAATTTTGAGTTTATATAAATGTTTTATAATATATATATAAATTCATTATGCACATATACAAACACACGCACACACTTTTTTATTGATAAGTAAACAAATTGCTATTGAAAGCGCAGAGCGCAATCCTGGTATACAGAAAGTCTACAAGAGACACGCCTAAATAGTAAAGAGAAAAGTACAAGAAAGTTATTTAAACTAAGCACTAAGGGAGCTAAATAAGTAGCTGTCCAAGAAAAAAGATAATAAAATAAGGACCTAAGCTCCTCTAAAGTCTTTTCTTAGTCTTTAAAAGTTCTATCATTTCATTCCCTCTAAAGCCACCACGAAAAGCAAGAAGACACCATCTTCCACACTACAACACTCCGATAACGCCCACCCGTCCACTAACAAGTGAATAAGTCACCTACCCGAAGAGGCATAACCCAAGACAATCAAAAACGGCAAAATGACATTCCATAAGGCGCAAACAACCTCACAATAGATAAGAAGATGGTCTACTGACTTCCTATTCTTGTTGCACAAACAACACCTATTCACCACAATGATATGTTTCTTTCTAAGATTGTCCATGGTAAGAATCTTCCCTAAAATCGTTGACCAAGCAAAAAAAGCTACTTTTAAGAGAACCTTAGTCCGCCAAATACTCTTCCAGGTGAAAGAAGCAACATCCTTGCAAGCAAGGACCATGTAGAAGGATCTAACATCAAACTTCCCTTTGTGAGAAGGGACCCACCGAAGCTTGTCATCCCCTTCCCTTCTCTCTTTATGAGAATACAACAAAGTGTAGAAGGAAGCCAAGACATTCACCTCCCAATCGTGTGCCGTTTGAAAAAAGCTGACATCCCACTGAAGGAAACCACTAGAAAAGTTCAAGTGAACTGCAACACATGCATTCTTATTGCGAGCAAAGCCATATAAAACCGGGAAAGCTTCCTTAAGGGCTAACTCTTCGCACCGCACATCATCCCAAAATCTAATCTTGGACCTGTCTCCTAGCTCAAATATGGTATGGCTACAAAAAAGACTCCAACCCTTCATGATATTCTTTCAAAAGCCCCACCCCATGCAGCACAGTGGAATCAAAAGAACTCCACCCACCCCAATCACTATCAAATTTAGCATCCACAACAATTCTCTACGAAGCATCTCTCTCATGCACATAATGCCACAACCACTTCTCTAAAGGGCCTTATTGAAGATCCTCAAGTTCCGAATCCCAAAACCTGCCTTAAAAATAGGAGAGCAAACCTTGGACCAACTAACCAGGTAATATTTGAATTCTTCACCTACTCCACCTCATAAAAAATCACAATGGAGTTTCTCTATACGATTACAAACACGCACACACACGCACGCACATATCCATATATATTCACAAACATACTCATGTACACATAAATCCTAAAACTAAATTTACAGCAACAATAACTCAAGTTATACATATCATATTAGGAAGAAAATTTCCTTTTACTTAAAATGTTCTTATTACAAAATTAAAATAATACTAAAAAAATTGTAAAAATGAAGTTATACGAGCTTTTCCGAGCTGAGTCGAGTTTATCTGAGTATGCCTATTTTAATATTCGAACATATTATTGTGTTCACAAATGACTCATTTATTATTTGAACCGATACCGAATTGAGTTTAATCGAGCTGAGCCGAACCTAGCCGAGTTCACGAGCGGCTGGGCTCATCTTACATCCCTATGTATAATATATTTGATCCATTGGGTAATGCTATGTGCTTATACTAAAAGTTGGGCAATTGGATAATTTGCCGTATTTAAATCGTCCATAACTGTGATCCCTGCACAAGGTCTGCACTATCTTTTGCTGTCATACCACCCCATGAGGTAGATGGTAGTTGATCCCATCAATTACAAGGTTTATTTGCGACCTTGCAGACTTTACTATTTAACTTTCTCCATGGTATAGCGGGTGCCCACTGCCCAAAAGTTCGTTCTTCTTTCTTTGTTTTCTTCTTTAGGAAAATCCTGAAGAAGAAAAGGAAAAAACGAAAAAGAAAAAAAGAACTTGCTTGGGTGGGTTTCACTGATGAGAAGAAACTTTGGTGGCCAAAATGTGGCCTATGTAATCAGATCTTTGCAGCACGTAGTTGGATAAGACCATGGATATGATATTTCGACAGATTGAAGATTGTTTGACAGATATACAACAGTATTTCGTCCATGTATTCATCAGAGAACATATTTCTTGTACAATGATGGGAAAACACGAGACTGGCCTTAAGAAATCATAAAAATGATGCTTAATGAAGCTGCTTTTAAAATTCGAAAGGGAGCAACAAAATACACACAAAAGGGAAAACAAGAAGAGGAAGAAGAATAAGCATCAGCGATTGTCAATTACATGAAACTGAAACCTTATATGGAGTGGTTTATCTCATTCTATTGACTTAAATACCCTAGCATGATTACCTGAATAAAAAAATAGACTGTGAACTTAAAAATACTTGCTGCACACGCATGTCATAGTAGGTAAAATTCCATTTATTCATGCAGGCGAAATTAATTTGTGTTATGAATTTTACTCTTCTCCCTAGGTAATTTCACTAATTAAGCTTTGCTTTTTTGCTTATAAGTAATCTAAGCAAAGATAGCTTTCAACAATTTTAGAAACGGGGGGGTGGGGGCACAGCCTCTAATAGATCTCTCTATTTAATGCCTTATATTACATGTACCATTTGTTTGTGATTATTGGTATAAAAAATGGAAATGTATTCATCTAGTGGTTTCTAGCTTGCTTTTCATACATATTTTACAGTTATTTGGGCCTTTGTTTCTCAATTCCAACCTACTGTGTTAGTTGATGCATTAATGCTTCTGTTGGTTGTGAAAGCAGTGTATTTTTATCATGCATGTCATGCTCTAAGAATTTAAAATATCTTCAATATCTCTGTGCAGTATGTTTGTCCTCAACACAGTTGTCATCCCAATGCTCCACTGGATATTACCTGATCAGAGCTCACAGTTTAGTTCTCAAATAGCATGCTCATTTGGCGGCATTTTAAAATTTTATTCCTTCGTACGTCTTGGACTCATACAACTCTTTTATGTAAGTATCAGTATCATGTTTATCATTTTGTACCCTCAATTATGTAGCTTTTTTAATAATCATGTCAGGAATGTCTCATAGGTGGCTTTTATATGTACTATTTATAAGAGGAAACTGGATATTTGCATTGTTTTCAAAAGACCTTACGGGGTAAATAAGTTAGCATAACTATAATTTTGTGCAAAAGAGAAGGATATGATGAAAACCCACATCAAATGCGTATGTTACCCATAAAAACCCATGTAAAGGATACCAAAAAGCACAAATCCATATGGGCTGCCAGAGCCAGCTCAAATTTTAACAGCCCACTCTTGTAAGCATGATCAAATGCTTTCCTGTAAAGATGCTCTCTCAGCTTTAGCTACAATGGAAAAACAGATCTCATTTCTATCTAGAGTCCCAAGCTGAGGTTCTAATTGTCTGTGAATGACAACTTTTTGTCTCACAAGAGAAATCTAAAGAGGTTTGATTCTCAATAAATAGAAACTAGATATTTGCCAAGATGAACTCAGAAACTCAATCTTTTCTCTGATGTTATAAAGCTACCAAACTACATTTTGATCTTCATAGCTGTCACCATCAAACTATCTGGGTGTTTTGGTTAAAGGTTACTACAAAGTCCAAGTGACTTAAATTGTTATGCAGAAACTATTTTTATATTGTGACCCACAAACAAGTTTCTAACATATTAAGACGACTCCATCTAGACTGGATCATTAAAACTAATAAAATAAACTATAATCTTAGCCCCCCATTGGTTTTGGTGCCAATCTGACTTTTGCTGACATGCTTTTTTCTACTCTTGTGAGATTTCTCCTCCCTTTATAATATTCTGCCTTTTAATATATATAGTTTAAACTAAAGAACCTTACTCATCGCAAACTTATATGTTTTCTTACATATGGTTACCATGCATTTCTTGTTGTTTCAAAATTCTGATGATTGATTTGCATACTATGTTGAAGCTGAAGAATCAGGTTCCCTTTTTCTAGCATGGTCAACTATCCATGCTTTCTGACTATGTTGACTAATGATGACTGTTTTTAAGAAAGAAATCTCTTATGCTATTCACCTAGAGAATTTCTTAGTGATGGCTAAAGAATTATGAAAAGATGCCATTCTCAGGAATTATTGATTAAAAGTACCTCAATCAACTTCCTGATCAAGGTTGTAACTTAAGATTGCAAGGATGCTATACACCCCCTACCCCTTTCCTTATTTTGAGCGAAAGGCATAATGTTTTTGTTTTCCCTAACAACAAGATGAGAATAGAATGACATAGTTGACATAACTTGTTGACATGGCTCAGGCGATGAAACAACATATTTATTTGTGGCTTTTGTTCTATATGAAAAAAAAAAATTATTTCTCCATCAATTCCTTTGTTAACTTTCTTTGATAGTAATCATTTATCTGATCATAACTTGCAGGTCTTTTGGTTCTACCCATTGTATGTGTTCAGCTTAATTCTAAGCAATATCTGGTACTGTTCTTCCTTTCTGATGGCTATGTTCTGTGGTTTATGTATATCTCTGATTGTTTCAGCTTGGTGCCTATAGCTATGAGTTGGATCTGGGTAGGCTATATGTTTTCATCTTTGAATGACCGTAATCATGCATTGTCATTTTTTTTTTTTTATAAGAAATCGAAATTTTAATAAATAGTGAAAGGGCGCAACCCAAGTAAACATGAAATATACAAGAGAGATACCTAAACATAAAAAGAAAAAAGATTAAGAAAATCCTGAAAGCTAGTCAAATGAAGACAATCGAAGGTTGTTGTCCAGTGATAAAGGGTTTTGAAGAAGAAGGCCTTAAGCTCCACCACCGATCTCTCGCAATCCTTAAAACAACAATGATTTCTTTCTCTCCATATACACCACATTAAGCATGATAAGATCATCCTCCACACTGTTAGATGGCCCTTCCAACAAGCGAAGAGATCCACTACCCATCGAGGCATGACCCATTTTAACCATAAAGGTTGAAAATAGAACTCCATAAGGCATAAACAGTTTCACAATGGAGTAGAAGGTGATCTACAAAGTCCCTACTCTTTTTGCACATGTAACAACAATCTATCACTATGAGATGCTGTTTCCGTAAATTATCCATAGTGAGGATCTTTCCTAAAGCGGCCGAGCAAGCAAAGAACATTACTTTCGAGGGAACTTTACTCTGCCAAATATTTTTTCAAGGGAAAGAGTCATTGTCATGGGGAGTAAGGACATTATAAAATGATCTGGCATCAAGCAACTCTCTCTTGGAAGGGGCCCAACACAACTGGTCTTCACCGCCCAATCATAGCCTGATGGAATACAACATATTAAAAAAAGTGGTGAAAAAATTCACCTCTCAAGCATGTGCCACTCTAATAAAATCAATATTCCATTGAGGAGAGTCACTAGTAAGCTGTAAATGATTTGCTATTAAAGCATCTTTGAAACAAGCCAAACTAAAAAACTCTGAAAACATTGCCTTAAGGGACTGCTTCCCATACCACACATCATGTCAAAATTTAACATTAGAGCCATCCCCCACCTCTAGTTTAGTGTACCTAGAGAACTCCCCAACCTTTTTTGATAAATTTTCATAAACCAACTCTATACAACCCATTAACCTCACCAGAACACCACTTACCTCATAAGCTACCATATTTACAATCCACTACCTCTCTCCACAAAGCTTCTCTCTCAAAAGCATTGTGTCATAACCATTTTCTCAAGAGAGCTCGGTTAAATAGAAGTAAATTTCTCACCCCAAACCCTTAAAAATAGGAGAACAAACTTTGGATCAACTCACCAGTGATATTTGAACTCCTCACCAATACCACCCCACAGAAAGGCCCGCTGTAACTTTTCAATGTAGGGATCGGAAAAAGAGACAAGAAATAGGTAGGCATATTAGGCATTGTGCTTTTAATCAAAGTAATTTGGTCACTCTTTGACAAATACAAACTCTTCCAACTGGACAAACAACGGTCTACCTTCTTAATAATGCCACCCCACATAGATTTGGCCTTGAAAGGAGCTCCCACCGGAAGACCTAGATACTTCATAGGCAAGGGAGAAACCTGGCAGCCCAAAATGTGTGCCAAACCTTCTACATTATTGACATTGCCAACAAGGACCAGCTCTAATATAGCCAGCTCGATCTTCAAACTTGAGACAACTTCAAAACACAAGAATAGGCATCACAAATAATGGACGTGATCTGGCTTTGCTCCACAAAAAAACAAGGTGTCATCCGCAAACAGGATATGAGAGATGTTAAGCCCATCAACATTCCTAGACCCCACAAAAAAGCTTGATAACAAACCCCCATTCACTATAATGGAAATCATTTTACCTAAAGCCTCTATAACGATGACAAATAGCAAAGAAGACAAAGAATCTCCCTATCTCAAGCCACGAGAGCTACTAAAGAAACTCGCTGGAGTTCTGTTGACCAAGACAGAGAAACAAATTGAAGAAATACAATGAGTTATCTACTTACACCATGTCTCCCCAAAACTGCCCCTCCTCGGCATATACAACAAAAAACTCCAATTCACGTGATCATAAACCTTTTCAATATCTAATTACAAATCAGACCTGATTGCCCAAATTTGATCCCAATATCAAGGCATTCATTAGCAGTGAGAACCGAATCTAAAATTTTTCTACCCCCAATGAATGCATTTTGAGAGTTGGAGATCATCTTCTCCAGAATGTAACGACCCAAAAAAAAACACTAGCCCCATCTGCGTTATCACCCCAAAAGAACTAGTCAATTTAGGTTTTTTCTAGAATTATTTATAAAATCCAGTTTCACCTAGTAAGTAAGCAAGCAATGTGGGACTTAGCATCTACGAGTATCTCTTAAACCACATACTCTTTATATGAGCTACTCATCTTCCCAATATGAGACCGAAGTGTTACAAACTCCCCCCTTAAACTCTGATGTCCTTGTTAGGGCCATGTCATGCGGTGTTGATAATACCACATGGCGCATTACTAAGTGGCTCTAATACTATTTGTAACGACCTAGAAAAAAGTGTTAGCCACATATGCGTTATCACCCCAAAAAGACTAGTTAATTTGGAATTTTCTTATAATTACTTATAAAGCTCAGTTTAGTAAGTAAGCAATGTTGGACTTAGCATCTATAAGCTTCTTTTATTACCTACATACTCTCTATATGAGCTACTCATCTTCCTAATATGAGTGGAGTGTTACAAAGAACCATTTTCAACTTGTTGGCAAGAACTTTGGCTACAATTTTGTAAACTCCTCCCACAAGATTGATAGGGCAAAAATTCATAATATCAATAGCCCCGACTTTTTCAGAATAAGAGCAATAAAAGTGGCATTAAGGCTTCTTTCAAACTTGCCTCTAACATGAAAATCATGGAAGGCCTTCATCATATCATCTTTTATAACATCCTGGCATGCATTGTCATATGAAGTGCTAGTAAACGTTCCATCTTATTAGTAAGCATTTAGAGTTCTGTGGCTTCTAATCACATTACTTGTTACATCACATTGAGGAGAGGCTGAAGTTTTGCTACAAACTTTGGAATGCCATATTCTTTTCTTGGGATTTGTGTTGCATGTACTGATCTGTGGAGGCTGGATTATGAACTAATTTACAAGACCCTTGCTAGGTCCATTGTAGTAATTAGATGGATTCTTGTATATATCCTTTGTACTATGATTGTTCCTCTCTGCGCTTATTAATGATATGCGTTATATATATATAGATATATTACTTGGGTGAGACTTGTGATGATGGTATTCTCATTTTTATTTTATTTTTTCTATAAAAAAAAATATGAGTAAGCGAGGTGGCCTTTTTTTTTTTTTTTTTTGGAAAAATATAAAGGCAGTCCTTGTGGTTTCATTAAGTTTCAAATAGTTTCTTGGGGTTTAAAAAGTGACTAAAAACTCCTAGGGTAAGCAAAAAACACAAATAGGTCCATGCACGCATTTTTCGTTTGCAAATTGGACAAAATTTGTTAATGTGTCATGTTAGCACCAATAATATTGTGACTTGTGTCCTTTAGAATAAAAAATTTAAAAATTTAAAAATTTAAGAAACATAAACAAAAAAAAAAAAAATTATAAGAAGAAAAAGCAAAAAATAGAAAAAAAAAGGGAAAAAAAAAAGGGGCGGTTCCCTTTTGGCAAGCCAGAGGGTGTGGCCGAACAACCCCAAGGCCATGGGGGTGGTTCCTTCCAGCCGGCCTCTCTGCTAAACCTTCACAAAAAATCTCCAAATTTTACCATTAGAGAAAACCCATTTCCATGTATTTGAAGTCCTGGGCACCTCGATGGGGGTGAAAATATCGTCTTTGAGTAGAGAATTGGTGTTTCTGATTCTCCAATTTCCTGAGGAAGAGAAGTTCAAGGAAATTTTGGTTTTTTTTTTTCTTCCATTTTTTTTCCTGTTGTTTTTGTTTTTAAATTTTAAATTTTTTGTTTTTGTTTTTATATTTTTATTCTAAAAGATACGTGTCACAATATTATTGGCAGTTACATGACACATTAATGGATTCCATCCAATTTGCTAACGGAAAACACGTTCAGGGACCTATTTGTGTTTTTAGCCTACCCTAGGGAGTTTTTAGTCACTTTTTAAACCCCAGAGAGCTATTTGCAACTCAGTGAAACTACATAGAATAATTTTTATTTTTATTTTTGGTTCAAATTCAATGTTTCCCATGCATTCCCTCTAAAGCTTAATTATTTGTTTATCTGATCTGTAGCTTTAAAAGAATGTCTTCATTCAGGTACAATGACATTGCCAAGTTTGGTTTTGCTGCTATGGGGAGATCTGGGCCTTCTGGAGTGGAACCCTCAAGCCCAAGTGAGTCAATAACTGCAAAAAGTACAGCTCCTACAGAAAGACTTGCTGGCCTGGGAGGGTAAGTTACTATTGATCACTGATGGTGTTTAAATGGATTCTTTACTGCTGATTGCAGGCACTTATTCACAATTAAAAAGTTGCACAATAAAATTTTAAGGTTCATTTGTTATTGTTCACACAGGGTCATGGTTGGAATAGGAGAGCAGGTGTATTCAGTTCTTCTTTTGAGCTTCTTCTTCTTAGAGGTGAAATATATCTTTGTATTATTTTTGTTGTGTGCGTTTGTCTGTGTATATATGTATATTATATTCTGATGAAGCTGTTACTGCCTTTTTTGTTTTACAATTCTTTTTTAAGCATATTATACCCTTGGATACACATATCATCTACAATGAACTTAACGTCACTTTGTTATCTCTATACTTTTTGGATGACAGATATGATACTTTTTGACAATTGTCTGCAGGTTTTCGCTACAGGATTTGTACCTTATGTAGGGAAAGTTCTCAATTTCCTACTTCTATCCTGGATGTATGCCTACTACTGTTTCGAGTATGTTTTGCATGTAATCTGCTGGTCTACATGTTGTACTCACAATTGTTCAGATAATACTAACTAAGCTTTTGAACTTATTAGATACAAATGGAACTTTTCTGAAGTGGCTTTGGACAAAAGGCTGGACTTCTTTGAATCTAACTGGGCATTTTTTGCTGGTTTTGGTAATATACTTTTCAGTGGAGTCAATTGCTTAATTGGATTTGCTTAAGTATATCTGTTAGTTTTTTCACATGGCAAAATATGCTGTTCAGATACACCTGGCTTCCCTTTAGTTGTTTGCTCTGTAGTTTCTCATATGAGACAATCCATGATTACTGATCTTAAGTATCAAACCTGGAGAGTAATTAGCCATGTGGCTTCATGGTTAGGAATTGAAGCTGACTTGATAAATTGTAGCACCAGTTTCCGCAATGCTGAGAGAGAAAGGTTTAGTATTTGACATAACTAGTTGAGTCAAGTTTTTATAATTATGGCGTGCTTTAATGAAAACCATTCTATACTGGCTAATGAAATAAATATCAAGCTGTGGGTGTGAGGAAACCCAAGACTTTATTGTTTTCAACAGGGAATTGTGTCTAGAACTGCTGCGTACCCTGACTTAAATTATTTTGCATTGTACGATGTACTTAAATCTATGAAGAATATCTGTTTACTAACAAAAAGGTTTGCAAGTGTATCAAAATATGGAAAATGAACTGCATAACAAGTAATCTATGTGTTTGTGCTTATGTTTTCTTCACATATAAAAATGAAACTGAATGTTTCAGTGAGGTTCTTTCTAAAAATTTTAGATCATATTTGGTACTTTCTGAGATGTGGATGGGATATCTATCATTTTGAACATTTATTAACTGTTCTGATGCTTCAATCTTAAAAAAAAAAAAAAATGGAAAGAAAGAAAGAATAAGCATGTAGATCTGCAAGGACGAGTGCCTCCTTTAGTCATTGTTGCAGGATCTCTTCAGCACCCAATGACTGAAAATCTAAAGATTTTGGTACTGGTTTAGGGGAAACTAACAGATCTGGTTAGGTCTGTACGGATTAGGTTCATAGTTGTGTTTGGGGCTGGGATATCAGTATATAGGGCTGGAATAATCTGAGTAAAGGGGACGGAGCACAGCAAACAGCAAGATAATAGAAAAGAGAGAGAGAGAGAGAGATCAAGTTCTTGAGCATCACACCCAAGATAAAGCTGATCACATATCAAACAAACATATATGTTTTTACTTCATTAATTACATTCTTAAAATACCAATAGGCCTTATGTAAGTGTTAGTATCCTCTCAATTTCAAGTGAAATGGAGAGGAGTCATTTCATGGTTAATATTTTATTTTGTTATATCCAACGGTGTCCATAATCACCATGTGGCAACATATACACCATTAGGTCTGTAAAATCTAATCTTGACCATGAAATTCTTCTTTCCATTTCACTTGAAATTGAGTATCCTATTCCGGTGTCTACCTCCTATTTTGGTGTCTACTTATCCAATTTTGCATTCACTTCTGAAAACATTATGAAGCCTTACATAGGCCTCACACATAATCAGGCTCTAGTAACCAGTTGATGTGAACAATATGAACATACCAAAATGCCCTCATCTTGAAAATGTTATAGTATTAATTAAATGATTAAATTCACCAATTTCTTTTAACTTAAGCATTTGGGATAAGTGGTTATTTAACGTATCAAAGCGTAGAAAGATCCATAAGGGGCTTGTTATTCCGTTGTTTCACCGGTCAAAAGTAGAGCATTTCCTTCCATTGTCAAACCGTAGCATTGTGCTTCGGTAATCTCTTTCTTCTGTTTATTTCATATGAATCATTCCACACATTAGGATAATCGTTCCACGATCCTTTCATTGGTCAGAAAGGGTTCGTGGGACATAATTTCACCTATAGTCATTAAAGTGGTCTTCACTAGTTAGAAGCCACTGCCAGTTGCTCCATGAAAGGGCTTCGTTCTCCTTCACAGTGATTGTCTTGGTTCGCGCAACGTCCTAGTGCATCCAGAATAGGCTATTGTGCTCCACCTTCAATGGTTCTGTGTCACCACGGGCTCAAGTTGTGGTTCCAACGAACTAGATCATGTGTCATGGGCTCAAGTTGCGGTTCCAACCCACAAGTTTTCTTTCAAAAGCCCCACCATTTAGTGATCCTATCTTTTGACTCATAGTAGGCTTGTCTTCGGCCTATAGTAGGTCTTGTGTTCAACACATAGTCGGCCCAATTATTTGGCCGCCATCTTGTTGCCACTTCTCGGCGGCCACCTCTCGGCCTATCGCCGCGGGAATCTCATCTACTTCATCAACGCATTTGAAGGTCGAGCTCATGTTTATAAATTGGTCATTGCCGCACTAGATCTACTTCAAAAAAAAAAAAAGGAAAGAAAGAAAGAACAAAAACAGCCCAAAAAAAAGTCAATTGTTTTTTTTTTCCAAACTCAAGCTTCCACCTTAAGTTTGAGGGGATGTTACATTTTTCCTTATTAGAATATTTACCATTTATGTTTGATTGTAATCAAATCCTAGATTACCTTTATTGTATTCCCTTCACCTACCCCATTTTCCCTATAAATAGAGTAATATTGTATTGTAACTTATTCAAGACAATAAGATCACAATGTAGCCCTAAGGGGCAATTCTTAGCGGTGGACGTAGGTCTCTAAGGCGGAATTGCCCCAAAATCTTTTTGTCTCTCTTTTCTCTCTTGCTTTTGCTACTTTTCTCTCATTTTCATTTTATCACAAATTTCTACATGGTATCAGAGCAAAGGTTCTGAGTTCGAATCTTATTTCTGTCATTCGCCTCTCATTTTAATTAAATATTCTACGTGTTGAGCCTCACTTAATCCCTCATAAATATTCAAGGATGCTTGAGCAGTCTTGAAAAAGATGAAAAAAATAGGAAAACTAATACAACTTATTTCTTGTCAAATTCCTAATGACAAAACCACAATTTCTTATGTCTTCTCACAGAGGTCTTTCTATTTGCTTTCCTCTCATATATTCATGATTTTGGTGGCCTGTGCAACAACATTATTTTCTTTAATGGTTTTCCAGGAAGCCCTTGTGTTCTGGCTATATTCTTTTTCTCACCTCTTGTGGGCTATGGGGTTATGGCTATACTCTTTCCACTGGTACATTTAACGTTTCTCTTTTTGGTTGATTATTGTTGGATTTAGATTATTTTCCTCTTTCCTTAAGTTCAATTTTGCTTTTTGGTTGACGTTGTGTCTTTCAGTTTGTCCTAACTGCAACAGGCTCAGGGGCTGAACAGGATATTTCTTTCCAAAGAAGAAAATGGAAAGGTGTTGGATTGGGAAGGCTTCCAATATTTTATGCAGCAGACACTTTGTCGTAAGCTATCCAATTTGCTCATTGTCTCTTTGCTCAAAGGAAGTTGCATGTTGAATTGCTATAAACAAGATGTTGCAAATATAATAGAAAATACAATGGACCAGTTCAGATATTATTTGGGCAACCTTTAAATTCACTTCCCATTTTGTGGGTCATTAGCAACCTTTTTTATTTTTTGGAAATGTTGACATTCAATTTATATACCTATGATTTAAACAGGGGAACTAGATTAGACAATTATTTTGTTAGGTTCTTAGGAAATTTTGTGGATGATTTTTCTGGCAGTTGCCAAAGATCCCACATCAAAGAAGTAAAAGATAAATGATTTTCTTTCTGAAAGAGGTGCATGAATATACTACAAATTCTATACTAAATCAGCATCCTCTTGTGTGCTGTAGTGGAAGAAACCACTTCTATTTTGATAAGTCTGTCTTGTCAATGGACTTGCCCTCTGGTAAACTGTTTGCAATTTTGTTCTAAAATCCTTTGGGGCTTTAAAGACTTTCTGAAGTATACCCATTTCAATTTGTGCTGCCATACTTGGAATAGAGTGGACTTCTTTAACTGTTCTTTACAATTCATTCGTTATATGGCACTGATATCAAGAAATAATCCAACAGCACCGACATTCCAAGAAAGGAGGCATAAATTATTTTGGGTATGGAAGAAACCCAACTACTTTCTCTCTTCTCTTCTGCCCTGATGCCAAATTCTAAAGCCCTCTAACACACCTAGAAATTGGCGAAGCCTTGGATATGCCTTCCTTTAAATCACCGGTCTCTGCTTGCCACCTACCACAGCCACCATGTCAACTCTATATCGACCTTTATCTTGATCTCTTTCAATCAAGCAGAGAGAGAGAGAAGATAAAGACCTTAGATTTTGATAAGTGATCATCTAGTGGATTGGCCCAATTTAAGCAAGTTTGAGGGGCTTAATCCATCTTCGGAGGCTCACTCACATATGCTCACGCGCGCACACACAAATATAAATATGCACATATATGTAAAAATAACATTTTTTTCATTTAGTTTTTATGTTGGTGGGGGGTTGGTTATTCGAACTTCTGTACTTGTTAAGATTGGTGAAGATATTGGCCTGGGCCAATGATTCCTGGAAGCTTATGACAAAGTCATTTTAGATATAGGCATATGCAATTTAAGAACTTATATAGAATTATATGGTAAAAACATGATTTTCGAGTTGCAGAAGACTCTAGGCTTGGACTTTTGATGATGTGTTGAAAGAACATATATCTGCAAAGCACGTTTAATGAAATTCATGCTAGCATCTTGTTAGTAGTGCAAAGAGATTGGTTTTTGTTGATGTCATATTCTACAATCCTTCAAGAAGGAAAACTGGTATTGTTTGAACTCTTATACTGTGAGACTAATGCTCTGCATGTCTTAATTGGACCGTCTTCTGCAGGCTGCGGGTGTTATCTTTCTTGCCCTTGGAACCTCGGGACCTGATGCAAGACAATAAGGCACATTAAGAAGTTATGGCAACAGTTAGTTTTCAGTTGATAGAAAGCATGCTTCAACTGCACAAGGATCCGCTCTATTTCATGATCAGGATTTAAAGTTAGTGCATCTAATAGTGTATATGATACCATATTATTTAAACTTTTGAAAAGACGTGCCAACACTGATATCATGTACACTATTAGATGCATCAACTTGCCATTCAAAGATCTCTTTATGTATGCCTTGCAGTTTTCTTGGAAATTATATACGAATTCATATTGTTAATTTCATTTTGTAATGTGACAAGAAAAGGTGTTCTCCAAGCACATTAAGCACGATAGTTGGAGATAAAGCATTAGAACAACCTAGATGTTTAATTCTGTTTCTGGTGTACAGAAGGGTTCATACTTCATATGTACAGTAATTTTTTCATTGCTATACAGCTTGTTCTGCCTATTGCTTAAATAATTTAATAGGGGAAGAAGATGAAGTCACGGGTTCATTTCTAAATGCAATGAGTTGTATTTGGCTGGCAATAATAATAATTAATAAAAAGTCTTTATAAATAATGGAATGGATGTAACATATTTACAGTTGTGTGCACTGTTTGCATAGTTTTATTGGCATAGCAGATCCCTTTCTTGAGTATGTTTTATTATGTAAATTTTTTGTTTGATCGGAATTTGCTTAAATAGAATTAGAGGTCCAAAACGAGGCAAAAGGCTTAACTAATATTCTTTCACTATCTACATTTCCGGTTGGTTGGGACGTTGTGGTTGTATAAATAGATAAATATTCGACCTAATCAGAACACTGTTTTCTTTAGTATCGTAACTTTTACACTCAATCTGAGAATTAAAAGAATATTTTGATTTAAGGTTATAATAAGGGCCTAACATTATGAGATGGATACAGGAAGTAGAAGGTATTATTCTCTCCCGTTGTTTCGACATAAAATATATTTTTATTTAAAAGCATTTTTTAGTCGAAAACATTTTGTGTAAAAAGTGACTCTTTTTCATTGTTTGTTTGCAACCTTGAAAATGGTTCAAAAAACATTTTCTGTTCGGCGTTTGGCTCGTATGGAAACTCGTCAATTATTTTCTATATTTTCGTATAATCTGAGAAGATGTGAGGAAGAAAGATAGCAAAGAGGAGTTTCAGAGGAAAAAAAATGTGAGAATAGAAAGCCTTCGGGAGGGGAGAGATTGAGATTCAATGCAATTGTCTTTGGACAAACAATTGTGAGAGAGTTTTTATGAGACTCACTTATCTGGACAGGTGTTCAGACAGTTTGAGACCTGTTCGAGTAAGTAAACCCTATAAATGACCTTTTCACAATTGCGTGCATGAGATGTGAAAGTGGCTGAAAATGGTTTACGCCTCATCAAGGTTATTTTTCTTAATTGATTGAAAACATTTTAAAGTTGCCAATATTTTAGCAGCGTCAAACACTAAAAAAAAATAATTTAAAACAAATCTTTTTACACCAAAACAAACTAAAACTCTCCAACATATGTTAGATTCATTTTAATTCACTCTTTTCGTCTCCAGTCTCTGCTCTTGGGTTCCCCCAGACTTCTTGTTTTTCCTCCTGATTTAGTCCTTCGCTGGGTTTTCTTTTGTTTTAAAGCTTTTTGTTTTTTCGCCCTATTTGGAACTTTCTTCAGAATCTGCTCGGTAGGTGCAACCCCTGTCGCCACTAGAAAGCCTAGAGAACCCAGCAATGGTAGCCACTGTTTATTAGGAAACCAGTAGTAACAGTACTAACAACAAGACAACACTCAAGAGGAAAAAATAATCATAATAATAATAATCGCTTAAATATATAATATATATAATTACTATAATAACTAATAATAAAAGAAAAGATGTCACTATGAGAAGAATTGGCAAGGACATGGGCAAGATAATGAACCCTGACAGCTTGTATGGTATCCAACATGCTCAAAAGCAAGGAGATAATATACTTAATTGGCAACCTTTCCTCTTAAATAATAGTAATAATAATAATAAAAACAACGCATTAGTCATTACTACCAACTCACGGCAATTAATTAATTTTTTTTTTTAAGAAAAAAATCGAATATGGAATATATTTACTATAATTGTTATCACATAATCTTAAAAGTTAATTAAAATATTTAACTATAAATTTCTTCCTCATGATGGCCTCCATTCACATAAATTATACTATTACCAAGTAGCAAGCTCCAAAATTGTTGATTTGACCTATTATTGTTGACAAACTTAGCCACTAATCAAGAAATAGAGTTGTTACTATTGTTATAACTTTTACTGTAAATTTTTTACAAATTAACGTAATAATTTACATGATATTTATTATATAAGCTATTAAAATATGAACTGTTATATGAAAATTGACATGATATTTATTACATTTACAAATTAAAGTAGTAATTCATGTGACATTTATTGTGTGAGCCACTAAAATAAAGACAGTAAAATAATAATTCATGTGACACTTATTTCTATAAGGGGACGTTTGGCAAGAGAGGGGATTGTACTGTAGCTGAATTTTGATTTTCTAAAAAAAAAAAAACATTCTCACTTTTCATATCACATCAACTACTTTATAACATTTTTTTTACTTTTTATATCACATCAAATACTTTTTATTATCATTCAAATAAAATACTTACTAAAAAACAAAAAATTTCACTTTTCCGTACAAAAAATTTATAATATTCTTTTTACTTTATATCACATCAAAAGTCAACAATCACCTTACCCCAATTCAAATTCTTTGCCAAACACCTCCTAAAATATGAACTATTTATGTTATAAGAAAATTATAATAAAATGTATAATGCCAACAAAAAAAAAATAAAAAATATTCCTCGTACTAATCTTCTACCATCAAACTACATAGCCTTTAATAACTAGCTTTGTTTTGCGTTTCAAACTTTTCACCTAGGTAATATTTATTGGCCAAAAATAATTTTAGTACAATAAAAGGTTTTTTTTTTTTTTTAAAAAAAAGAATCTAGAAAAAGGGGTTTAAAAAATGGTAAGAAAAATGTTCCACGCGCTAACATCACCCTCCACTTTCACGAAACCCCGCACTTATGATCTCTATGATTGGAGCACGTGAACGCGTGGAACTTTAATTATTCCAAAATCAACTGGATCGTTACTATAGCCTCGTGAACATGAGAAAACCCAGACAGGAATCATCCTGGCCGTCCATTCACTTTACAGATCACTCATGATGAGCGCTTCCTCTGTCCTTTCCTTAAAACAGTAATCTGAGCAAACTTTTATATTATTATTATTATTATTATTATTATTATTATTATTATATGTTATTATTTTTAATTAAGAGGTCAAAATTTGTACTGTCATTCAATTACTTTCTTTAATTAGAAAGATAATTATAAAAATCCCAATTGTAGCTTTTTGTTGCGGAAATTACGGATTACTGGAACACCTGCCAATGTCCAAAAAATATGAAAGGCGGGAAAGATTATAATTAAGTGAATATGCTTAGCATAATTATTTTTTTTTTCTTTTAAAAAAAAATTTCTTGAGAAGAGATTGAAAGTTGAGTTTTGTCCATTACTACCCAAAACCAGGACATGTGGGTTGACTCAACCTTTGATTCCGTCCAAGTTTATGTGGTCTAAATTCTTCCACTAAAAAAACTACCAAAAAGTCCATAAATTTTGGTCTGGTCTGTCCTAATTCGGTCATAATTTGCGTTTGCGCATGTTTATGTAGTGTAAAAATCTTTTTAGCTTTTATTTCACGTATCAGGTTAGAGTCGTGTAGAAATATGAATATAAGGGCCTGTTTAGAATTGCGATTTTAAAAAGTACAATTTTAAAAATAGCGATTTTAAAAAGTGCGATTTAAAAACGTGATTTTTAAAAACGCAGTTAAACATTTAGCAAAATCACAGTTTGACCTTTAAAATCGCAATTTAGCATTTAAAATTCTGCGTTTTCAAAAAAGCACATCCTTAACTGCGATTTGAAAACGCAGATTTTCTGCGTTTTCAAATCGCAATTTTTTAAAAATGTAGTTCCTAAACAATCCAGTTTTTACGATTTGGTTTAAAATCGCACTTATTGTCTACAAAATTGCTTACCCAAACGCACCCTAAGACTATATAAACTAATCTTAATTTAACTCATTTAATTAAATATATCTGATCTCCTCAATTTTAACCCGCATATTGAATTCGTTGATTGTATAAAAAATTATTAAACCCAATATTTTAAAGAAATTAAAAAAAAAAAGAAAAAGAATTTGGGCCTGATTGCAATTTTGGTGATTTATTTATGTGGAGCTTTTGATATGGTGGTTTTATAAAAGGAGAAACATACTACTCAGTACTATGATACCATCTTATCTTTGATTCTCAAAAGGAATACGATGAGAATCTCTTTGTTCGAAGCATATAAAAACTAAGTAAAGAAAATGCCTGCTTTGAACTTGGTTATGGCAATCATCAATCCAAATCATATAAATCCGAATATATGGTACGTTTCAATTTGCAATTTAAAAATGAAATTTTTAAAAACGCATTTAAGCATTCGATAAAATTATAGTTTAGTCTTTAAAATATTGCATTTTTAAAAAAATGCACCCACTTATATGCAATTTAAAAACACAATTTTTAAAAATTGAACTCCCAAATAATATATTTTATGCGATTTAATTTAAATTGTATTTTTAATTTACAAAATTGCAGTGCTTAACATACCCTTAAATTTTAGGACCAAATTAATAATCCAAATTGGGCTAAAAAAATGGGGGAAATTTCAAGTGATTAGGAGTGCCATGTAA